>NDFG01000185.1:643361-734640 GCA_002167245.1 Sporophila hypoxantha
GGYAAWMGYAAAAAACCCAGTGCTGTGGGGTCTTGGAAATATCAAATGGAGCTAAACTCCAACAATCCCACACATGATCCTGCTCTGCTTCCCAGTTTGGATTTGTGTGAAATAAAAAKCCTATTTTTATGTTTAATTCCTGCCTCCAGCCAGAGCTGAAATCTCTGGCTCAGCTCACATCCTGCTCCAGCCTCTGCCCAGATTTGATGGGCTCCCAACACATCCCATCTTCCCAAACTTTGCCAAGACCCTTTCCATGAACAGACAAGCCCAAGGATGTGTTTCCATCTACAAAGGATGCCTTTAGTTTCAACAGAAATTCAAAATCCAGGGAAAATTAAAACATGGCCCTGCAGTGGTGTGATAAAAGTAAACATCCTGCACATGGTGGAGAAGGGAAWAAGCTGCAAATATTGGGYAAGGATGGAAAAAAAGGGTCAGATCATSCCCAGGATTTTGRTGAGCTCAGAAAGAGTGATGTTGTCAGGTGAGATTGGGATTTCCTTGWGTATTTGGTCTCAAATTCCTCACTGAAATCCCAAAATCTTTCCCCCTTCATAGCAACAAAAAGATCCATTCTTTCAAAAGCTAAAAAATTCACAGAATCCTGGGATAACTGAGGCTGGAAAATCCCTCCTAGCCAAGCTGTGCCCAGTGCCCACCTTGCCCCCAGCCCAGAGCACTGAGTGTCACCTCCAGCCCTTCCTGGGACACCTGCAGGGCTGGGCACTGCAAAGCTGCCTGGGCAGCCCCTGCCAAGGCCTGAGCASCCTTTGCATGCAGAAATTCCTGCTGCTGGCCAAGCTGAGCCTSCCCTGGCCCAGCTTGAGGCAATTCCTGACAATTAAACCCAAAAATGAAGAGACTTCCAAGAGAAAAATGATCTTTCCAATAAAAAAAACTTTGCATTACCTAGGAAAAGCAGCTGGCTTGGGAATTGGAAATTGGGCACAATTGGCAATTTCCACCAATAAATATCTGGGTTCTGCATCTGTCAGCCTATCAGAAGACAATTGCAGTGGGTTTTTCCTCGTTATCTCATTAATRCACTAATGGCTTTGTTTACAACACAGGCTGGAGGCTGGAAGAGTTTTAATTGCYCTTCAGAAGCTGGGGCCAGATTTCTCTTAAAACACAAATAAAGCTGAAAAATTCCGCTGTGTCTCCACTTTGTACAGAGCCCGTAAAACATGGCTGTGATGTTTTATGTGCATGTTTTTATTTGTGCCTTTAGAAATCCCCACACTGCAAAGGAATTTTGCTTTTTGGGGCCACCACACAGCCAGAAAGAGTGCAGAAGATAAGGATGTGATTTTTAGTCTCCCTGTGCTCAGCCATCACKTACAGGCACCAATTCCATGGAAAAAATTACTCCAATCCTGGATATACAGCTACTCCAGTGTATTTATTTCAGAGCTGTCAAAAATAATCTTGATTTAAACCCAGAGGAACTGACCTGGAGCAGATGCTCAGGAGCACAYGACTTGAGTGAAAAGGAAATTAAAGAACAAAGCCAAGAGCAATAAAGGTGAGCAGAGATGATTTCTGAGGGCTGGGGACYCCTGCCCTACATCCCTGTCACAAGAGGTGACATTCCCTATGCCAGTGGCACTTGAAATTCCTATTTTCCTGATGTTAATCCTGGATCCCACCTCAGAAGATGCTCAGCTGACATAAAGCAGGGAGGCTGAGGRGTAAAAAGGAGTGGATACATCCCAAAAAGTCCTCTTCTGCCATRTGCTGTGGTTCCTCCAACCCTGGATGATTTATCCCTCAAGAAAAACCTTGATAAAAGTCAATTGCATAGCCCAGTTTGGGATGAAGAGYAGCATCCATAAGGATGTTGGAAGAGCCACCAAAAAAACTGAGCAAAAACCACTCATTCCAAAGCTTTGGAATTTTTTTTCCTGAGATACAGAAAACAAAACTGCCTCAAAAATCAAGACAAAAGGGGATTTCCATGTGTAATATCCATGGAATGGAACATAATTTCTATTTTGAAAATAATTTCTATTTTAGGCCATCTGACCTAAAAGCCATATCCTTGTGCATGGATGCATGGAAAGAGTGACCTCTCCAAGGCACCAGCATTCCCAGAGGTGTCTGGAAAGCCCCATCCAATGGGAATGTTATTTATTCTTGGCCAATTCCAGCCCCAGACATTCCAGTTGCCCCCCAGCCACCACCAGGTGCCCTCCCCAGTGGTGACGTTCTGAGGCTTTGTGCCCAAAGCTATAAAATCCCTTTTCCTTGCCACTCCCTTCACTTTTTTGATCCATTTTACTCCTGGAAAGCACAAAAAGTGTGAATGTTTTCCAGGAACATTCCTGCACTTCCAAATTCAGGCAATAAAAGAGCCAATTCCTCCGTTATATTTCACATTTTTAGCCRGAAGCAATAAACCATATTTTTAATGGAGGAGGTGGAAGCATGAGGCAGCAATTCCAGGCTCAGTTTTGACAAAAGGAATATTTTCTTGGCTTTCTAACAAAATTTCCTTCTGTGGTAAAGAAAAAACAGCAAAATCTGGTGTGCTGAGCTACACTTTTAAATATGTTTTATCTGTGTGCAGTTCAGAGCTACAAAAAATGAGTTTATCCAGCATTTTCCTGCTCAGGAGAGGGTCARCTGCCTCTGGAAGAAAACCTCTGGGAATGTTTTTCCCACCTCAGGTGGCTCCAGGGCTTCTTGGAGGCTTCTGAGGTGTGAATATCTGCTCAGAATGGAATACTCCTACTCGAGCTGACACCTTGAAGGGACAGAGCATCTCCTGCTCTTCCTCTCTCCTGGTCCAGGGTCTCACATCACCAGGGTGGAGTTTTTGTCACTTTAAGGCTGGCCATGTCACCTGGCCATGGCCACTGGTGTGGGTCCCACCAGCAACTCCTCATGGACACAAACCCGTGAAAACCTCCCCAGGGACACCTTGAGGTTGGCAAAACCCCTTAAAAATGAACCCAAAACCTTCCCAAGGCTCAAACCAAGCCTCACACTGGTGGGTCCCTCACTACAGCGTGGAGAAGCCAGATGTTAATTTAGGGGGCAAATCCCTGGTGTCAGGAGAGGAGGGAGGGACTTCAAAAGAGAGGTTGAGCACGACCTCCTGCTCTAAAGCATCCTCAGCGGGTGACTCCTTCGAAATACTCATAAATTAAATATTCATAAACAAAATAATCACACATTAAACTCTGAACCCCAGGAAGGGTCCACAGATGTTCTTTCCTCCACAGGATTTCACATCCAGTCAGGAAAAAAARACAGAAAAGASCAAGCTGAGCTTTGCACACCAAATCTCCTTACATCACAAATAACCACCAAAACCAACCGGTTTTGCCCATTTTACTATTCTTCAGCTCCCACAGGGTTATGGAGTGGAGGCTTCCCTGAGGTTTTGTGGTGGCAACAGTGACTCTGTTCCCCCTGTGCCRGGGCTTGCAGGAGTTCCTGACATTCTGCACGAGTGTCCGGTGTCCGGAGCTCCTCCTGGTGTAACCCAACTCCCTCTTCCTACTCCAAGGTTTTGTGTTGCCTTGGTGCTGCAAACAGCTCCCCTCTGGCTCTGGCTCTGCTTTAAAGGAGACCACAGAGCTCCAAAGCTCCAAGCAGAGCAAAAAGCAGGCTTGGATTTTGTCTTTTCTGCACAAAACCAGGCCCTGTCTGGGGTGTGTTGTCATGGGTCGGGTGCTGAATGTTCAGCTTTGAGGATAACCAAGTGCAACCACTCTAGAACTGAATAAAAAATGTGTAGGAGAGGCTTTCTACTGTTAGTCTGAATCTGTTTAAATAAGATTTTAAGTTGCTCTTCCAARCCCAGCACTCACCCAATTCTCCAGGTTGTTTTTAAAAGGCCATAAATCAATGCCATAAACCACTTAAGAGAGAGAGGAGATGTGTGTTCCTCACTCAGCCTAGGACATAAATCCTCCTTGGCTACTGCAAAGCATTTATTGGTACATTTTTTATGTCTCAGGAAATGTAACTCAGCTTTCTTCACTAGCTAATCCCAGCAGATCATTTTTCTCGGGGTTATTGGGGTGTGATAACAAAGAAAATTAAGCTTTTAACACAGCAGTTGCATGAGGATGTCACACAAAGAAGAAGAGGTCACCTACCAGCTCCACTCTCCCGAAGCCTCCGACCCCCAGGGTGTCGATGATGTTGAAATCCGACAGTTTCAGGTTGGCAAAGAAGGCAGCTTCGGCTTCGTATCTGGAGGTTTTGAGGCGAAAAAACGGAAATTTCTTAGAGGTGCAAACCTGAGGAGCACGCACCGCCGCCGCCCCCGAGCTGCGGGAGCCTGGGCCAGCCTTTACCTGCTGCACTTCCATCTCAGCTCTCAAAATTCACTTTGCTGCTGCTCCCAATCCCAGCATAGCTCCAGAGGGCACGGTTTTCCAAATTTTCCAATTTAATGTTTTTTTTTTTTCCATAGCAAACATTCCTACTGATGGTGCAAAGCCAATGCCTGGCACTGCAATGCAGCTCCCAAGGCTGGGCACTTTCTAGCCATCTTCTCCTGGGTGAGGTTTGCTTGTGAATATTTTGGTGTCTTTAAGGATTTTTGGAAGATAGAAGTCTCTCCTAGGAGTTTCTCATATCCACAGGCTGGCAGCAGTTTCTATAAATGTTTATTGGAAGTGGCAGGATCACTAAAGGTCTCTGGAGAGAAATCCCAGCCAGGTTTTATGAAATCAGATCTGATAAGCTGCAAATGCCTGAAATGAATGACTTCAGGCACAGATCAACATTCCTATAAGGATATCTTCACTTGTTCTCCTCCTATAAACCCACTCAGAGCAGCCATCCCAAGSCAGGAGGTCCCAAAATCCTGATGCTCTCTGTTTATCCCCACAACACCACYCGCCCGAGTAAGGAACACGCAACTCCAACCCGAGCAAGCCTGCCAGAATCAGCTTCCCATGCRTYTCCATGACCATAATTCCCCCAAAATAGCTCCTTGTTAAGGTTTAGGGTATTTTTAGAAAGGCTTGGAGGGGAAATGGATGAGCAGGATCCYCCCCCTCCATAAAATGTGACATTTGTCTGCCTGAGAGTCCCTGGGCGTGTCCGACCTTTGGCTGTGGGTGACTTTATGGGAAAAGAGTTGGCTGGATTATGGAGGGAGGCCTGGAGTGTGCAAGGCTTTATTTCAGCTGGAATAACTTGCAATTAACAGTAGGGCATAATCACTGGAGGCTTTGCTGGTGCAGGGTAACAGCAGTGGGAAGATGAGCCACCATCCCACTCCCAAGGCCACCTGGCCAGCTTTGGGACATTCCCACCCTGATTATTTCATTAACAGATTCCCTTCAAACCACCTCCTCTGCTRTATTTAGAACCACAATGCCAATGGGGGATTGAGAGCAAAACTCCATCATTTTCCAAGTGAAAAGAGAAACCAACAAATAGGAGTCCAACAATGTGAAAGGTCACATCACAAAGCCCCAAATCTGAGGCAATAAAGCACAATTTTCTCCCAGYGGGTGCTGTCAACAAATGACTTCAGCTCTGCTTTGTTTTTTTCTGCTGTCACCAGATCCTGTTGGTGACCTTGCTCCTGATGCATCTGACTTTGGAAGCCAATCAGCTCGGAGCCTGCTGTGAACTTGGGATAACCTTGTGTGCCACAGCTGCTCATTGATCCCTCCGTGCTCATCACGAGGTGAACGCTGAGCTGGCACTAAAAAAGGATTGAAATGTCCCCTTTCAAAGCACAGCACAGCCATCATTTCAGGGCTGACAGAGCAGCGAGTGCCTCTCGTTTCCAGGATGAATGGACAGAGCAGTTGAACACCYTTAATGATTTCTAATTGCCAGGAAGATGAAATCCCAGCTTGGAAAATTTCCTGCCAATGCACAAATAGAGGTAAAATTTCAGGGTAAGGGTCACACCACGGTTTGGGTRYGAAGGGACCTTCAAGACCACCTGATTTCAACCTCCCTGCCATGGGCAGGGAAACCTMCCCYGGTAAGGAAGCTGAAATCTTCTGGATTTGCATTGGAATTTGTAAAAAAAACCTGTATTATTTTGCTTAGAAAAATACTTGCTGCATTCTTGGCATTGCTTTGGGAAATCCCTTGGCTAATTCCCTCTGCCACACTCCTTGGGTGTAGTGAGAACACACAAGTGCAGCAAAGCAGATGAGACAAACTGGWTGCATTTTTTTTTCTAAATACAGTGCAACAAACCTCCAAACCCCCAAAGAAATGCCAAAAATATGCAGTGAAACCAAAACATGGGTAAAATCAAGCAAACAAGCCCTTCCCATGCCCACTAACAACAATCCCACTGGAATTCTGTTTTATTCCCAGCTACAAAAGTCCACGTCCACTTAAACACTAAATTCCTGTAAATTAAGTTGTTATGCATTCCAAACCTGCTAAGCTGGAGGAGAAATATCTTCAATAAAAAGATGAAAATACAAATATTCCCAAGCTAAATCAGAACCCAGGGGTATGACCCTCATCATGGAGTTCAGAATTCCTTCCGAATTCCTGAAGCTGAGCATGCTGCTCCCTGAACAGAAGCTCCCAAGGTTTTATTGTAAATCCCAGCCTTATGCCAGRGCTTGGAGACTTTCCAAATAATCAAATGCTTTTCTGACTCTGGAAGAGTTCAAATTCCTGGATTAATTGATGGGATGAGTGCTGGGAAGACACCTTGGAGGCACAAGTGGCATCACAGGCGCACCCTGGAGCTGTGCACACACGAGGCCTGAACTTCCTGCACTGGGATTTCTGGGCTTGTTTTTCTGTATTAGCTGTAATTAACAGAGAGCATTTCCCTGGATATTTCTGTAATTGTGCTGCATCCCAGGTCAAAATGCCTGGAAAATCCTAGCTGGAAGTGCACAAAAAGAAAAGATAGAGTGTGATCCAGAAGTAACTAACAGTCTGTTCTTTAATAAAGAGCTTTTAAAATAAAGGCTGAGCTTTTCACAGGAGCWGGTGGGACACCAGGAATCAACTCCCAGTCTGCTCCTAATGGAACTTTTTGCTTATTGAAGCAGGTTTTTGTCACTTACTGAGACTAGCCCACCCTTGGCAGGGCTCACAGGCCACTCCTGAAGGTGACAGCAGAGTGGGACCTCAGAGAGCAGCACAGGAGATGTTCAGCTCTGAGTTAGGCAGGAGCATCCTGCAGAGCCTCCAAGCTCTTCTCCCAGATTTCCTGTGAATCTGAATGGCAAAAACCTCTTCTGGAAGAGCTGGGGCTTGGGAACACCACTGCTTTCCCTGCCTCCAAATAAAATACCTGCTCCTGAGGAGCTGCCTGGCCTCAGAGTCCTCTTGGGCAGGGACAGGCACCACGTACAAGACACCAGAGCAATCAGGGGGCTCAGGAGGAAATTCCACCTTCCAATATCCCAATCCTTTGAAATGGCAGTGCAGGAGGAGCCACAGCCCAAATATCTGGGCAATGCTGTGCCCAAGGGGAGAGGAAATCCTGTGGTTCCTCACACTCCTGGAGGTTTCCCAGCATTTAAATGAGCCACTGCCTCCWAGGATGGTGATTGCTCTGAGAGATATTTCAAGCTTTGCCTCCTAAAATGATGAACAACAACAAAATAATGAAGTAATTGTGTTACCCAGGCAGCTGATAAACTAGAAAATGTGAGGAGCAAAGGTTTGCAATTACCCAACTGCTCAGCTCTGCTGAAGCAGCTCCTGATTCCCATCCTAACCATGTTGGGAAACACCAGACATCTGTTAGCAAACTGTCATCTCCAGAGAAAACTTGGCTCCTCTCCACCTGCAGGCTGCCAGCCAGCCAGGAATTGCAACCAAATGAGAACCAACCACCCTGATCTGAGCAAATGCCACCAGTTTGGGGGGATAAGCCCAGAATTTGGGAGCTTTSCCCACTGGCAGACACCAGCTTTGTTTAACAAGCAGCCTTTAATTTGTTTTTTTGGTCAGCCTGGTCACTASCTCACCCTTCACTGAGGAAATGCATTTCTGAGGATGGAAATTATGGAATCTCTGCAAAAACTGGGAAAAGTGGAGCTGCAGCACCTGGATGGTGATGATGAGAGCTAGCCTGCAAGGAGACACAGGTGAAATGAGCCTGAGATCCACAGGTGAGGTGAGGAGGGAAATACATCCCAAAACTAAACCTTATTTCTGTGCCCACTAGAAGTCCTCTCCTTATGGTTTTAAGATACAGTGAGATTCTAAAAGGGTCAGAGAATCATGGAATAGTTTGGCTTGGAAAGGACCTTRATYATCATGTTGTTCCAAACACCTTCCACTAGACCAGGRTGCTCCCAACCTWTTCTWGAACACTTCCAAGATGGGGCAGCCACAATTTATTTATTAAATGCTGCTTCAGCTGATGGAGCACTTAAAAAAATCTGTGTAAAAGAAAGCAAAAATTCCCCCAAATCTTCAGTTCTGTGGCTATTCTTACTCTCCATCTGACTGCCCATATTTTAGCTAGGGTGAAATAACCCACCTGGGTCTGGTCCATCCATGGGACCCTGCCTGCCTGGTACCCTGAAATCAGGCAAAGCTTTCTAGATTGGATTTGTGCTGTGTCAAATTTGAGTGAAGGTGAATAGTGGCAAGAGGCAGGGACATGGCTGCAATTCCTGTCACCAGGAGGTGACATCCCTGAAAGTGATGTAAGGAGGAGCAGATGCAGCAAATGGTGGCAGGGCTGCCATAGCTGCCCTTCCCTGCCCTGCTGGCTCCAATGACTTTGAAAAGCTCAGGATCACATATTTCCCAGGGATTTGGGGCAATGGGGAATCCAGGAAGAGGTGAAAGTGAAAACAAAAGCACCTTGTGTTGTATCCATGTGAGATGATGAGCTTCAGCTGTGCCCTGTTTGAGGGACACAGGCAAGGGACACAGGGGAGCAGGGACAGCCACAGGGCACTGACACGACCAGCAGGATCCAGAGCCTGGGAATGCCTGGAAGGAAMTCCTGGAAGGCACTGAAAGCAAATCCTTATTTTTTTGTGTTGCCACTCATCCTCTCAGAGGTCCCACCCCAGGTGCAAACACTTCTTATCCAGCATTGCCTCTGGGTATCAATCCATGGGGTCAGGATTTCTGGGGAGATGTTCCTTGACAAACCTTTGCAGCAGGAAAAACAATTAGAGCATGAACCCAGCCCTTGTTGGGAAAGGCCAAACCTGCTCCCCAGGCTTCTCCAGGATCTGAGCACTCCCAGGTCTCCATGGATTAGATGGAAGGGGGTGTTGCTGTCTCTTATACACATCTAGATGTGTATAAGAGACAGCCATGGATTAGATGGAAGGGGGTGTTGGCCCCAAAATGCCCCTCAGGCAGAGCAGGCAGTGAGAGCAGGGAATAACAATGTCCTGAATGTAGGGGTGATGTCCTGAAAAGGCTGTCCTAGAACAGAGGCTGGACAGAGTTAAAGAATAAAGCAGGGATTTATTAAAAGGATCTCCTCCATGGATCCACCTTGGGCAGCACAAGAGCCCAGCCAGGGCTGCACCCAAGGTGAACCAAAATGGGCACAAAATGGACACCTGGGCACAGGATCTGTCACTTTTGTAAGTTCTGCCCCATTTGCATCTTGGAGTTCATTGTCCAGTTCCAGCTTTAGCCCATGCAGTCCCATCCTGCTTGGTTTTCTCTCTTTAGTCCACATTGTTTGTGCTCTTGAGCCTGAAATATGGATTGGTTGTCCTTGGTRCCCAGCTAGAGCAGGAATTGTTTTGTCTCCCTYCTCTGTGCAGAGAGCTCACCATCCCTTKATGTGAAGCTCAGACTCACACACTAAAGCAGCACAGAATCTGAAAAATATAAAAGCTAAAACCTGAYACATCATGGGAAAGGCCTCTGTGCTCCTTCCTCTGTGTAACACATGCCCATCTCCTCATGATGCACAAATGRACCTGGGAACTTCRCAAAGATCCTTTCAGGGAAAGCTGKCATTCCAAGGAAAAGCCRAGATTTTTGCCTGTTTCCTTGTCCATCACAAGATCCTTTCAGGAAAAGCTGCCATTCCAAGGAAAAGCCCAGCTCCTTGCCTGTTTTCCTGTCCATCACAAACATTACAGAACAGCTGAATTCATTCCCAGCTCTGTCACGTTATTGCCATTTATGAGCTCACTCACAAATTCAGATCCCAAAATTATTCCAGGATCTCTCCATCAGTAATTGCTGCCTGGGATTAGCTACCCTGTAATGCCAATCCAGTCCAGGGAGGGATGGATGCCACCCACTGATCCTGGCTGCTCAGASAGGATTTAKCTCCAGATGAGYATTTGCTGCCCTGCCCCGAGGAAGACCAAGAAGGAGAACATCAAACTCATCTTCTACTCTCAATTTTTTGGGTTTTTTTAAATTGCAAACCACACTGAAAGAGWGGAAATATGGATCTGTGGATGGATCCAGGGCAAACAGATGGGAATAGTAACCCAGGTGTTCCTCAGATCGGATGTCCTCCTTCCAGCTCATCCTTCTGAGGTGGCTTTAACTCCTGATTTAGCTGCTCCTCTCACTGCCTTCCACATCTGACACCTTCAAAAATCCAAACCAAGAGCCTTTTCCTTAGGATTTTTAAAAGCCATGTGCTGGTGGTGCCACTGGGTTTGAAGCTGCAGRTGCTGAGACCATTGTGTCARYGACARATTTTATGAAAAATCCTTTTGCTAGGGRCTTTTCTCCTGAGAAGCTGAGAGGCCTCAGAAATGAAATGTAAACAATTATTATCTGCTGCTGTGGAATYCAACAGGTGCATCTMTGATTGGTCTRATGTGATTGTTTTTAATTAATYGCCAATCACAGCCRGGCTCTCTTGGACTCTCTGGTCAGTCACAAGATTTTATTATCATTCCATTCTTTTCTATTCCTTGCTAGCCTTCTGATGAAATCCTTTCTTCTATTCTTTTAGTATAGTTTTAATATATCATTTTATTTTATAATAATATATATCATAAAATAATAAATCAGCCTTCTYAAACATGGAGTCAAGATTCTCATCCCTTCCCTCATCCWGGGACCCCTGTGAACACCARCACARCATTGCATGGAAAAGAAAGGCTGGATTTCTTTTCAAGTCTATGCCTTAAGGGCTGGGAATTTCTCTTGGATGCCCCAGCACCTGAACTCTCAGCCTTTCACAGCAGGAGAAAACTGCACACCCCTGCTTCAGATTTTCTTACAGAAAAGGGAGCTTTGAGTGGCAGCTAAACCAGATATTACAGCCATGGCATCTCTAACTTCCTCTGGAAGGGGAAGGAGATCTGAAATTAAAAATACAGGGTTAAAAAACTRACAGGTTCACTTATCCCCTCCCCTTTTTTAAAAGCAAATCATTTTCCAGTGAAAGCTCAGCACCACAAACATGATATTGTGCTCTTGCAGCAAGCTGAGCACATCCCAGGTTAGTTCAGTAGTTAAACAAAGAGATTTGTTGGCATTATGGGGCTTTGAAGACTTGGATGTTGCACAGGTCTCACCCAGAATTGTCACTGAACACACTGAAATGCAGCCAAAGCAGCTCAGAAAGTGCTTCTCCTCATCCAGGCTCTTTGAAAAGTCTGGATTTTCTCAAGTGAGGTTTGTTGAAGCCCTAAACGTGCCAAGAGATTGGTGATACCTCATTAAACACCTTGTGCTGCTGGYTTCAGTGCCTCCCACCCCACAGTGGGACCTCATCTGAGAGAAAACCCCTTCAAGTGCAAATTTCACCCTTTTCCCCCCCAGATATTCACACAGGATCCTCTCCTCTTGTAACACAGAGAAGTTCATTACTCCCTTTAAAGCTCACAYCAGCCCCCAGGAGTCTGAGTTCCCAAAATCCCAACCCTCCACTCCCCACAAGTTGTGGAATTGTTCATTACACATCTACAAGATGCTGATTGGCCAGAAAAAGCCACGATTTTGGTGGAAGAGCCAAAAAAAAACCAGGATAGAAAATGCCAACTGATGGGAACTCTGTGGAGATCTGAGCCCAGGTGCTCTCAGGAGAGCARYAAGAGGGTTTTRAGGGAACACAGCCCCTGATTTTRTCTGGAAGTCACAMGGAGATCCCCATGGAGATGTTTTTTTGTTTTCCAGATGCKCATGTTCATCCTGAACTCCTAAGGAAACAGCTCCATGCTTCCAACAGGACTSTCCCCACCTCCTGCTCTGGGYAGTGCTGGATTCAGCTCTGGGTAAAACAACATTTGTACTGCTCCTCATGCCAAAATGTCCTGAAATAGTTCAAACAAGACACCCTACAGGATAGTCTGATTAAAACCCCCCAGATTTTAATCCATTTTAATTAAAAGGGGCGGAGGGAGGATGTGGAGTATTCCTTCCTCTGGTGGAGTTTCCTGCTCTGTGCAGTATTAGAGGATATTGCTTAAGGATGGGGGTTGTTCCTTTTCTTTTCCCTCCCTTTTTCCTGGTCCCTTGTTTTAACTCTGGATGGTTTTAGCTGGAGGCCAAAGAAATGCCTCATTATCACATTGTATCCTGGCCCAGTGAAAAAATCCTAAGGAAAAGCAGAAGACCTCTCACAGCACCTCAGATGCTGCACTCAGACCTCTCACAACCTCATTTCATTCCATTGGGAATTTCTTTTCTATTTTTGGGAATATTTTTGCCATTTTTTGGAAATATTTGGGCCATTTTTTGGGCACTTTTTGGGGCATTTTGGGGCATTTTTTGGGCACTCACCTGRCCCTCTTTGCTGTCCCTTGGTCACTGGCAGCGCCACCAGGAGCCAAATCCAGAGGAGTTTTGGGGAAAATTTTGGCATTTTTTTGGGAATTTTTGGGGATTTTTAAAAGAATTTTTAATAAATTTTTGGGGAAAAATTTTGGGATTTTTTTTCAGAACTTTTAATAAATTTTTGGGGAATTTTTGTGGAATTTTCTTGAATTTTATTTAAATTTTCTTGGATTTGGGGTGGAATTTAGGGTTTTCTTTTTTATTTTTAGGCAATTTTGGGGGATTTTTTGGGGAACTTTTGCAGAATTTTTGGGGGATTTTGGGGGAATATTTTTTTAATTTATGGGGAATAATTTGGGAATTTTTGGTATAAAATGGAATTTGGGAATATTTGGTATAAAATGGAAAAGCAGTAAAACGTTATTTATCAACAGGCAAATAAATTAATATTCAAATCATGAGTTCCTGTGGCAAATTGGGGTTTAAGCCCTCAGATTCAGCAGATTCAGATTTCTGTGAGAACACCCACCCCCCCAACTCCTAAAGGAATAACACAAAGGCTGTGGAAAATAAACCTCCCACAGTGATCTTTAATGCCCTTGAATAATTTAGAAGGGGGAAAAAATTAGTATTTTGGTGAGGAAGGAGACAATTCCCTGAATTACCTCTTTTGTCCTCATTAGTTTCTGATTTAACAGTTTGGATCTATAGACAATAAAATCTCTTTGGAAAAGAAGGCATCAAGGGTGTTTCCTTTCACTTTTCTGACTGAATTCAGAGGCAACACCTACAGATCCCTTGGGGATTTTTTCTCTTTTGGAAAACACCAAGGGGAACCCTGTGGATGCTGAGGAAAACAAGAATGTTGCATTAAAATTTCAAATGAACTCTGCAAGGGCAATAAATCCCAAACCGGATTCCAAGGCACCATTGAACAACACCAAAGGTATTTTAGGGAAAATTGTTGGGATTCATTGGGAAAGAGCCTCAGTTCCACCCTTGGAAATTCAGACATGATCTCAAGGAAAGCTCAGCCTAATTACACCTTGAAATTGCTCAAATCACAGTTGTGCTCTACAAAATCTCCCCAGCTAATTGCAAAGTGCTAATTAGATCCCAGGACCCCCAAAAATGGCTCAGCTGAGCACATCAACTCCAAGGAGCCCTTTTGCTTCCAGCCTTCAGGCAGGACCTGCATGGGAAAGGTCACCATGGCAACTTGSTTGCAGCTTTCTCTTCTTAAATTTTTTAAGGGATGTGAGGATCAGATCAATAAATTGATGATGTCAGACACATTTATTTGTCCAATTCGCTGTGTTCACCACTTACTGTGCGTTTGTTCAAGRCCCAGGGGTTTCAGACAGCTCTCTCAGTGTTTTGCCCTCGGCTCTTTTTTCCCAATGGGAAATTTTCTCCCTCTGGGAGAAAATCCCTTGCAAGAGGGATTCCAGCTTGGCAGCTGCTAAGAGGCAGAGCTCTACCCTGAGAGAACTTGTGCTCCTTCTCCAAGGGCTGCTGAGGGGCATTTCATGGAATCACAGAATGGTTTGGAATGGAAGGGACCCCAAAGCCCATCCAGTGCCACRCCCTGCCATGGGCAGGGACACCTTCCAGGCTGCTCCAAGCTCATCTTGGACATTRCCAGGGATCCAGAGYCTTCTCTGGGKARCTGTGCCAGGGCCTGCCCATCCTCCCAGGGAACAAWTCCTAATTCTCAATKTCCCATCCAGCCCTGCCCTCTGGKAGTGGGAAGCCATTCCCTGTGTCCTGTCTCTCCATTTTTATCCCTCTGGCCAATGCTCCAGCCYTGCTGCCACTGCTGGTGGAAGCTGTTCCATTTTCCATCCTAATTTACTTGGGAAAAAAGAGGTGACATGGAAGAGGAAGGCAGGAAGGAGGGGAATATCACATAAAATCCTACTGGAAAAGTGGGAGCAAGCAGATTTTCCCTCACAAAGAGGGGTTTGGTGCTCCCCTTGTTTGCTCTTGCAGACAGATGAAAATATGGAAAGAGCTCATTGAACTGAGGTTCCACATAACCAACCCCATCCTGGGATGTCCCTGCTCCAAACCCACTTCTAATTGGAGTTACCTGCTGAGATTTTGCTTTTTTGTGTGAGCAGTGCTTTGGAAAGCAAAARCAACATCTTGGGCCATGCAGGTCCTTTTGACTCCACGTGGGATGGACTCTGCAGAGGCAGGAAGAGCTCAACCCCTCCYCACAAACAACCTTTACCTGGCAAAAGGCAGGAAAAGGCTGAAGAATGAAAGGTCCATTTGGAGAAAATCTGGAGAAGCAGGAAAACCAAAGCACCTCTGCATGCACAAACATCCAGGAAAGGTCTAAGGGTGAAGAAGAGGAGAATTAGAAGGTCCCAGCTCTCAGGAAGGTTATTTTGGCACAGGGGAATGGCAGGGCCATCTCTGGGATGACAGAATTCCACCCCCAGAGATGGAGACAAGAAGGCTACACCAAGCAGACTGTTCTAAAAAAGGAATAATTTATTGTGCTAAATCAGCTTAACAAAACAAATTATKAAATRAACTGTAGCTGGAAATTCCAGTGTKAACAAGGAAGAAGAGRARTAYGATGAGATTTCTGGGCACCCAAAGGATGGGCAAGGGTGGCTGTGATCTGGTTTGGGCTGTAAAGGACCTTAAAATCATCATGTGATGGGCAGGGACAACTTCCARTTGCTCCAAGCCCTGTCCAACCTGGCCTTGGACACTTCCAYGGARTGGGCAGCCACAAGCACATGATAGATAAGAAAAGATAAGCCAGGCCCAATTCAAAGTCTTACCCTTGGGAGAACCTCCTTGTAAGAGAAAAATCATGATCTAACACTGTTGGAGAGAGGTTTCATATAAAAGCACCACTTTAAAAAGTCACAAAAGGGAATTCAAAGAGCAGCTGAAGGAGCTGATGAGGAGAACGAAATCTCAGCAGTGCAATGTGGGGATTTGGACACAGCCAACACACCCAGCATGGTTCTAGGAGAGGCCAGCAGGATTTTGGAGTGCCTGAGTGGCAGCAGGAGCCAGGATATTAAAAGCAAGAGCACCCTTCAAATATGAAGTCATTTCAAACAAATCAAGAAAGAGGAAAGAAAAAAGAACCAAACCATGTCCAGTTGAAAGGAAAAACGCCATCAGACAGAACAAAAAAAGGCAAATAACAACTTCAAAAGGCTTCAAACCAAACAATAAACCCTTCKTGACCACAGCAGCAGCARGAGCCTGKCCATYGGCCGTAGAGACCCTACAGAGACCCTCTGGAAAGAGCCCACCAAGGAGAACAAAGCCATGTGGGAGAAGCTCAGTGCACTTTTTACCCCTGGGCTCAACGTGGAAGCTCTTGGGGAGAGCCTCCCAGCACATCTTCCTTCCCAGGGAAGCTCCAGGGGAACCCCATTGAAGTGTCAGGAGGGGACCCAAGCCCACCAAGGGACCAGATGGGCCTCCCCCAGCACTTCTGTGTGACCTCCAGGATGGAAGTGGCTTTTTGATAGGATCCAGAGCCRTCTGGTCCCCTAAACCCAACATCTGTCCCAACAGAAGCACTTGACACATGGATAAATCAGAGTTCTTTGGGGAAGTGCCAAGGAGCTTCCCAAGCCTACTGGAGCTCTTTGAAGGAGTCCCCAGGCACATYGGAAGGAGAGATCTGCTGGATACAGTTGGCTTGGATTTCCTAACGGCATCTGAGGAGGTTTGAAAGGCTCTTACAGAAAGGATATAAGAAAAAAAGTCTGTGCATTGATTAAAACAAAAAAAAAAGTTCAAAATGGGAAATGCATGGCTCATTTTCCTAATGGAGGGAAGCCAGCAGTGCTCAGATGCTTCCTGTTGAACATCTTTAGGGATGAACTGGAAAAACAAGGAGAAGAAGTYAAGTGACAGCATTGGTCAAAGATATGAAATCACCAAAAGGCCGAGGTGAAAACCTGAACAAGGAATTAAAGCCACCAAAGGACAAGATAATACCTACACTTGAGACAAGGTAATACCTACACTTGAAATCCTGTAGGAATGAAGTGTGGGGGGAAAAAAATCCTGCATAAGGAGGTGGTGATGGTGTTTCATCTCCCTTTACTGCCCTCAGCTCAAAAGCTAAGGAGTAAGGTTGGAAAAGGTATTGGAAAGTGATGGTGAGGAGCACAGATCTGGAGTGGATTCTGTGCTAGGGGAAAAGTCAATGGCAGGAGATGGTCAGAGTTGAAAAGGTCAGGCTGTGCCATGGAGAGCAGCTGTGCACACTCAGGGAAGAGAAACCCACCAAGGAATGCTCAAATCTATCGACAGCAGGAAGTGCCCGAGTCCCAGATCACTGGAGAGCAGAGGCTGCCAATTAATAAATCAATAATCACCTCCTTGCTCTTCTCCCCCTTCTGGATATCTGCTGGAGGGCACAGGCAGAGACAGGACCCAGCTGGATGCACTGAGGCACTTCCAGCAGGTCTGCACACAACTGGGATAAACTGGGAAACTCAAGAGCCCTCCTTGTAGTGTGTGAGAGCACCAAAACCCAGAGCTGTGTTTGTCAGCCTGCCCTGGAAGCTGTTTGTGTCTGACATGGTGAGACAGGAGCTGCTCAYTCTTACAGCTTGTCTTGACCAGATAAAAGGAAGTTCTTATCAGACATTTATTTATTTCTTTAACACATGGCAGCCAGGCAGAAACAGAGTTCTCACTGCTCTGCTGCTCCTGTGCTGAATTTCAGAAACTCCCAAGTGCTCTGACAACACTGGATTATTAATTATCCTGTGCTAATC
This sequence comes from Sporophila hypoxantha, assembly GCA_002167245.1. Classification (NCBI taxonomy): domain Eukaryota; kingdom Metazoa; phylum Chordata; class Aves; order Passeriformes; family Thraupidae; genus Sporophila; species Sporophila hypoxantha. Next base: position 660,776 of record NDFG01000185.1, read on the forward strand.
AGGAAGGGATTAGGAGAACAAGGAACCCAACAAACCACCTGAACTCCCAGGGTTTTTTTTCTTACCTCAGGTAACTCTATGGTTGGGAAAGGGATTCAAGCTGGCTCATTTGGGGAATCCAGCCACAGAATCCTGCACATGCCAGCAGTTCAACATCATTCCTGCTTTTCTGATGGAGCACAACATTTCCTAAAACACCTCCCACACWCTCAGCTGGGTTTGGAGAAGGGCTTGTGCCAGCCCAGGAGCTGAACTTGCACGGGTGAGAGCTCCCCCAAAACCCCTCCAAGCCACYTTCCCAACACTGGAATCTCACCCCAGCTCTGGAAAAATCAATGGGATACAGGAATAGCAGCAGCTCTGGGGTGGGAACACAGAGGGGACCAGGGGCTCTGGTACACCACACCAGGGGCAGCTCACAGGACAGAGGATCAAAAGCAAGGAGGCCACCTGTGACCATGAGGCTGGGGCTGCTGCTGCTTGATGGAGCCCAAATTCAGACGAATAAAGGCTCCTAAAAGGTTTCTGTGAACATTCAGCCACTCAGAGCAGCAGAAAAGAAACAGAGAGAACCAAAATGAGCTGCAGAAGGACCTTGGGAAGAGCCTGGCAGAAGCACCTCAGTGCTTTTCCAAGAAAGATGAAACCAAATAGAGATAGAAAAAAAATAATAACCCAAACTTCCAATGCCCAAACCAGCACGGACAAATGCCAAAAACAGCAGCAGCTCTGGGGTGGGGACACAGAGGGGACCAAGAGCTCTGGTTCACCACACCAGGGGCAGCWCAGAGGACAGAGGATCAAAAGCAAGGAGCTTCCTGAGGGTTTCTCAGCATCCCTTTGAAGGTTCCCATCCCTTCTCCAGCACTTTCCCATACTTCCACTGGAGGGCAGGAATATCCCACGTTTCCAGGGACAATCCTCCAGCCCATTGCTGCACACCCTTAAACAGCTCTAGAAAGGTCCAGCCTTTGAGGACATTTGTGTGCTACTGCACACCCTCATTTGGTTTCTGTGCTGCTTTTATGGAGCAGGATAATTAACAGGATGTTTTTTTCCAAAACATCCTCATTATTTTCATCACACTTTTGTCCCCACAGCCATGCCTCCCCTCCCAGTGCCCTCCCCTAATTTCCTGACATAATTTTTCTGTAAGTAGCACAGATAGACTGGAATTCCATACACCTGCATGGAGCAGGAGATTTACACCCTCACTGCTTCCTCAGGAGACAACAAAACTTAAAAAAATATTTCTGCCTGGAGTGTGGCTGTGCTGGAGGGATCTGCAGAGGGACCAGGACAGGCTGGATCCATGGGCTGAGGTTCAGCAAGGCCAAGTGCTGGGTCCTGCCCTGGGCTCAGCCCAGGCCCTGCAGCTCCAGGCTGGGCAGAGGGGCTGGAAAGGGCCCCTGGGGAAAGGCCCTGGGGGCTGTGCCAGGGCTGGGCAGGAGCCCAGGGGTGCCCAGGGGGCACGAGCCAAATGGGCCCTGGGTGTGCCAGCCATGGGGTGGCCACAGGCCCAGGGCAGGGCCTGTCCCCTGGGCTGGCCCTGCTGAGGGACCCCCAGGGCTGTGTCCAGTTCTGGGTCCCCAATCCAGGAAGGACCTGGAGGGGCTGGAGCGTGTCCAGGGCAGGGAACGGAGCTGGGGAAGGGGCTGGAGCCCCAGGAGGGGCTGAGGGAGCTGGCAAGGGGCTCAGCCTGGAGCAAAGGAGGCTCAGGGGGCCCTTGTGGCTCTGCACAACTCCCTGCCAGGAGGGGACAGCCAGGGGGGGTCGGGCTGTGCTGCCAGGGAACAGGGACAGGACAAGGGGAAAGGGCCTCAAGCTGGGCCAGGGCAGGCTCAGCTTGGCCAGCAGCAGGAATTGCTGCATGCAAAGGGTGAATTGGTTCTTATCTATGTTACTGTCTCACAACCCCTGAGTTCTACAGCACTTCACTCTAACAAACTAAAAATGGAGCTCCATCTCTCTCTCTCCAAGGCCTTTTAAGGATAAACTGTCCAATTAAGAAATGACACCTGAATTATTTTTACTTTTAACCCAATAACCAACCACCCATGGCCTGCAATGTGGAATTTTTCATCCAATTACACAAAACCACCCAAACCCATGGAGAAGAAGGTAAAGAAGAAGGATCAGCCTCTGCCCTAAAACCTCCATCTTGTTTATATATATTACTGTATTCTAAAACCTTAAACTCTTAAGTTTCCCACCATGTGATATCACACACTTCTATTCAAACTCCACACCCATAATCCCAGTTCTATCATTCCAGTTTGGAATTCAATTTCAGGCCTTGGCAGGGGCTGCCCAGGCAGCTTTGCAGTGCCCAGCCCTGCAGGTGTCCCAGGAAGGGCTGGAGGTGGCACTCAGTGCTCTGGGCTGGGGACAAGGTGGGCACTGGGCACAGCTGGSACTCCATGGGCTGGCAGGGATTTTCCAGCCTCAGGATCCTGGGATTCTGTGACAATCTTACAGAGCTGACCTGGGGACCTCTGGCTTGTATTGCCTGTATCTTTRTTAGTGAAAACTCTCACCAAGAGTAGAAAAAAATTGATTTACTGTCTCCCACAATGGGACATATGGAGCTTCCTGAAGGAGTCACACTTAAGGTTGGTCTGCTCAACAGATTTTYTGTGGTTTCCAAACGTTCTCTCAGAATGTTCCCCAGCAAAGGCCATTGAAGATACAAAGGAGACAAAAGGAGTGMTTTTTTCATGGAGAAAGAACTGCTCTGGAGAGCAGGAGGCCACCACCTGTGACCCTGAGGCTGGGGCTGCTGCTGCTTGATGGAGTCCAAATTCAGATAAGAAAGGCTCCTAAAAGGTTTCTGTGAACACTCAGCCACTCAGAGCAACAGAAAAGAAACAGAGGGAACCAAAATGAGCTGCAGAAGGACCTTGGGAAGAGCCTGGCAGAAGCACCTCAGTGCTTTCCCAAGAAAGATGAAATCAAACAGAGATAGAAAAAAGTAACCCAAACTTCCAGTGCCAAAACCAGGCTCTGGGATGACAATTCCCCTCAAAATAACCACAGGAAAGCATCAGCTCCATGCTGATGGGCTAGAAGAAGGATGGAATGTCAGGGATCACCAGGAAAGCAGRAGAAAAACAAAATTTAGCTTTATACAAACTACAGCACCACAGGAGTCATGGCTGAGCAAGCTGGGACTCTCCAGCCTGAAAACTGCCCACAARTCAGCATTTTCAAGATGTATTTAGTAAAGAGAGACATCATTTCTCTAAAATCCAGGGTTTTTTGGACTATCTGAGTGTTTAATATCTGGGATCATGCTGAACATGCCCTGCTCTAGGAACTCTTCCACATTAGGCTGATTTTCCAGCCTAATTCTATGCTATAAAGACTCAGTTTTAGCTCCTTACAGGGGAAATAATTCTGCAGGTGAAGCTCTTCCCACCTGGGCTCCTTCTGTGCAGGTTGTTCCCAGAAGATGGGAGAGAGAAGGATGGTATCAGACCTGGTTTTTTAGGAATTTTGGTTAATTCACTTCCTCTCTTCAGATCTATTTCCTGATGTGGAAAATGAAGATATACTGGAGYTGTACCCTGGGGCAGATCACCTCTGGGATGTCTGGCATCAGGTCAAAGGGCCATTTTTCTCCTCAGGAGAGCAGCAAGCGTGTGGTGATATTCCCTGGAATATTCTGGCAGGCTTGGTTGGGTTCACAGGAGCTCCTGGAAAGGTTTTACAAGAAGGAGCAGAATGTTGCACACCAAACCCACCCTCCTTGTGCTTTCCCAGCAGGAACCTCAGCCCTCCCAAGGGGATGATCCCTTTGTGTGAGCATTCCAGGCAAAACCCAGATCACAGCAAGGATTTGAGCTGTTGGAGCAAGTCCAGAGGAGGCACCAGGATGAGCAGAGGGGTGAGCAGCTCTGCTGGGAGGAAAGGCTGGGACAYTTTGGATTATTCAGCCTGGAGAGAAGCTCTAATTGTGGCTTTCCAGTGCCTGAAGGGATTCCCCAAGAAAAATGGAGACTCTTTATAAAGGCCTTCACTTCACCAGTGACTTCTCCAGTTTAAACAAAACCTTTCCAAAAGCCKATTTCTATTTTCAAAGGGGATCATCTCTTCCTTCACAAGTAGGTTTTACTGTGTCAGCATCTTTAYTGAACACCCAAACTCTGCCTGCTGCTGACTGAGAGGATGAGAGACCCAGAAACATTTCTTTTTCAATGTAATGAAACAATCCTTAACCAAGGGGTAAACAGTGATTGCTGGGGTTGAAATATACAGCCAAATATGTGGTTTCTGATAAAGATCATCTTCCTGCACTTCCCCTCTGCTAATGGCTCTGCTGCCACTTGAAACTCCCAGGAGAGCCTGAATGCCTCCTTCCTTTCCTGGAATTAGCAGTGGAGCTTTCAGATGAGCTTCCCTTTGACTYAAAACTAATCAGGAGAGGCCTGAACTCAGCRCTGTGCCAAACAAACATAATTCTGMGAGATTTTCCTGTCAGGCACCTCAGCCTGATTAACACCAGGCAAGGCAGGGGGGGCAGAGCTCCTTTGTAAGCTATACATGGGGATTAGGAGTGTCTGCATCCCTCAGGACTAAATCAAAACTGGCTTTTTAAGTAGGTGCCAATGTTTTAGCTTATTAAGGCACAAAACATGTGGTTCTCTGTTTAWTTTTAAGCAGAGTGGATTTTGAGGCTTCAGCTGTGCTATTTCCAAAGCTGCCAGGGCTCCAAACCCCTCCCCTGGATTCAGGGATGGGAGGATGAGCCAATTTCAGCCCAAGGGCTGTGGAAAAAGGAACCTCCAACATCAGAGGCTCTGCTGGTATTGAGCAAGTGACTCTGCTGAAATCCCAGAATCATGGAGTGGTTTGGAAGACACTTTAAAGCCCATCCAGTGCCCCCCCTGCCTGGGCAGGGACACCTTCCACTGTCCCAGGCTGCTCCAAGCCCCAGAGTCCAACCTGGCATTCCAGGGATCCATGGGCAGCCACAGCTGCTCTGAGCCAACTGTTTCAAAGCCTTTTTATTTGTTTATATCCTCACCAAATCTGCTGGATTTTAAACACAAACATCCTGAAGATGTAAAATTCATCTTCACCTTGTTGGCACTCTGCATTCAGAGCATTGCACCCACATRCTTCCCAGTCAGGCTGAAGTGCAAACACAGAAGGGTTTATGTTGGAAAAGACTTGTCAGATCATTGAGCCCAGCATCTTGTCCCCAGTTCCCATCATGGTGCTGCAAGGAATGTCCTTAAGGGGATTTTCCTAATTATTTCCTGCTCATTATTTCAGCTCATCTGCATTAACCACTGAGAGAAGCAGCAGATCCTGAAGGATCCCCTGGAATGGGTGACCTGCAGTGTGCTTCTCATGTACAAAATTTTACACAAACCACATTTCCACCCCATCAGCTGTAATTAATTACACCAAAAAGAGAGGGCTTTGATAAAATTTTTCAGTTGCACTGGAGCACTCTGCACTAAAATAAAGCCATAAAGTCAAGCACTACAACCTGTTATCTCCTCCTCAATCCCAGCTTTTCAGCATCACACCTGGATTTTCCAAGTAGAAAATGTTTCAGCAAGGAGGGACTTGATGATTATCAACTCTCCTGCCTTGATTGCTCCTTTCCCAGTTTATTTGGATSTAAGCTGAGTGTTTGTGCCTGCCAATTCAGAGGAGAAACAGAGTTGTGTTTTCCAAGACTTCTGCTCATCTCTTTATTCCCCACTGCTGTAACAGCCCAGGTTCCCATAGAAACTGAGAGTAAAGAGCAGAAGTGTAAAATACAAATGAACAGGTCCAAGCTGGCAATGTTGTGTTTTATTAGACAAATAAATATCACTAATGGGCACTGGGCTTTTCTAAGGGCAGAGCCAGATAAGGCTGCACCTTATCAAATAAAGAGATGGCACACAAATGATAATGCCCAGACTCACTGGGAAGGGTCCCACTTCTGGAAACTGAGCTATTTCCTGCATTATTCAGTTTTGGAAGCAGCAAAACCCCAGCTCCTCATTCACAAGTCTGATCCTAACTCCCCCAATCACCCCAGCCTGAAGAGGTTGATCCCACTGCTGGAAACTGAGCTGTTTTCTGCATTATTCACTTTTGGAGGCAGCAAAACCCCAGCTCCTCATTCACAGGTCTGATCCTGACTCCCCCAATCACCCCAGCTTGAAGAGGATGATCCTGCTTCTGGAAACTGAGCTATTTTTTGGATTATTCAGTTTTGGAGGCAGCAGAACCTGAGCTTCTCATTCACAGGTCTGATCCTGACTCCCCCAAATCACCCCAAGTCACTCTGGTTTCTCATCCCTCAACACTGGAACTTTGCAATGTGGAAATGGGGCAAAACCCACTAATTTAGGACCTTCTCAGGTGGAGTTTGTAATTTTAAATGACTATTGGCACAAGGATTGAAGTTCTGTGTACAAAGAACTGTAAAAATGGGTTTCTGAGGAAAGAGCAGGCTGGATGCTTTTGGATGTATCATGAAAGTGGTCCTGGATAATTTTATTTTTTAACAGTGAAAGGTTTTGTTGTTTTTTTTTTTTTAATAAATTGAATCACTTCAGGAAAATTATTAAGTTGATTGAAAATTATCACTTTGAAATTATCAATTTCAGTCCAACATGACAGCAGGATTCTTCCTAACAAGAACACTGGAAATGGGAGAGAGATACCGCTGGGACTATAATCTATTCCAAGCCCTGGAGAGTTTTTAGAAGGCSATAATAAAATATGATTGAGTCATTTTTTTCTAGAGACACTTTCAATGCCATTTACAAATCCTTTGGCATCCCTGTTGTGCCTTCTCCAAAGGGGTGGCACAGATCAGCCTCTCCTGAGCCCCTGCAGCAGAAGGAGTGATGGTCTCTGCTAGAAATGTTCTTTTTCTAAGCAAGGCCATCCACTGAAACTTGAGGAAAATTAGGAAAACTTTCAAGCAGATGAGTTGTTTGCAATTATTTTCATTTCCYAGCCAGGCTGTGCCATCCAACCCTCACTGACTCAAAAGGAGAATTCACTGGAGCAGCTCCTGTTGTGTTTTTTAAGCAATGCAGCCCCTGGCACCCCCCAAGCTCAGCTCTCTTATGCTCCCCTCCTCTGTGCAACAGCACAGGAGATGCTGCAGGTCAAACAAATATTTGAATTTCTTTCCCCCAGCCGTGTTTAAAATGATGTTGCAAAATGCTTGAAGCCTAGCAAAGAGATTCACATAAAAGGACACTTGAGTGGAYAGACTCCCACCTCAAACCATCAGCAGCCCACCAGGAAAGGGAAGGTACAGCACTGCCTGTTCCCAGCCTTTACCCCTCCCCTGGCTCTCCTGAGAAGTCTGAGTGGTTTCTCCATTTCCAAGGAGTTGGATAACAAGGCACTGATAAAAACCTGCCTGCCTGGGAAACAATGGAGAGGTTGAAACACAAATAGAAACAGGAGGAACTATTCTTCATTTTGCTGCTGCATTTCCCAAACTCAGTGAAAGGAAGTTCAAATGACCAGAGTTTTAGCTGGTTGCAAGAAAAACCAGCTAAAATCAACTAAAACCAGCTAAATCTCTATATTTCATTTTATTATTTAATATTCATTTGAAATATGAATATATTTAATTTTCAGGGGACTTTGGGAAGTGCTGAGTGTGATCTGTGACCGGTGCAAGGCTCACTCCTGCAGGACTTTACCCTTTGCAACCATAAAATATGAGAGCAAATCCTTTTTGCTTTAAATGTCAGCTTCAATACTTAGCAAGGGCACGTGTGAGCAGCAGGGAGCAAAAGCCTTGGAGCAGCTTTTTCTCCTGGATCTGCTGTTTTTCCAAGCAGGAGGTCACATCCTCACTAAGCACTTGCTCAACTCTTAAATATTTTCACGTCTGAATCTGACCCAGATGCAAAATATGACAACTCAGCTCCTGCATCCTTATTAAAGCAGCTGATTTGGAGCAGTGGGGTTGGCAAAACAGCTTCCAAAGCTGAACTGCAGGCAGCTGAACTGTAGGAAATGACTGGGAAGCTGGAAGTGGGGYAATTTAAGGGCACAGCTGATGTTTCAAAGTGGAGGCTTTCAGTTTTGTGCCAAGCCAGCATCTGCAGGGACTCCCTGGCAATTTCCCTGTGTGTTCCAAGAGTCCCAGCCCTGGCCTGGGCTGCTGCCAGCCCTGCTCCCCATTTGGGGCTCCTCAAAGAGTTCTGAGCCATGGGAATTCCATCTGCCCTCCAAGAGGAATGAGATCACTCCTGCACAGGAGCCCTGGGTTTCCACAAGCCTCCAAAGGGCTGAAGGAATAAYGATCCCTGTGTGAGGAATGCACCTTGCTAAGGAAGCATCTTGGGATGGAAATGCACCCAGCTCTGAGATTTAATGCAAGACTGATGTTGTAATAAGTTAGCCAAGACTGCATTATCTTCATGAAGGAAAAGCCAGATCCTTGTTGTGTAGGTTTTAMAGGATTATCAGAAGGCTCTGTGTCAAATCTTATTTGTTGATAATACATSCACATTGGCTGGTACATGGTATTTTGCATATTTATCAAACTTCTGTATTTCTGATTAGTTTACATATTTTCTCTACTGATTCTTATGAGACAGATCTTATTGTTTATACAGATGCACTTATTTTWCACCCTAGGAATAGATTGTTGTGTTAACAAGCTCTCATTCCCCAGATTGTTTTTACGTGGGAACTTGCAAACTACMTAGCTGCACTTAGCAGTGACAGGCCAGCTATTAATTTAGCTTAATTTTATGAGGCTTTTCTTTTATAATTTCTCTACCTGTCTGTGACAGACTCAGATCAGGACCTGGAGCTCTGAAGGGGCTGGGGGAGGTATGGCACACTTGTTTAACACAGATCATCAGCAGCTGAGCAGATTCCAATTGCACACTTTGATGCTCATGGGATCACTCTAATCCCTCGCTCTGTGATCAATAAATGATGTTATTTGATGTTTTCTACAGAGCAACCCAATAATTGTACAGGAAATGACAGGAAACCAAGAGATAGCAAAGACAGGGCTCAAACACATCTCCCTGTGCTGCTTTGCTGAGCAGACAGAGCCAGGAACACCTCACTGCCATCACTAAAATGAATTTTAAATGCAGCCACGAATGAGGGGCTTTTAACTCGCATCAGAAATTTAATAACAAAAGCCCCATTAAAAACCTSCAGGCAGTTTTACATTAATGTCCAACATAATGGGCCAGATCAGGCTTTCATCTCCTCTTTCAAGGTTTACAGGCACTGAGCTCTCACACATATTCACAATGTCATCTTATCTATATTCCTGATGTTTCATCTTGTTATACCTCTGCAGAAACTGTGGGATCAGCTAAATCATGACAACTGTCTTTCCTTTCTTTTTTCTTCACTTTTTTTTTTCCCAGATGATTTAAAGATTTAGAGCTCAACACTTCTCAAATCATTTCATGGAGTGTTCAGTGAGACACTGAGAAAATGGAGCAAATGCAACTGAGGGCAAATCAATGTAAGTGGAGCAGAGCACAYCCAGGAAAACCAAGTGCACTGCCCAGTGTGGGGTTTGGGATGCCCTAAATCTGCTCCAAGGCCAGGCTGGATGCACTTGGAGCAACCTGGGATTAGTGGAAGGTGTCCCAGCCCATGGAACTGGATGGGCTTTAAGGCCCCTTCCAACCTAAACCATCCTGGCATTCCAAGTGATGCAAACAAGCACATGAGAAAAAAAATAATAGTAATAGTAACAGTAATAGTAATAACAATAATAGCAATAATAGCAATAATAGTAATAGAAATATTAGTAATAGCAATAATAATAGTCATAATAGTAATAGTAATAATAATAGTAATAAAAATAACATAATAATAACATAAATAAACCTCCATTACTCAGTGTTATGGTATATATTACTGTAATGGGAGGCTGGCACCTTTCTGGGGATCCCAAAAACAGAAGCATCACATCCTGTGGGTCCCACAGCTGGGAGCAGGAAAGGCACAGACCTYTCCTAGAATCCTTTCCTAGAATCCCAGAATGGTTTGGAATGGAAAYGATYWRAAGGATCATCCAGTGCCACCCCTGCCATGGGCAGGGWCACCTTCRACTGTCCCAGGTTTTTCKWGCCTGGCCTTGGGCACTMCCAGGGATCCAGGGGCACRCTGTGCCAGGGCCTGCCCACCCTCCCAGGGAACAATTCCTTCCCAATATCCCATCTAAATTTCCACTCTGTCATTTTGAAGCCATTCCRTGTGTCCTGTCCCTCCATCCCTTGTCCCCAGTCCCTCTCCAGCTCTCCTGYAGCCCCTTTAGGCTCTGGAAGGGCTCCCCAGGTAAGGATGAGATGAGGGCAGAAATTTTGAGTGGAATAGGGACTGCATTTAGACTGGAAGCTGTGTATGGACAGCAATTTGAGCCCTCAGGAAAAGTGATTGTTTTCTACAAGGAAGATGGAAAGGGTTTGTTTTGGTGGCTCAGCTGCAGGTGAGATGGAGACATCGACAGCAGCTTTGGAGTTAAAGCTACACTGTGTTTTTTACTTAAAGTGGGATTAAATTCTTCCATTTCACAGTTGGGTGATTGAATTTCATRTCCCAGTGTGACACAATTTCTGTCCTGGGGTCAGCTGAATTTGCTGGGCACTTTTTGGGTACCACACTCACTGATGTTAGCAGGGAGAACAATGAATATTCACTCATTTTGAAACAGGAACCTCCACCCTCTACTCCTTCCCCTCTCCCTGCGTTAAAACAACCAGCATTCCCAAACCTTGGAGCTACTCCCATAAATCCTGGCCTGGGAAGTTTTTTGGGTGAATGGGAAGAAATTTCTTTATCTGGCAATGTCAGGGACACAACYCTGTCCCACCTCCTGCCCTGCTGCTTCCCTCTGGGTCCCAAATCTTTTCCTGCCAGACCTTCCCTGGCTGCCAGCACCAGCAACACACCTGCCCTTCATCTCTCACTGGCTCTACATCTCCTTCTTTCCTTCCCCTTACAAACTCTTGGATATAAAATTGAGGTCTGAGCTCCTAGGAGCTGCCCCAAGCAGAACTGGGCTAACACAGAACTGCAGCTCTGGGAAAGGCACAAATGATCTCAACACCTGTTTCCAGCAGTTCCAAAATCACTGTTTCCCTGTAGCAGCAGAATCACTCAGTTTTATTTGGATTACATTTTGTTGAAGTGCCTCCCTGTTATTTAAGTCASCAGATAACAGCAGGACAGAAAATAGCCCAACTTCCAGTGGTGTAATCCTTAAAAACTGTTTAGACAAACCCTCAGGACAGCTCCAAAATGTGCTGGACAACCAATTTACACCACCAGGCGTGCATGGAAATGTTTTAATGCTGCCTTTGCCTTGACCCCCCTCAAAATTGGCCAAGGTTTCTGGTTAAAGCACCAAGCCAGCACTGCACAGAGCTCTGGGATTAGCAGAYTATTCCCAGCAGCTCTTGGGAAAGGATTCCCATCCATGCCACAGGAATGGTTGATATTTCCAAGGCCCAGACCATCAAGAGCTCCCACCTCGTGCAGCTGGAATGGAAGTGAAGTGTCCACATTGCATTTCTGCTCCCTCTGGGATTTGTTACCCTAGGGATGATTTCTGCTGCAGTTTTGCTTCCTCAGGACAGCTKTAATTCCCTAAAACAAAGAGGACAGCCCKAATTCCATAAAGAAATGCAGCCAGCTGTTGGAAGAGCAGATTGGAAGATCCATTGGAGGATCCAAAGGATTGGATCCATTGGAAGATCCATTTCAGAGGCTCTGACTTTTCCACACCATCTGACGTGCCCCAGTCCATTATCACATCCAAAGGCCAGCTGAGCAAGGGGAGGGCACAGAGATTATTACCTAAATAAAACAACCTGGCTTTCAAAAGGTCATTCACATATCCCTGGTGGGTGACAGAGCATTCCCAGMGCTCTTTCTCCAGAGGGAAGCAGCCACCAAGTCTGCCTGGTGTGGTCTCTGTGTGAATAATTCAAGTCTGCAAACAAACAGCAAGTCCCCCACAATAAACAAAGTCATATTTAGCATTTACCTTCACTTYGGGACGTCACCCTGCGTGCTCTCTTGCTGGGCTCTCACATTTTCAAATGYRTTCTGAGATGTTTTCTAATTCCYGCCCTATTTATTACAGCAATCAGGAAAATGTGACAGAGCTGGATACAAACTAGCAGTGGCTTCAGGATGGAATGACAAATTATTTAAAGCTGAATGCTGGGAAAAGCAAAACTCTCCAGCAGGAAGAGAAAAAGCTCCTCCATGTTAGAYGCCAAATAATGCCACCTAAAATCTCAGTTTTTCTGAATATTAAATGTTGCAGCTCACACAAACTGAGCAGGTATCAATGATCAGTTGTTGCTTCCACACAGCCCTCACCAGAGAGGAGAAGGGTTTTAATTATTTACACAGCTTTAAGAAATGACTGCAACCTCTGCTTTTTATAGCCCTGAGGAGCTTTTTGCCAGCTTTTTGCACATCCCACAGGATTTCTCCCCAGTCTGGCACCACGGATAGCCAAGGCAAAAGCTGCTTCCCAGATGGTCCCTAATTCAGGGAACAAGGGACACAGAGGGGGATGGAGCCCCTCAGCACAACTCCCTGATGCTGAAAATCCAGCAAATACTGTCTCTTGCAGGAAAAATGACATTCAATGCCTTGGTGGGATTGTTTCAGCCAAAGCTTTCCAGCCCAGCACCAAATCAGGTCCTCACTAAATCATCCTCTTTAACTGGCAGTTCCCTTTTTGGAACCCTAACTCTGCCCGTTTCCCTTCTGGCAGGGGTTAAAATCTATCTCAGCMGTATTTCTAAACAAATAAAACCATCCTTCCCTAACACCCAGGGCTGTTTTTGCCACACAACCCCAGGGCTGGCTGGATGTCCAYCCCAGCAGGCTGGACAGAGCCCTGCAGAGACAGCATCTGCAGGCAAAGCTTTCCCAAGGTTTTCCATCACACCAAAACAGGAGTTTCCATGAGGATAAGCTGGTTTCTGTTCCTTTTTCCAGAGCTGAAGGGCCAATCCAGCCTCAGTGTGTTTCCTCATCCTCAGTGGATCAAGKRTGTGACCATCACTTTGACAGATATCAAAATTGCAACAACCAAGTCTCATTTCTGGATGGTGGAATCTTTCCTCTAATCTCTCTCCTCTTAACCTTTATTTCTTTTCCTTAGATATCTTTGTACTTTTATCTTGATTTATTATCTTTATACTTTTATATTGATTCATTATCTTTATACTTTTATATTGATTCATTTCCAGAGGTATATAAAAGGGAAAAATATTCATAACCACCCTCTGCAGCAAAATTAAGTCAATGAACTCCTGGGATGCTTTTTTATGAATAAATGGAGTGAGAGAGGGGGTGTAAGGTGAAAAAAAGGACATCTCAGGGACTGAAAAAGAGGACTAGGAAAGGGGACTGAAACAAGAGGTTTGGATAGAATCATTCAGGTTGGAAAAGAGCTCTCAGATCRCRGAGTCCAYCTGTTAATGAAGCTCTTCATTAAAACACAGCTCCAGAAAGATGAAAGGCTCTGGGGCTGCAAGGACATGGAAAGGCATCATACACTAAATAAAGGTCCCTGTCCCCTTGAGCCCTGGGAAAAGCAGCTAATTTTGGCTGTGAGTGTCCAGACATTCCCCCAGGGCTGCCATACAGCTGGGATGGGAAAAAAAACCAAGGGAAAAGTGCAGCCAACAACCTCTACCTGCAGAGAGCTTGGAGCAACAGCATGAAGGCACCAGAGTCCAGGCTGATSCCTTAAGTCTTAGCCTTCATATTTTTCAGATTCTGTGCTGCTTTAGTGTGRAYSTCTGAGCTTCACATCAAGTGTTAGCAAGTTCTCTTCACAGGCTAGTTAGACAAAACAATTCTTTTCCAACTTGAGACCAAGGACAACTGTTACAAGCTCCACGCCAAAAAGTATAAACAATGGTGAAGAGAGAAAAATGAGAAGGATGGGACTTCATAKCCTGAAGCTGTAATTGGACAATTAACTSCAATATTRAAATAGAGCAGAACTTATAAAACTGAGAGACTCCGTGACTGGGTGTCCATTTTGTGACWATTTTGGRTCACCTTGGGTYCAGCCCTGGCTGGGCTCTTGTGCTGCCCAAGGTGGATCKATTTGCTTTAACTCTTCCCCAAGCTCCTTCCATGGGTGTTTTGGATTGGAAGAAAATGGCAGCAGSAGGCAAAGTTGTCATCTCCTCACCCTAACAAACTCTTTGTCCTGCTTAAAATACAAATACACAGCATGGCCAAACCAAGCTGTGAAATATTTTAAGGTTTGTTGGTTATTCTGATGCCTCAGGTTTTAGCTTTTATATATTTCAGATTCTGTGCTGCTTTAGTGTGTGGTTCTGAGCTCCACATTAAGGGATGGTGAGCTCTCTGCACAGAGCAGGGAGACAAAACAATTCCTTCTCTAGCTGGGGACCAAGGACAAATGATCCAAATRTCAGGCCCAAGAGCACAAACAATGTGGGCTGAAGAGAGAAAAAGAAAAAGGTTGGGACTTCATAACCTAAAGCTGGAATTGGACAATTAACTCCAATATGCAAATGAAGCAGAACTGATCAAAGTGACAGACCCTGTGACCAGGTGTCCATTTTGGGCCCATTTTGGTTCACCTTGGGTGCAGCCCTGGCTGGGCTCTTGTGCTGCCCAAGGTGGATCCATGGAGGAGATCCTTTGAATAAATCCCTGCTTTATTCTTTAGCTCTGCCTGGCCTCTGTTCTAGGGCAGCCTTCTCAAGGCACCAAGGCTTCAGCTGGGGATCAATCCCAAGCCCTGCCGCCACAGGAGAAGGGCACTGGGAGCCAGCTGGGAATGTGATGGGAGCACTGGSACAGTGCCTCTGGGGGCTGTGCTCGGCTGGGCACAGCCAGGCAGTGCCAGCTGTCCCAGCTGGGTGGCAAGGGACACCTCAGTGGTGCGGCTGTGCCACAGCCCTGCCATGGAAAGGAGCCACCAGCTAGAGAGGAACATCTCCAACCTTGGTAAGGGTCCAGTAATTGCACAGGATCAATGCCAAGAGTTCCCAGGTTGGGAAGAGCCCAGCAGGAGGGATTGGTGTGCCCTGAGCTAAGGGGGTCACTGAACCTTACCCCACTTGGCACCACCAGCTGCAGCAGAAGCCACTCTCCTGCGTCCTCCTGGATTTATGGAAGCTGCTGGAGTGGCTCCATCTGGAAGCAACCTACTCTGAGATAATCTTGATGATTTGGGCATCTCCTTCATGCCCTAAATGCCACCGTGGCTGGGCCAGGCACTGGGACATGAGTGCTGCTTTTCTGGACTCCCATTTCCTCAGAGCATGAAAGAAATTTTCCTCTCTCCTTCCCTTTTTAGGAGGCAACTATAATATCCATTAGTTAATTAATTCATTAAGTCATTTGAATACATTCAAGGAGTAGAATATTATAATTCATATTATAGTCTGCACAATCCTATAATTAAAATCACAGCCTACAATTAAAATCTTGGTCTCACAAGATGACGTGTCTGCAATTGCTGATTTAAGAGAGGGAACACCAAGGATGGACATTAAAGGGAACTGCCAACCTCAAGCTGACAAAAAGCAGGAAAATGCCTCTAAAATAAGAATAAACTCAATAAACAGCTCAGCTCCTCCAGGCCTGGAGGACAGATGGATATAGGGAAAGATATTCCAAGCCTGTAACTTCTGCCTAACATCCTCCCAGCCATGCCCTGAGCTCTGTGACTCCAGGGATGTGCTCCAGCATGGAAATGGGGAAAAAAACCCTGTGCCACTAATTTTGTAGGCATTTACAGTCCTAAAATGGTTTGGGTTCAAAGGGACCTCAAAGTCCATCTGGTTCCAACCCKTTCCACCTCCCACRAGACCAATCCTGCCCAAYCTGGCCTTGGTCATCCTGATCCATTTGATCCACAGGAGGCATCCCAAGGCCTTTTCCCAGCTGGCAGTGAGCTCTGAAAAGGAGATGGGAGCTAAAAAAAGACGAGCAAAAACATTCCATGGGATTTGCATAAAGCCTCACAAACCTGCCCACGATTTATGTTCCGAGTTCTTCCCTACCACAAACCTCCTCTTGGYAAAAATAGGCCCTTGAAGGACAATTAGCTGGAGCTAATTAACTGCTGCTTGCAAATGAATCCAGGTTAAACTTGCTGCCAAGGAGACTTTTCTCCCAAGGAGTTTMGCCTTGAGAGGTAACTCTGGAACACCAAAACTTTCTGAAAGGGCTCACAATTCTTCTGGGGTCTCTCCTCAAGGAACTTTACAATTTTCCCRTCCTCTATCCATCTTTCTGCTGGTTTTCAAGGAGCCCAGCAAACAGGAATATGYAATTTAACTGCTAAATACTCTATTTTTCAATAGGGCATTCCTTTTTTTTTGGATGTTTTCCCAGGCAGACAACACTGATCCCTCCTGCTCTGTCTGAAGCAAAATGTCAAGGTGTGACAATAATGTCACTGTCACCCCCACTCTGCAGTGACAGGGCTCCAGCACAGGCCTCTGACTTTAAAGATAAAAAAGCTGCTATCAAAATTAATTGGTTCAGCCTTTTAGGGAACAATTCCTCCATCAGCAGGGCCCTGCCCTTCCACTGGGATGAAAAACTTGGCTTTAGAAGGAAAGGACTGGAGAAGATGAAAGCTCAAAAACGTGAAGGTCAAAACCCCATGGCTCTCAAAAGGAAGAGTTTCTTCCAGAAATGCAGCTTCCCCCACATTGTACAGCAGATCCTAAAATTCCCTGAACTATCCTCAAAATCTCCTCAATCTCCATCCCCAACGTTTCTGGGATAACAAATACTCAACATTAGAGCTTAAAATTATAGATGTGGGAAGGGCACATTTTTCTTGCTGCTAATGGGTTGTGCTGGKACCTTCAAAAACCTTCTGTGACCATGACATTGTTTATGACCCAACCCAAAATTCCCCAGTTTTATTCCCACTGTTTGCTTCCCTTCTGCTCCGATGGAAATCAATATAACCCAAATAGGGACACTCAAAAATTAATATAAAATAATAACTGAATGACCCTGGGATGTTTGGGATCATCTGTCTGAAGCATTCCATGCCCCAAATCCCCCTTTTTTGGGGGATGGTAAAGGAAGMTGATAGTCTCCCACTTTTTTAATTGGGTCAACAAGAATTTAGGGAATTCAACCTTTTTAATGGAACTCTTTATAAGAAGGAAGCTCACATTTGATCTGAGGCAGGGAAATATTATACCAATCTAAAATGCAACCCTTTAGATACCTTAAAATTAATTAAATATTTCAAGCATCACTCAAACATGAGAAAAGAGAAATAATATATGGGAATTTTGCAGGATTAACAGATTTTGCTAATGAACTGAAAACATTTGAGATGGATCTTAGRTTCTGAAACAGACCAAGAGTTATTTTTAATCAATACTTAATTGGGAATTCTCACTTTCCCTCCACAGAGGTGCCCAATACCTTCAGCAGACACCATTCCAACCCCTGTGGTTTAATGAGAGGTTTCTATGTATAACCCCATTGGAATCTGCAATTTGAGCAGTCACTCGGAGCATTTGACTTTGAGAAAACACTTCCCCCCTTCTTTAATGTGCTATGAAAAAWATCCCCAMAAAAGCAAAATAATTGAGAGGGAGSAAAAGTAAAGAAATTTTGTATAGAGCAAATTTAATTTTCTTTTCAACAACTTCTGCCTTTCAATTGTGTTTGGTTSATATTGAGCATCTCCCAAAGAAGAACAGGATCCTCTTGAAAAGCTTTAATCATTGGGATAGAATCAGAGCTCAAAGATTACAGATTAAAATCAAATTGCAGCTCAAGAATGATTAAAAAGTGGGGATTTTAAAAATATTTTAATCTGATAGTCTACAGCTCCCTTCTGAAAGGAATGAATATTTATTGTGGACTTCAGATGAATATATTGCTTCACATCAAGGCAGCTCTAGTTTTTATCCTCAAATGACAAATTCCACTGTCCATCCTTTGTCTCAGAACATGTTTGACTTTGGAAGGTATTTGAGAAAAGTCAGAGCTCTCTAAAGAAATGAAATGCCTTCAACAACAATTCCTTCAACAACAATTCCCTCAACGACAATTCCCTCAACGACAATTCCCTCAACGACAATTCCCTCAACGACAATTCCAAGATCTGGAGTTTCTCACCTCACAATATATTTCTCCCCTCAATATTTCAAGAGGATTTCTGGATTCAAATATTGTGATTGAGCAGGACCTTGGGACCACCTGGCTTTGGAGAAGACCCATCTCCATATTCATGGGGAGAACCAGGGAGACACGAGYAGGAAAATTCCTCCATCCACAGGAGGAATCTCTCCTTTTTAAGCTCTTTGGTACTATWGCATGGAGAACAAGGAGGGATTTTTTGGGAATTCCAGTGGAATTCAACAAACAGAAGTRTGAGACTTGGTGCTGAGCACTTACTTTGCTTTTGCTTCTGCATCCTCATAGGCTTTGTTGGAGACATCGTCCAGGCCCCCGATCAGGTGCTTGAAGGAGCTGTAAAGACAAAAGGACACTTTGAGAGGAAAATCACAGAAACATCAAGGTTGGAAAATACCCTGAAATCATCCAGTCCCACCAAGTCCACCCCTGAACCTGAAGAGATTCCACCTGGGAGCCAAGAAAACCAGTGTGGCAGCTGGGGCTGCCCCTGGATCCCTGGCAGTGCCCAACGCCAGGCTGGACTTTGGGGCTTGGAGCAGCCTGGGACAGTGGAAGGTGTCCCTGCCCATGGGCTGTCTCTTATACACATCTAGATGTGTATAAGAGACAGGCCTGGGACAGTGGAAGGTGTCCCTGCCCATGGAAAGGGGTGGCACAGGATGATCCTTAATGTCCCTTCCATCCCAAACCATTCTAGGATTCCATGAAAAACCAGACATTAATAACTGAAATCAGTGAATGCCTTGAAACAAAAATATTCCAGGTGAAATGCTACTTTCTACTATCCAATTCCAGTATTCCCAGTGGGTCTGTCCCACACAGGTTTTCTTTTTTCCAAGGAAGAAGAATTTGAAAAGATGAACTGCTGCAAGCCAGAGTCTCTTGACTGATCTCTGCCTTAATGTCACAGCCTCACAAATGAAAATCCTGCAATTCTTCTGTGCTCCTGACACTCCTGAGGCACGAAACACGGAGCTCAAGAAAAGGAATTGCTCTAAGTTGACAAAAAAATGAACTGAAACATTGAAAAAAATAAAAGAAAAAGCCACATTTCTGACATAAGGAATAAGAAGGGGATGTTTAATATGTCCCTTTCTCAAGGAGGATTTGTAGGATCAAAGAGAATGAATGGCACTGAGCAGGTGAGGAAAATCCAGGGCAGCTGGGGAAATGCAATGTCCTGCCAGGCACGGGGTGAGCTGGGGATACTCAGTGATCCTGGGACAGGAATYGTGGGACCCTGAGTGGCTCAGACACACTGACAGACCCAAGAGGGTCCTTCAGGAGATGCCTGACCCTATGGAATGCACCCCATGGATGTGTGGAGARAGCACTTACAGCAAAACCAACACGATTATCCTGTTGGAAAAAGCCGCATTTTCCCCATCGCCGTAGGGCAGGAGGTGACAAGTGGGAGAGCTGGTTTGGATCTGGAGCTGCTGGAAGGGCTTTTCCAGAGGAATTCTCCTCCCTGGGGCTATTCCAGAGCTGGGTGCACACAACCCTGGGCTCTGGGATGGCCCTGCTGGAGCAGGGAGGTGCCACCAMGTGCCCACTGTGGGKCCTTCCAAACTGACCCATCCTGGGATTCTCTGCTGGGAATTACAGCTCAGGAAATGCCCTCTGCCCACACCAATTTCCCCAGTCTTCCACTCCACTTAATTCATTATATTTCAAATCATACAATCAAGGAAATCATTTTTGCTTGCAAATTAATTAATTCATTAATGAGGAAGAGAAGGCACAAACCCTTTGCTCTCATATAAACRTGTGTTAGTGGCTTTTAACCAATCWGGTAATTACTAATATTTTTA
Organism: Sporophila hypoxantha; assembly: GCA_002167245.1. Lineage (NCBI taxonomy): Eukaryota > Metazoa > Chordata > Aves > Passeriformes > Thraupidae > Sporophila > Sporophila hypoxantha. The sequence goes on from NDFG01000185.1 coordinate 680,743, forward strand.
ATATTAGGACATGTTAATAATGGGACTAACTTTTCAACCCCCAATTCCTTGCTCAGCAGTGAAAACAGGAACAATTCTGCTCCTMCAGCACCTCAGGTTTTATCTTCCTGCTGCTGGGAATGTGCCACAGGATGAAGCCAAACCTTGCAAGGTGACAGTAAGACAAAAGCAGGATTGGGTTCTTAATGCCTAAATTGCACCCCAAACAGGTATTTAGGCAATTAATTAACATAGTAACACCATCCTGGAAGGTCATAAGACATCACCTAAGGCCTAAATTGTGATTTAGTCTTGGTATTCTCAGGAAAATGTGGCAGGGTTAAAAACACCCTTTTTTTGGCAATGCAAATAAATCTTTTCTAGTGAAACAGCAAAGAAGAAAAAGTCACTGAAAGGAGCAACAACAGTTTCTSTAAACCCCTTAATTTTTATTAAAAATTTTAAGCCAGATTTAGCACTGGGCAAGCTATCAAAGTTCACTTGAGTCCCTTTTTTATTGCCCATCTCAACATGGTTGAAGTCTCAGCTCAGTCCCAGAATTCAATCAGAAACTTCTTAGTTTTTTTCTCCCTGTGGCCTTTTCTCTTCYTTTTTTCTATTCTCTCCTCGTAACCAATTTTCTCCATGGATAAACTTTGCTCTGACTGGGAGAAACAGCAGAGCAGCAAACCCTAAAATCTCCACTGAAAGAGCTCGGCTCAGCTTATATGGGGTCAGTCATGCCAGGATAATACTTTTTTATTTCATTTTTCTCCAATTTCCCTTGCCAGGAGGGCCGATCCAATAACCTTTGTTGACACCTCACAGCTCTCCCTGAAAAAAAACCAAACCCAGGCTTTAAAACACYGACAAAAATGGGAAATGCAAAGTGGAAAAGCAGAAAATAGCTGAAATATTTAAAACGTTGCCTTAAAAAATCGTGCATTCTATTGATATGTGCAGCTGAAGAAGACAAGAATCTGGAAAAACAGCATTTAGAGTAAATTCCAGGTAATTCTGAAACTCTCTGTCAACAGCAGCTGGGCTTTGAGTTGTTCTGGCTCTGATCCATCAGCTCCTCTCTCTCTCCATTTGCATGAGGCAATTTTGTCCTCCCAACACCCACAGTGTTGCTAAATCTCTGAGCCCAGGAAAACGTTGTTGGCACCATAAATAAATTATATGGAGGGGAAAAAAATCCCATATAAATAAAAGATGAACCTGAATCAACCTCGGTGTAAATATTCCGACAGTTCAGGAGCAGCCACGAACACTTTCAAACACTTTCTCAGTTTCAAGAGGTAGGTGTGAAAAAAAAAAAAAAGAATTATAGAGTGGCACCAACTTGTCCCTGAGGGRGCCAGTGATGATCCAAACGTCAGGAATGAGTTTGGAGCCTTTCCCTCCTGTTTTCTCTCCATACAAAGGGGCTGCAAGTGAAGTCTGTCTGTGCATCTTTATTCAAGCTGATCCACAGAACAGATGCTCAAGGCGTGTCTGCACCATTTTTATCAGAAGACCTTTTACAGACAAGTTCCTAAAGGACCAATCCATCAAATCCAGCACATATTTGTTAACTTTTCCCCAYCTGTACTTCTGGAACAAATCTAATAACGCCTCCAAGGAGCCTGGAAATTCACCAGGATGAGCTCTGACAAGGCCAAGCTCAGAACAATTTGGAGGCAGCACCATCGAGCAGCTCCCAGAGTAACTTTTTTCCCAGAGGATGAATTCCTGCAGTGCCACCACAGGAAAAACTTCATTAACAGCAGCCTTGATCTTGTAGGGTCAAGGCAAGTCCCAAAGACAGAAAGTCCATGAATTGTAAATAAATGTTAAAAAAAAAAGCACTTGGAAATAAAAATGCCTTAAAGCCATCTGAGAGGTGCTGTAAAATATTAATTTGTGTTCCCAGAGTGGAGGTTTGAGCAGCAGGAAATGSTGGGGCTGCAATGAGCTGTGTGGCTCCTCAAGTACCCAAAGGCTTCTCCAAATTCCCTCAGATGATCAGATAATCCAGCTGGCCTTTTTGGTCACAATTCCCATGAATGCTGTGTGGATTTTGTTGAAGTTTCCAAGCCAATTCCATAAGCCCATGGTTGGGTCTGTGCWCCATGGTAGGAAGAGCATTGGATAAATCAATCCCAACTCACCAYAGAGCTTGAGCATGGAGCCTTGCTGAGGTCCCTCACAGGGCTGCCACCTCATCTCCTCACCCTCGTCACCCTCTCACTTCATTTTCTCCACTGGATTACTGTACCTCCTCTTCTGTGTTGAAATTTTGATGGTAATGGGAAATTCCGTGGATTATTTTCTTTCTGAATTRCAAGTTCTTTCTTTCAAATACACCTGACCAGGTAGGACTACACAATTTTTTGTCTTTCTTCCTTGGGGGACCAAAATGAATGGTGCTGTCAATGGGAACCACAGAATTCCTAGAAAAGTTTGAGTTGGAAGGGAATTTAAAGCCCATCCAGTGCCATGGGCAGGGACACCTTCCATTATCCCAGGCTGCTCCAAGCCCCATCCAGCCTGGCCTTGGACACTTCCAGAGATCCAGAGGCATCCARATCTTCRCTGGGAATCTGTGCCAGGGCCTGCCCACCCTCACAGGGAAGGATTAAGAGCATTAAAAACCAAATCCCACTGAAATTCATTATTCCAGTAAAGGAAGGGACTCGAAAACACAATTGCAAGATGGAAAAAATGCCAATGCTTTTTGTAACAAATATTTTCAGGACAAGGAAAAGTGGGAACAAAGTCCATGGGATGCAACAAATGCTTCCTGCACGTTGTTTTCARTGTTAGATCAGGATTTTGCTCATTCCTACACCAGAAAAGGATGCTGGAAATGCACTTTGCAAAGCACATCTTCCTAGATTAGGCAAAAATAGCTGTACTACTTTTTGGGAGTCTTTGGGGTGTTTTTGAGACTGGAAGAGCCCTCTTGTTTCKCAAGGAAATTAAAAAGCAAGGCAGCACCAACATCATCTGGTAATTAAAGACCCATCATGAGCTCCAGTTTGACTTCCCTTGTGGTATTTCCCACTCCTGCTACTTCAGCCCTGTAGCCATTTTATACATATTTMATAAATTCCAGAGATCCTTTTAGGCAAAGCATTCCCTCTTGTCATGCTTAAACAATTCTCTTCTCCAACCCATCTTAAGCAATTTTATTCTCCAACCCAACTTCAGCAATTCCTTCTCCAACCCAACTTCAGCAATTCTTTCCTCAAACCCAACTTAAGCAATTCCCTTCTCCAGCCCAACTTGCCCACAGCTCCTGGCTCATCCCTGTGATGAAAGTTTCCCCTGTTATTCACCCTCAAACTACAAACCCTGCAGCAGCTAAACCAGCCCTAAAATTGCTGGAAAAATTGGCAAATCCAGAGCCAACCCAACTTAAGCAATTCCTTTCTCAAACCCAACTTAGACAATTCCCTTCGCCAACCCAACTTAAACAATTCCCTTCTCCAACCCAACTTAAGCAATTCCTTTCTCAAACCCAACTTAGACAATTCCCTTCTCTAACCCAACTTAAACAATTCCCTTCTCCAACCCAACTTAAGCAATTCCTTTCTCAAACCCAACTTCAGCAATTCCCTTCTCCAACCCAACTTGCCCACAGCTCCTGGCTCATCCCTGTGATGAAGGTTTCCCACATTATTCACCTCCAAACTACAAACCCTGCAGCAGCCAAACCAGCCCTAAAATTGCCAGAAAAATTGGCAAATCCAGAGCCAGGCTCCTGCCTCCCTTAGGAYTAACTTCCTGTGGCACCAAGGTGTGACTTTGTTAATGAGATGTGGCAACTGGAACAATTTTTGGATGCCTTGGGAAGCCTTCCACAAGGAATTTGGAAGAGTTATCCTGCTGTAGATAARTCCAGTGGGTGATGCTGGTCAGTGAGGCTGGAATTCTCCAGGAATCCCATGTGTTAAGGAAAAGGTCTTTTCCCATCACTTGTTTTTTRGAAACTGCAACATCAGTTTTGCTGAGCTGCTTCAGACGGGGACACCCACAGAGCATGGAAATTGCTGCTTCAGTGGCTCCATCTGATTAGGCAAAGAACTTGTCTGGGAAAAGGAAAATATTTGGCAGCTTCAGTGACTTGTGTCACCCCTCCTGCTGCACGGAACAAATTCCAGCTGCAGGGAACACCCACTCCCTGCTCCCACTGCTGCCTCCTGTGTCACTCAACGTTCTCATCCACCACCACAACCCAAAAGATGTAAAAATTTGCTCTGTCTGGATATAAAAAATCGGTTCTTTTTTCCTCAGCCAATTTCCCAAATTGCCACAAGTCCTGGGAGTTTATCTCCACATGAAATGATGCTCCTGCTGTTGTCATTCCTATAAAATAAGAGCGTAAGGAAAAGCTGGGACATGAAATTCAGCCCTGGCCAGGACACAGGACAGCCTGCTCTGAYCTATAAATAGGGCCATCAATAGGGRCACTTTTCTTGCACTATAAATAAGAATTTTTAAAATAGTGTTACTCTGCTAATTGCACAGTGTTAATAGAATCTCTGAGGTAGATTACCCACAGCTTCATCAGTTTAAATTTAACTTGTATTTCCTTACTATTTCAAGGGCACTGTATGCTGAGGACAAGGCACAGGAGACAAGGAAAGGAACAGTTTGGGAAATTATCAAGACTTGAATTATTTGGGGTTTTTATCTCTCACAGTGCAAACCAAAAATACCTGCTGCAAAAGTGTAAAAATAAAAAGAAAGAAATATTTGTTGCTTTTTATTTCTCTGAATTAATGATTGCTAAATTAACTAATTATTAAAAGCATAATAATTATCAAAATATTATCTTGCTAAATAATCTAATTCTCCTTCCTCTCTTTGCCCCACAGCATGAGAAGGGAGGGTGGAGGTTTTACCTACCAGGCTGAGAAGGGAGCCCTCAGGTGTTCCCCACCTGTGTTCAATGGACAGACCATGGGTTTTACAATTAATAATAAATTAACATAAATCAGAATTTATCAGGATTTCTGAAGGTTTTCCCCAGCTCAGCCTGTACAGAARGCTGGATTTTCAGAAATGGAGGCCTGTGTGATAACTCAACACAAACCACTGGTGTCCCAGCAGGATTGAGGGGATGGAGATCAGCCCTACAAGAGCACAGAATCCCATCTCTCCCTAGAACACAGGAGGGGCTCCAGAATCACTTCTAGGGATCCACAGGAATCATGGATCCAGCTCCTGCCCAGACATCCCAACAATCCACYCTGCTCTAAAAGCTCCAGGCCCACAGGTGGGTCCCACATACTTCAAAAATCCAACGGATTTATTTTCTTTTCCAACATCAGCAATTTTTTCTCGTTATTCCACAGTTTCTGGCTCCCTCCTGCAGGTTTTTTGGGGCTCCTGCATGGGGGGAGGCAGTGAAATTCTATTCACCCTCTCTGTGGGTTTCACACATCCATAGCACATTCCCATGGAAAGGCTCCCAGCATCTTGAGAGTGTCCGTGCCTTGTGCTGGTCTGTGCCAGTGCTGCACAACAGCAAAACCAGCCCAGGAGTCATGTTCCATTTTTGTGTCATTTTTTTTCATGTTCCATTTTTATGTCATTTTTTWAATCCCATTCCCAGCAACTGCAGAGAGCAGCTGGATTTGCAGCACTGGAGCAACCAGGCAAGGTTTTTTCTGGATTAACCCTCCTTAATTCTCTCATGTTTCCTGTATAAATTATTATTTTACTCTTCTGATCTCCTGCATCTCCTCTGAGTGACAGAGCTCCCAGCAGGGCCGTGGCCTTCTCCCCAGGACTCTCCATCCCCACATGGACTGGGATAACACCTTGCTCCAACATTTGCCAGGAGCAAATGCTGTGGAATTCCCACAGTAATTCCAGCTCCTCCTTTATTTCCATTTGGACTTTCTGTGATTCTAATTGTCACTACTGAGTTTTGTAATTGTCACTGTTGAGTTTTCTAATTGTCACTGTTGAGTTTTGTCTCGCTGATTTAGGGGCACCTTCCCTCCATTCATCACTTCTGTGACTTTGTCACCGCAAATTAAGAGGTGGAGAAGATGACCCAAGGCTCTCATTAAGCTCTGGAAAAGGTTTAAGTGGGAGTTCCCCCCAGCCCCAGGCAGAAGGAGGAACTTACTCTCTGTCTATGACCAGACAGGTGACCGCTTCAGCTGCGATGACGTTGGCTGTCCTGACGTCCTCCCTGCAAGAAAAAACACATTTCTCCAGTTATTTCCATGACAATCTTCTGATTTCCAYCACACAGGGCTCTTCAAGCACTTTGAGGACAAATTTCTGTCTTTCACAGCTTTTCCTTGCTGTTTCCATCATCCATTTAGGCTAATAAAAGACMAGAATTCCAAGACTAATAAAAATAATCAATTTAATTCATTTTAATCAGGTTGATTTGGTGTTCCAGTGTTTAAGAGTCGGTGCTGCAATGTCTGGGTTCACTTTATCCCAATTCCCTCCAACCTTTCCATGTTCCAAGGTTAAGTGGATTACAGGCAGGAGAGACCTCCCCTCTTCTGCACACCCRTCATGCATTTAGGCTGGAACACCACTCTAGGCTTCCAGTGAGGCAGAAAATCAGATTTACAGGTGCTGTTAGGAATAGAAATTCCCATTTAAAGATTAGAGGCATTAAAGCAGGAATATGGTTAAAAAAGAGTGATGCACGTGCACTCTCCCTTTGTGGTCATCATTAATTAACAATAATTTCTTCATGTTCATACCTTTAGAGCAGAGCAAGCAGAAATACATTAATACTCCAGCCTGTGCTGTAATGCTGACTCTGAGTCTATRTGGACTGGAATTAAGTGTGTATTCGTGCTAATTAACCCCACTGATAAATCACATTGTGCTAATTTAAAGCAATGAGAAAGAAGTAGWGGAATAGAAGTGGATAATTATCTCTATTAACTCCTAAAACTTGGTAAATACAGAGAGGATAAGGAAGGATAATATTGAATTCCTCATTAAGTTGCTGTAGCCAGCTTTTGACAATATATTGATCCATTAAAATGAGAATTCAAACTTGRTGGTGCCCACTAATTCCCATTAAAACTCAACACATTTGTCCCATTATCCCAGATGCCACAAAAAGACATTTATCTCTGTAAATTTATGGGTCACAGACATGATTTGCTTACTGTTTTGTACTTAGATGATTACAGACCAGGAAAATACAATAAAATTGGTGGCCTCAGCTCCAACATTTTCGATAAAATTGGAAATGAGGTATTCAGATGCACAAGGGAGTGTTGTAATTTCTGTTAACTTCTATTAATCCATCCTTTTCTAGAAGGTGACTTTGGCCAGCAGCTGCAGCACAGGCAGGTACAGAAATCCATGGCATTAAAGGCCAATGAAACCTTGGAAGTGCATGGCACGAGAAGCTCCAAGTGCAAGGCATTAATTGGGAAAGAAATTACTAAGAGGGGATTAAAGGCAACAGCAACCACCAGCAAGTGCCCAGCACTAAATGAGAGAGTAACTACTCCAAGTAGGTGGCATTAAACACAACYAATAATTACTACAAGTGCACAGAATTCAGTGCAGAAGTTGCTATTGCAGGTGCATGCTATTAAGTGCAACGAGTAATTACTACAAGTCCAAGAGTAATTCCTACCAGTGCACAGCATTCAGTGGAAAATTAACCACTAGGAAGTGCACAGCTTTAAATGCAGAAGGAATTACTACAGGTGCATGGCATTAATTGCAAGAAGTAATTACTACAGGTGAACTGCATCAAATGCAAGAGTAATTACTATAAGGGCACAGCATTAATGTAATAATTACTACAAGTGCAAAGCATTAAACCCAGAAGTTGCTACTGGTAAATGCACAGCATTGAAGGGAAAAGTAACCACTAAAAGTACAAGACATTAAACCTAGAAGTTACTACTGGCAAATGCACAGAATTGAAGGGAAAAGTAACACTAAAAGTGCAAGACATTAAACKCAGAAGTTASTACCAGTGCAGGGCATTAAATGCAACAAATAATCATGGCATTAAATGAAATACTACCAGTGCAGGGTATTAAATGCAACAAATAATCATGGTATTAACTGAAACAGTAACTACTACGAATGCAGAGCATTAAAACCAAAGGTAATTACTCCCAGTGCACAGCATTAAATGAAAAACTAATTACTAGTAAATAAATGAAACAAGTAATTACCACCAGCGCAAAATATTAAATACAGAGGTTACTCCCAGTAAATGCACAGCTTTAAAGGCAAAAGTAACTACTACCAGTGCAATGACAAGTGAAAATACTGCATTAAATGGTAAAAAAGCAGGTAAAAAATAGTAAAAATGGTTTAAAAAATTGTAAAAAAACCCAGGTAGTTTAATTACTGCAAGTGCATTCAACACAAGTAATTATTTCAACGGCACAGCACTAAGCAGCTATTAGAAGTGCAATGTGCAAAACAGAACGTATTGACAATTAATTAATTAATTAAWTAATTCCTGGCAGCYCCCCACCACCCCCTGTGGCCCTAYGGAGGAGAGGAGAGCACTGACTCGGACACTCCCTGGCCTTCATCCCCTTCCTCCTCCTCCTCCTCGGAGCTGCTCGCCGAAAATCCGCGCTCCTCATCCGTGGAGCCTCCCTCGCTCCCCGAGCGTTCCATGGCCCCGGCTGCTCCTTCATTCCCCCTGGACACGCCTGGTCCCCCTCCAGCCCCCAGCTCTGTGCCACCCCCAGGCACGTGCCAGCTCCCCCAGCCCAGCGCTGGGCACCTGCACAGAGGGCACAGCTGCTGCGGGCGCCCGCGGAAACCCAAGAGGGGAGGATTTGGGAGCCCTCGGGACATCCTTGGCTGTGGAAAAGGGCCAAAAATGCCAGCAGGAGACCTCGTGTGCCCTTTTSAGCTCCTTAGCCCTGCAGTGGAATTAGGTGGCAACAAAATCCACGCTCCTAAATGTTCCCAGGTGTGCCACTGTCGCTATAGGACACGAAATAACACGGCGCGGACACGCAAGCTAAAAGAGAGTTTTTAATTTCTGACTCTAACTTTTATAGATTTCTAAAAGTGACAGTGGATTGGAGGGTGACAGTGTCACCTCTCCAATGACACTGGACAAACCAACAGCCTACCAAAATTTCCTCCTCTATAAAAGAACACAAAACAATAAGTTATTTACATAAAGTGTGTGAGAAAGRTCGTTACAAGAATGTAAACATCAGAAGGCTTAGAAAARCTTAAAAAATCAGGGAGACATGCCACCACACCAATGGAAACARGAGGATGTTATTTAAGGGATGAAATGCACAGATCTGTTTTCCTCCTTGGAATTTACAGCCAACTTCACCYCACTGGGAAGTTACAACAATTTTGCCTCTGACAAGCTGTCAACAACTCAATTTCAGAAGAGATGAGTTTATACTTCAGCCTCTGTCTAATGTTTTTACCATAGGCTGCCATAATTTACTCTCAATGTAAAAATGTTTCACATGATTTCCAATTTTTTTTGCTTTTTTTTTGCCTTCCTACATACCCAAACTGCTTGAAGTCTTGCTCCAACACCTGCTCCCATTGCTCCCAATCCCTTGGATAGGGACTCCAGCTCTGCCCRGGGCAGTCAGTCCAATGTTTGACAGCCCTTTCTGTAAAGGAATTTTTCCCAATATCCAGCCTAAACCTCTTCTGGCACAATTTGAGGCCCTTTCCCCTTGTRCTGTCCCTGTTCCTTGGGAGCAGAGCCTGACATCCCCTGGCTGTCCCCTCCTGGCAGGGAGTTGTGCAGAGCCACAAGGGCCCCCTGAGCCTCCTTTGCTCCAGGCTGGTGGAATCCCAGCAGCAGCTCCCYGGAGTTTCTTACTTTTAGAACCCTCAGTGCCATAAAGACAGAGCAGAATTTCCTTGACCAACAGAGCCTTGCAAGACCTGAGGCCTCAGCTTCATAAATATTCCAGTCAATTATCACAAACTGCTCCTCTTTCTTTGTAAATCTTGTTGTACAACCCTTGGCAGGGCTTAAACCTTTCAGCTGGAGCCACTGGGAGTAAAAATATATTTTAGGAGCAGTCAGTAAGTGCTAACAAGATGCTCACAAGGCATAAAACAAAGTATTAGAGGGAGCTGGTACATTTTCTATTTGAAGAGTTYCACATTTGGCTTATATTGAGTAAAAAAATGGTAAAATAGTATTTTTGAAGCTCAACGAGCTGAATTGTTGTTCTCTAAGAAATGTTTAGTTTTCCTAATACCCAAGAAGCTGAAATCACATGGAGTTTTTGCTACATGTCCTCAAACTGGGGTAGCTTGGAGTCAAATCCCTCCTGTTYTATTTTATTCCCTTTTAGGAAGTGAGATTTTAATGCCTGAAGGAATTTTTACAAGATTTTTTATGAAATGGCTTTTCAAGTGCAGTTTTTTCCAATGGCACCTTTTATTAGTTTCACATTAAAARCTATAAAAGTTTAGTAGAGCATGCTGTGTTTATTAATCCCAGTGATGTATTTTTACATCAAAGCCAATGGCAAATGGATGTTGGGCTCTCAGGAAGATGAAAGGTTGGAAAACCAAACTTTGGTCTGTGTGGGGTGGATTTCCCCCATGGAAATCAGGCAGATCCAGGTGATTGATGCAGACATGGKTCACAGAATTCATTAAAATTGGAGAAGAACTCCAAAGTCATCAAGTCCAGTCTTTGACAAGGCTTGGAGKAGCCTGGGACAGTGGAAGGTGTCCCTGCCCATGGCAGGGGTGGKACTGGYTGMCCTTTGAGGTCCCTTCAAACCCAAATCATTCTGTGACCCCATGGACGCAGCCACATCCAGTTCTTTCCTGATGTTCACCATCTCCTTCCCTAAAAAATGAGGATAAAAAACCTCATTTCTTGGCTCAAGAAACTGGAGAACCTCAAAGGACCACCCAGAGCAGGTGGGTCAGTGCCTGGACCTTGSTGGCTGCCCTGCAGAACCTGCCTYGGAGAATGAAACRTCCCACCCTGTAGGACCTCAGGAGATGAGTGCTGAGATCAGCTGAGAGTGCTGTTAACGAGGCTTTTCAGAAATAAAAAATGAGGTCTTCCCTGGTGGGTTTTAAATTATGCCACAGGACTATCCASAGGTTCCTAATTTGCTGCTATTTGAGTTTTTTAATGCATTTTCCCACCTTCCAGCACTGTACACTTGACCTTGTTACAATATTCTTAATGAGGTTGATTTAAAGCATTTAGGACAAGACATGTCAGATAGGGGAAAAAATGGGAAAAATCAATTTTAGCTTAAATTTAGCAGCAAGAGCTCAAAGCCCAGCATCTCTATCTTCACTTCTATTTTATTGGGTATTTTCTGATTATACCATGACTTTTAGGTGGGAGATAAGAATCAGCTTTATTGGGTATTCCGAGGAGTGGTACCCAAATTTGGTGATCTTCTATCCTTCAAAYAGAGGGATTTGCCTACCAGGAGACTTAAAAATGTCTTTTTAAAGCTTTGATTACCTTTTATTTCTATAAATAAAATAAAATTTAAATAATAATAAATAATTTCTATAACTTCACCTGCATCTTGGCCTATAGTCGCAGCAGGGGGAGATGCAACAACCACCTGCCTACTCTTGATTTAGTAAAAAAAAAAAAAAAAAAAAAGAAGATTTTATGTGCCAAAACCAAACTAAATCCAACTGGCATGGAAAGAAATGAATTCCTGGCCCTGATGGAGGTGACCTGGCATTGGGAGTACAACAGCAGCGTTAGGAGAGCAGTTTAGGGTTGTGACCCAGCAGATTCCTGGGAGGAAAGGGATGGGTCCCCATTCCCAGGCTCATCTCCCAGGATTTCAGTGCTCTGAGGACACCTTTAAGGMGATTTTATAGGGGTTTTATATGGCAGGTGCTGCTGAACACCCAAATATGAGGGCGGAAGATTCAGCACTCAGCACTGGGAAGGCACAATAAAAACCTCAGCAATTATTACACTCATCYTTTCAAGCCATGATGACCCTTCAGGAAACCTGGTCTTCCTTTTATCATTTTTATGAGGTGAGCAGGTATTTTAGAACAAATTGGGAAGAATTCCAACACGGTGTTTGAATCTGAGGCCATGCAGCACCGGAAGGACTCACAGCACTAAAAATCAGGAYCAAAAGTGCTCCTCCTCCATGGGAGGGTCTGCACAAAACCACCTCCAGTGTTAAAATGGGTAAGAACTTATAGAAATTTCATTAGGAAATAAAAGGATTTTTATAAAATAAAATGGCTGTCAAAAGAAGAAATAAAGCTCAAAGCTTGAATAAAATATCWATGGGAAAAAAGCCCAGACATGAGGCTGAATTATAGCCCTGGATTTTGCAAAACAGCACTGGAATAGTCTGGGAAAGTCACCTGGAAATTAAGAATTACATTTTCTTAATAAATGTTCTGATATTAATATTCCCATGGGTCTTTCAGGCTTGGCAGAAAGTAGCACTGGGTGTCCTTGGGATGTCAGTGTGTCCATGGGAATCAAATTCCTCCTCAATTAGTTTTCTAAAAAAGGGGAATTTGGGGGCATTCAGAACAAAGTGAAGTTTTTGATAAAAGTTCCTGTCTTCTGGGAGTATRCACATTCCAAATGTGTGTTTCAAGGAAGGATCCCACTGTTTAAGTGTCCAAGGAGAGGTTGGACAGGGCTTGGAGCAGCCTGYGACAGTGGAAGGTGTTCCTGCCCATGGCAGGGGTTGGAATAGGATGGGATATAAGGTCCCTTCCAGCCCAAACAGTTTAGGGATTGATATTTGGGTTTGATATTCCTTAGATATACAATATATAAAGAAAATAATAAKTATTTATTTCCTGAGAAATAGCACTTCCCAGACCCAGAGCTCACAGGTTTTCAAACCCCAGGGAACTCAATTCCCTGTGCCTCTCTCTTTGCTGCTGAGCCAGGAGCCAAAGTTGGACTGGAACTTCCAGAAGCTGGAGTGCCAAGGGAAGGTGCCAGATGGATTTGGGATGTCTGCCTGCACACCTGTGCAAAGTGGCACCCTCAGCTCAGTTTCCACCCAGGTGTCCACACTTCCAAATGCCAAACAGCCTTTCCTGAAACATCTGCCCGCAGCCAGGAGGGTCCATTTCACAAATCCCATTTCAGAAATCCCATTTCAGCCAAACAAAAATTCCACCTTCTGTTGATTCCACTGAGCCTTTCTGAGTCCCTCAGGCAAACAGAGGGATGGATTATAGGCAGTGRTGGGTTGGGAACACTGGGAAGGCAGAGAATCATGGAATGGTTTGTGTTGGGAGGGCCATGAAGGATCATCTCATCCCACCCCTGCCATGGGCAGGGATACCTTCCACTGTCCCAGGCTGCTCCAAGCCCCAGTGTCCAGCCTGGCCTTGGGCACTGCCAGGGATCCAGGGGCAGCCCCAGCTGCTCTGGGCACCCTGTGCCAGGGCCTGCCCACCCTGCCAGGGAACAATTCCTAATTCCCAATATCCCATCCATCCCTGCCCTCTGGCACTGGGAGCCATTCCCTGTGTCCTGTCCCTCCACCCCTTGTCCCCAGTCTCTCTCCAGCTCTCCTGGAGCCCCTTTAGGCCCTGGAAGGGGCTCTGAGCTCTCCCTGGAGCCTTCTCCATTACCTGTGGGCTGCCATCTGTCACAGCCCCTGCTCTGCCTTTTCTCTGGGCACAGAAACTCCATTTGTGCCACCCCRTGGGCAATCCACCTGCCTGGGAAGGGAATTCCAATTAAATCCAAGAGCTGCCACAACACAGTGAGGATTTACACTGCAGGCATTCCCATATCCAGCTGAAATCCTTATTGTGGCTGACTTTCAAGGCTGAAAGAGATGAGCACCTCATCCCTAACCCTTTGCTTCCAAGTCCTGCATGGAATCTCTTTTCAACCCCTGTAACTGCACCCATCCCACCATGGCTGGATCTGCTGGCATCAGGACAAGCAYGGAATCACAAAATCGTTGGAAAAGGATCATTGAGTCCAACCAGCCACCCAACAGTGCCCAGTCCTCCCCTAAACCCTGACCCCAAGTGCCACGTGCACAGTTTTAATCCCTGCAGGGAGCCACTGTGCCCCACTGGTTTCCCACAGCTGAGGTGGGAACAACGCTCAGAAATCCCTCTCTGCTGATGGTAAAACCATTTCCAGGGGTTTTTCCATTCCCACTGCTCCCAGGAAACCCTCAATTATATTGCTATCACTTACTACAGTGTTTCCAGCAGCTCAGAAAGGCAGGGAAGAGCAAACACAGCWAGAGGAATATTCTATAGGAATTAAAACTGGTATTTGTAGGTAAACTGTGGCTTAAGTTTAGTCTGTGACAGACAAACCCAAATCTGAGTGACACAATGGTGACACTGGGATGGTAGAACCTCCTTGCCTGCCAAACCCATTAATGATTCAACCCAATTACTTGTGCAATTTATTCAGAATTATTGTAATGAACCAGAGACTCACTAGGCTGTAATTAATTYTATTCCCCAAGTGAAACAACCCAGGGGCATGAAATGGCCACTTTTTCATTAAAGTGAAACAAAACCCTACCACACCCCATCCATTGCTGTTTTAATCAGCCAGTGGGCGACAAGAGCATCTTTAAGACATATTAAATGTTAATTATCCCATTTAAGGACAAATCAATTAAACCTTGAACAAATCAGAAGAGTTTCTGGGAACTGGAGCCTTGCAGACCTACCCTGCATAAGGAACTTCTCTGCCAGCCTTGATCAGATCATTCAAAGCCAGGCAAAGCCAAAAACCCAGGAAACGCCAAAAACCCAGGAAATTGGCACAGATAAAGAGGAAACCATTGATTTGCATTATTTTCCTTAAAAAAGAAGTGCAGCAACAACAGAATTCAGCAGCCAGAGCCACATGAAATGGTRCTTGACACATTTTCTTCATGAATGACTCGGCAACTGCACTTCAATATTATTTATTAAGCTAAGTGACAAACACAAAAAGGGAATAAGAAAGACCACCAAGACAATTGATATACTGACCCAACCTTGTCAACTCCTTCCCTGGGAGGGTGAGCAGGCCCTGGCACAGCTGGGGCTGCCCCTGGATCCCTGGCAGTGCCCAAGTCAGGTTGGACAGGGCTTGGAGCAGCCTGGGACAGTGGAAGGTGTCCCTGCCATGGCAGGGGTGGATGAGCTGATTCTTCATGCCCCTTCCCACCCAAGCTGTTCTGGGATTCAAAGAAATCCAAATCCCTTTTCCCTTGGCTGCCTCATCCCTCTCCAAGCCCTGGATACCAAGAACAACTTGGGCCTGGATGGAAAATGTGGATCTCCCAAAGTGAGAAGTGATCCAATGCTTTTCCTGAGCTCCAGCAGGAACACAGGGTCACAGGGCCATTGTCCCATTATGACTTCAAAGCTCCTGACAATTAAAATCCTTCCCTTCCACTCTCTCCCTATCCTTAATCTGGAATCTCCACATGGGAAAAGTATCTTCTGTAGCCATATAAGGAGAAATAAAGCTACAAGGTTAACCCAAATACTTTATTACAGGCCTTTCATCAAGAGATTCCAYATGATAAAACATTTCCTAAATGAGCCTGCATTCCTTGGAGATGTCCTGCTTAGGGAGCTTTATCCACAAAATATCTGATGTTGCTCAAGGGCACACTGGGGGCGAGTTTAAAATCTGAATTTTTCCTCTTTTTTTTTTTCAGCAGCAGGACAATAAACCAACAGTGCAAAAGGCTCTGACTTTTCCAGCATTCCAAAGAGTTTCAGCTCTCCCAGGTTTCCCAGGTAGAGGGATCTATCCCAAACCTCCAAATTACTTTTTACTTATTATTTCTCCAAGTCTCTAAGAGCCTGTCCTGAAAGGACACATGATGAAATATTTAAAAAATAATATAATATAATATAATATAATATAATATAATATAATATAATATAATATAATATAATATAATATAATATAATATAATATAATAGCTCCAATGATCTGCCTCCATCCAATCTTTCCACTGTGAGTTGACATCCGAACACCCGTTTATTGCGCTCTGAATAAGTATCCTGGGGCTTCTTCCAGAAAGCTCCTGAGCCTGGGAGAAATTCCCAAGTACACAAGACCCACAGAGCTGCCCAGGCTTTGAGACCACTAGAAGTGCAGATTTCTGACAATTAATTACATTCCTGTATTTATTTCTTTAAATTGAGAATTTGTCACCGAGGCATTTGCTGTTTGGAGCAAGGGTGTCAGTGATTCTCTCAGGAATCTCACCACAGATTGTCCCAAAGCCAACAGGAGGATGGGAATTGTTGAGCTGTATGCCTTGGATGGAACAGACATTTTCAGAGTTTAGCTGTGTTTATATCCAATAAAAAAGGGAAAAGTTTCATTTAAAACTACTAAAGCTGTGAGCAACTTTCATCTCAATTTAATCTTGGGTTTGTTCAGGCTGAAAAAAGTGGTTTAGGGTTATGTGGCAGAACTTCTCTAACAAAGCAATTTCACTCTGGCTGCTGAAGGGGCTTGGCAGAGATTTAAATTCATCAAAATTTTTTATATTTAATTTTTCCCTCCCCTCAGCCCCTGGTTTATAAAATGCAGTTTCTTGATTCCTGAAGTCTAAAGCTGTAAATGAACACATCCTTAAGGCACCTGCTAAATTCCATTATGTCCACAGTCAGGCTGTAAATTAAATGGAAGGTTTGGGCGTTGTGGAATTGAGAAGAAACTGGAAGGTTTTAGAGTTTTATATGGAACATGATTCTTATAAAGATGAAAATTACTATTAGAGGAGGTTACTCAGCATTTGTCCTAGGTGCTGGTTTACTTTCTCACCCCGCAGTATAATTTTTGGACCTTCCACTGTCCCAGGTGACTCCAAGACCTGTCCCGCCTGGCCTTGGCACTGCCAAGGACTCCAGGGGCAGCCCACAGCTGCTCTGGGCACCCTGTGCCAGGCCTGCCCACCCTGCCAGGGAACAATTCCTTTGTAATAAATGAGACTCTGGTCCTAGATTCCATCCCAGGTGGGGGAAAAAAAATTAAAGGAATTTAAATCAGGGAGAGAGAAAGGATGTGAAGTTCCTGGGCAGTTCACAGACTGAAGGACTCAGCTCTTCCATGGTTCTGCAGCTCCTCTAGACCCTTGTATAGTAAATTCAGGTGACCCCTTGAGGCAGGAAATTATTGGCATCTGACTCCAAGGCTTTTGGAATGCTGAGCACTCACTTTTATTAAAACTATTTTTATATTACTTCATTATTATACTTATAACTATACTAACATCATACTTCTAACTCCTGAAAAGCTTTATTAATACTATTATTATGTTCCTTTATATTATACTATAACTATACTACATCATACTTTACTTCTAACTCCTGCAAAACTGTTCTGGTGACAGTCAGGACACAGCTTTGTGTGATTGGCCAAGGAAACAAAACAATCCTCAGCAGAATCCAACTACTGAATTCCTTCAGGTAAACAATCTTCCAACACATTCCACATGTGCAAAAACAACGGGAGCAGAGAATAGAGATAAGAATTGTTTTTCCTTTCTCTGAGAAAATCCTTGGGGAAAATTGTGAAGAGAAATGCGGCCACACCATTGGCTGCAGCATTGGGCGGGAGCATCTTCTCCTGAAAGGACAGGAATTAGGCAAGGTAAAAACCTGCTGGGAATATTTGGGAGTTCAGTGGAGCAAAGGGAATGCATCAGGCAGTGAAGAGGCTGGGAGATTTTGCACCCATGATGGTCCAAGTGTTTATGCAGAAGTTGCAGAGGAAATCTTGCTTTAAACAACCAGGACATTATCCCAGTTCCCCACTGCTGGTGAAAACCTTCTCAGGATTTTTACATCCTGACCTCTTAACCTTGGACACTTGAAATGTCCTCCAGGGAACCTTGCAAAAGGAGATAGAATTTGGAAGCCAATATTGTTCTTTTCTGAAGCTGGGTATTCCCAACATCTCCCCTTTCCATGGATTAGTGCAGTGCTTGTAAAGATGGCTCTAGCTGGGATTGTCTCTCCTGTCTTGCATCTGGATTGGCATCTGAAATTCTCCCAGTGCTCTCTTCAACCTTTTTAGGATAAATCTGCCTGAAGAAAACTGAGGTGGCACAAAAGGTGTTTGGTTCTTGTTCTTCATGGGGCCTGGAACTGGGCTGGTTTTAGTCTGGGAATATTTACAAATGAGTTGGATTTACCAGAGGGAGTGGGGTAGTATGGGCAGGAAATAGAGAGAAAATCAAGCTGAATATTGGCCAAAAAACAGCTCTGAAGAGTCCCCTGCTCCAACTTCCTGCTCAAACAGGGATGGTCCCAACTCCTGGAGCAGAGTCATCATTCCCTTGTCCAGCCTCATATCTTAAAACTCTCCAAGGAAGGAGCATCACCATTTGCACTGCTCCAACTTTTTCCTCAAGTTTTCCATCATTTCCAAGCTAAATCTCCTAAATGAGACAACTTGGAGCTGCTTTAAAAAAAAATCCTGGGGGAATAAATCCCAAGAGAAGTAAATTAAGCTAAGGAATCTGGTATTTAACAGGGATTATTGCCACTGTCTGCTTCAAAAAGCTCTTGAGCCTGGCCTTTATTGTCAGGAAAATTGGAATATATCTAATCTCCATGGATTTGGGGTGTTCCACAAGAGCACAGAATTTATTAGAATGGATATATTTTATTATTATAATTTTATATTATTAATTTTAATATTATATTAATTATATTATATTATATTATATTATATTATATTATATTATATTATATTATATTTATCATAATATATTATATATTATATTAGTATTATATTATATTATATTATTTATTTTTTTAAATATTTCATCATGTGTCCTTCTCAGGACAGGCTCTTAGAGACTTGGAGAAATATAAGTAAAATGTAATTTGGAGTTTGGGATAGATCCCTCTACCTGGGAAACCTGGGAGAGCTGAACTCTTTGGAATGCTGGAAAAAGTCAGAGCCTTTTGCAGCTGGTTGTTTATTGTCCTGCTGCTGAAAAAAAAAAAGAGGAAAATTCAGATTTTAAACTCCCCCCAGTGTGCCTTTGAGCAACATCAGATATTTTGTGGATAAAGCTCCCTAAGCAGGACATCTCCAAGGAATGCAGGCTCAATTTAGGAAATGTTTTATCATCTGAATCTCTTGATGAAAGGCCTGTAATAAAGTATTTGGGTTAACCTTGTAGCTTTATTTCTCCTTATATGGCTACAGAAGATACTTTTCCCATGTGGAGATTCCAGATTAAGGATAGGGAGAGAGTGGAAGGGAAGGATTTTAATTGTCAGGAGCTTTGAAGTCATAATGGGACAATGGCCCTGTGACCCTGGTGTTCCTGCTGGAGCTCAGGAAAAGCATTGGATCACTTCTCAGTTTGGGAGATCCACATTTTCCATCCAGGCCCAAGTTGTTCTTGGTATCCAGGGCTTGGAGAGTGATGAGGCGCGCAAGGGAAAAGGGATTTGGATTTCTTTGAATCCCAGAACAGCTTGGGGAAAGGGGCATGAAGAATCAGCTCATCCACCCTGCCATGGCAGGGACACCTTCCACTGTCCCAGGCTGCTCCTGCCAGCCTGTGCCAAGGGCCTGCCCACCCCTGCCAGGGAAGGAGTTGACAAGGTTGGGTCAGTATATCAATGTCTTGGCGGTCTTTCTTATTCCCTCTTTGTGTTTGTCCACTTAGCTTAATAAATAATATTGAAGTGCAGTTGCCGAGTCATTCATGAAGAAAATGTGTCAGAAACCATTTTCATGTGGCTCTGGCTGCTGAATTCTGTTGTTGCTGCACTCTTTTTTAAGGAAATAATGCAAATCAATGGTTTCCTCTTTATCTGTGCCAATTTCCTGGGTTTTTGCTTTGCCTGGCCTTTGAATGATCTGATCAAGGCTGGCAGAGAAGTTCCTTATGCAGGGTAGTGTCTGCAAGGCTCCAGTTCCCAGAAACTCTTTCTGTTTGTTCAAGGTTTAATTGATTTTGTCCTTAAATGGGATAATTAACATTTAATATGTCTTAAAGATGCTCTTGTCGCCCACTGGCTGATTTAAAACAGCATGGATGGGGTGTGGTAGGGTTTTATTTCACTTTAATGAAAAAGTGGCCATTTCGTGCCCCTGGGTTGTTTCACTTGGGGAATATAATTAATTACAGCCTAGTGAGTCTCTGGTTCATACAATAATTCTGAAATAAATTGCACAAGTAATTGGGTTGAATCATTAATGGGTTTGGCAGGCAAGGAGGTTTCTACCATCCCAGTGTCACCATGTGTCACTCAGATTTGGTTTTTGTCTGTCACAGACTAAACTTAAGCCACAGTTTACCTACAAATACCAGTTTTAATTCCTATAGAATATTCCTCTAGCTGTGTTTGCTCTTCCCTGCCTTTCTGAGCTGCTGGAAACACTGTAGTAAGTGATAGCAATATAATTGAGGGTTTCCTGGGAGCAGTGGGAATGGAAAAACCCCTGGAAATGGTTTTACCATCAGCAGAGAGGGATTTCTGAGCGTTGTTCCCACCTCAGCTGTGGGAAACCAGTGGGGCACAGTGGCTCCCTGCAGGGATAAAAACTGTGCACTGTGGCACTTGGGGTCAGGGTTTAGGGGAGGACTGGGCACTGTTGGGTGGCTGGTTGGACTCAATGATCCTTTTCCAACGATTTTGTGATTCCTTGCTTGTCCTGATGCCAGCAGATCCAGCCATGGTGGGATGGGTGCAGTTACAGGGGTTGGAAAAGAGATTCCATGCAGGACTTGGAAGCAAAGGGTTTAGGGATGAGGTGCTCATCTCTTCACCTTGAAAGTCAGCCACAATAAGGATTGTCAGCTGGATATGGGAATGCCTGCAGTGTAAATCCTCACTGTGTTGTGGCAGCTTCTTGGATTTAATTGAATTCCTTTCCCAGGCAGGTGGATTGCCAAGGGTGGCACAAATGGAGTTTTCTGTGCCCAGAGAAAAGGCAGAGCAGGGGCTGTGACAAGATGGCAGGCCCACAGGTACTGGAGAAGTCCAGGAGAGCTCAGAGCTCCCTTCCAGGGCCTAAAGGGGCTCCAGGAGAGCTGCGAGGGGACTGGGGACAAGGGATGGAGGGACAGGACATACAGGGAATGGCCTCCCATTGTCAGAGGGCAGGGCTGGATGGGATATTGGGAATTAGGATGTTCCCTGGCAGGGTGGGCAGGCCCTGGCACAGGGTGCCCAGAGCAGCTGGGGCTGCCCCTGGATCCCTGGCAGTGCCCAGGCCAGGCTGGACACTGGGGCTTGGAGCAGCCTGGGACAGTGGAAGGTTATCCTGCCCATGGAACAGGGAGGTGGGATGAGATATCCTTCATGGCCCTCCCACACAAACAACATTACCATGATTCTCTGCCTTCCCAGTGTAATCACCACCCAGCACTGCCTATAATCCTATCCTCTGTTTGCCTGAGGACTCAGAAGGCTCAGTGAATCAACAGAAGGTGAGATTTTTGTTTGGCTGACATGGATTTCTGAAATATGGAGATTTGTGAAATGGACCCTCCTGGCTGCGGGAGATGTTTCAGGAAAGGCTGTTTGGCATTTGAAGTGTGGACACCTGGGTGGAAACTGAGCTGAGGGTGCCACTTTGCACAGGTTGTGCAGGCAAGACATCCCAAATCCATCTGGCACATTCCCTTGGCACTCCAGCTTCTGGAAGTTCCAGTCCAAGTTTGGCTTCCTGGCTCAGCATCAAAGAGAGAGGCACAGGGAACTGAGTTCCCTGGGGTTTGAAAACCTGTGAGCTCTGGGTCTGGGAAGTGCTAATTCTCTCAGGAAATAAATAGTTATTATTTTCTTTATATAATTGTATAATCTAGGGAATATCAACCCAAATATCAATCCCTAAACTGTTTGGCTGGAAGGGACTTATATCCCATCCTATTCCAACCCTGCCATGGGCAGGAAACCTTCCACTGTCTCAGGCTGCTCCAAGCCCCTGTCCAACCTCTCCTTGGACACTTAAAACAGTGGGATCCTTCCTTGAAACACACATTTGGAATGTGGATACTCCCAGAAGACAGGAATTTTATCTAAAACTTCACTTTGTCCTGAATCGCCCAATTCCCCTTTTTTTAGAAATCTAATTGAGGAGGAATTTGATTCCCATGGACACACTGACATCCCAAGGACACCCAGTGCTACTTTCTGCCAAGCCTGAAAGACCCATGGGAATATTAATATCAGAAACATTTATTAAGAAAATGTAATTCTAATTTCCAGGTGACTTTCCCAGACTATTCCAGTGCTGTTTTGCAAAAATCCAGGGCTATAATTCAGCCTCATGTCTGGGCTTTTTTCGCCAATTGATATTTTATTCAAGCTGTTGAGCTTTATTTCTTCTTTTGACAGACATTTTATTTTATAAAAATCCTTTTATTTCCTAAATGAAATTTCTATAAGTTCTTACCCCATTTTAACAACTGGAGGTGGTTTTGTGCAGACCCTCCATGGAGGAGGAGCACTTTTGTTCTGATTTTTAGTGCTGTGAGTACCTTCTGGTGCTGATGCCTCAGATTCAAACACCCGTGTTGGAATTCTTCCGCATATGTTCTGAAAATACCTGCTCACCTCATAAAAAATGCTAAAAGGAAGACAGGTTTCCTGAAGGGTCATCATGGCTTGACAATGATGAGGTAATAATTGCTGAGGTTTTATTGTGCCTTCCCAGTGCTGAGTTGCTGAATCTTCCGCCCTCATATTTGGGTGTTCAGCAGCACCTCCATATAAAACCCCTATAAAATCCCCTTAAAGGGTGTCCTTCAGATGCCACTGTAAATCCTGGAGATGATGCCTGGGAATGGGGCCCATCCCTTTCCTCCCAGGAATCTGCTGGGTCAGCAACCCTAAACTGCTCTCTAACGCTGCTGTGTACTCCCAATGCCAGGTCACCTCCATCAGGGCCAGGAATTCATTCTTTCCATGCCAGTTGGATTTATTTGGTTTTGGCAGCATAAAATCTTCTTTTTTTTTTTTTTTTTTTTTTACTAGAAGCAAAGAGTAGGGCAGGTGGTTTGTTGCATCTCCCCTCGCTGCGACTATAGGCCAAGATGCAGGTGCAAGTTATAGAAATTATTAATTATGATTTAAATTTTATTTTTATTTATAGAATATAAAAGGTATAATCAAAGCTTTAAAAAGACATTTTTAAGTCTCTGGTAAGGCAAATCCCTCTCTTGAAGGATAGATGATCAACCAAATTTCGGGTATCACCTTCTTGGAAATACTCCAATATAAGCTGATTCTTATCTCCCACCTGAAAGTCATGGTATATAATCAGAAAATACCAATAAAATAGAAAGTGGAAGATAGGAGATGCTGGGCTTTGAGGCTCTTAGCTGCTAAATTTAAGCTAAAATTGAATTTTTCTCCCATTTTTTCCCCTATTCTGAATGTCTTGTACCTAAATGCTTTAAATACAACCTCATTAATGAGATATTTGTACCACAGAAGGTCAAGTGTACAGTGCTCTGGAAGGTGAAAATGCATTAAAAAACTCAAATATGCAGCAATTAGAACCTGTGGATAGTCACCTGTGGCATAATTTAAAACCCCAGGGAAGACCTACATTTTTTATTTCTGGAAAGCCTCGATTAACAGCATTCTCAGCTGATTTCACAACTCTCTCCTGTAGGTCCTACAGGGTGGGGAGGTTTCATTCTCCAGCAGGTTCTGCAGGGCAGCCACCAAGGCCAGGCACTGACCCCACCTGTCTGGGGTGGTCCTTTGAGGTTCTTCCAGTTTCTTCGAGCCAAGAAATGAAGCGTTTTTTAATCCTCATTGTTTTAGGGAAGGAGACTGGTGAACTTATCAGGAAACGAACTGGATGTGGCTGGCGTCCATTGGGGTCAACAGAATGATTTGGGTTTGAAGGGACCTCAAAGGACATCCAGTTCCACCCCTGCCATGGGCAGGGACCCTTCCATGTCCCAGGCTTCTCCACAGCCTTGTCAAACGACTGGACTTGATGACTTTGGAGTTCTTCTCCCCAATTTTAATGAATTCTGTGATCCATGTCCGCATCAATCACCTGGAATCTGCCTGATTTCGCATGGGGAAATCCACCCCACACACAGACTCAAAGTTTGGTTTTCCAACCTTTCATCTTCCTGAGAGCCCATACATGCCATTTGCTGCCATTGGCTTTGATGTAAAATACATCACTGGTTAATAAACACAGCATGCTTCTAAATTTTAATAGATTTTAATGTGAGAACTAATAAAGGTGCGCTTCATTGGGAAAAATCTGCACTTGAAAAGCCATTTCATCAAAAAAATTCTTGTAAAAAATTCCTTCAGGCAATTAATAATCTCACTTCGCTAAAATGGAATAAAATATTAACAGGAGGTATTTAAGCTCCAATACTGTCCATCTTTGTGTGAACATCGCTAGCAAAAACTCCATGCTGATTTCGAGCTTCTTGTGATGTTTGGTGAAAACATTAAAACTATTTTCTTAGAGAACACCAATTCAGCTCGTTGAGCTTCAAATACTATTTTTTAAACATTTTTTTATCTTCAATATATACAGCCAAATGTGTAACTCTGCCACGGGTGCCTGTCCCAGTGCTTGACAACATTTTGATGGAGAAATTTTCCTCGATATCCAACCTAAACCTCCCCTGGTGCAACCTGAGGCRGTTTCCTTTGGTSCCTTTMTGTTTAAATTACAGCAAGCAAAATGCAAGCCATGAGCTGATATTATTCTGTATTTTAGAGGTGGAATTATTTTAATATGGCTCTAATAGAGAACATTTGATTATTTATAAAGCACAGGCCTGAACATTTAATTACAATGGTGCCTCACAATGAGTGGGCCCTGCATCCCAATTCCAGGTTACTGTGCAGAAAACCCCCTCAATTTTCTAAAATTGATAAATTACAGGAATTTTAAATAGAGCTCCAAAGCCTGACACACAAACCCAAATCCATCCTAGGTACAAAAAGGGATTTGAACACGAGCCACATCACGAGGTGCTGTAGTAAATTTAGCTATACATTTAAGCTGATATCCCATTTTTTGTTCTTTTCTCTCTTCAATTCCATCTTGTTGTAACCTGCTCTGAGGGTTTGCTGACATGGATTATCCTGTCTACATCCCATGAATTAATTCCTATTCCTGCATCCCCCGTAGGCATCTTCACTTGTTTGGGTGGTTTTTTTTTTAAAGGAAGTCAAGAGAATTCAAATTCACTGCTGCATTCCTCAGTTCCACTTAATGGTTACAAACTTGAACAGAGCTGGGGGGAGTATTTTGATGGAAGCATTTTCCCAGGGAAAATGTGAGATTCCCTCACAGGAACTCTTGTACAGGGATTTTTTGTCTCCTCTCATTAAAAATACATTTATTTCAGAGCATGCATTTTTTCCCAAACTAGAATCATTTGTCCTAGACCATCATTTTGACACAAACATCCTCATTTTGAAATTCTAGGATAAAACATTTGGATCTAATAGTTGGTGGTTATTATTGACAGCAYGGTATTGCTGCAGGACAAAAATCARATGGGAATTCCCCTCCACATTGTTTCCTTTTTTTCTTTTGCACAACACAGGAATTGCCTGCAAAAAATCATGAAAAGAGGGAAGAGGGAAGAGTTTGGAGCCTTCAGCCCTGTCAGGCTGTCTCACACCCTTTAGATGGGAAAAACAAAGCACAATCCCAGGGTTTTGCTCTTTCCAGGAAGCAAGAACCAGATCTGACCCCTGAAATCCCTTCCATCAGCACCCATTCCACTCATCCCACTACAGACAGGAAAACAAATCCTCCAAATTGTGCTGCTTAAAAAAAAAATTATAAATTAAAACCATATTTTTTTTGTGTGAATGGTGCTCCAGCAGCTTTCTTAGCTAATAAACAGCAATAATATTTATTATTTCCTATGCATTCCTTAGTGCAGCATTTTTTTTTTTTCAGGCTCTGAAGGAACACAGAGGAAAAAAATATATGGGAAAAAATTTTTGGAGATGTTCACTGCAGTAAAAGGAAATATAAGGGTAACTATAAACTTCTGTGGTGCTGCTTTGCCCCAAACCCCTGGAATTCTGCCTTCCTTCCTCCATCTGGCACACTCTGCTTGCTCAACATTAGATATATTTTTTTTTCTAATTTTTTTTCTAATTTTTTAACTCAGCAGGATGTTGTCTCTGCTCTTTAGACAACATCTTCAAAGGAAAAAAACAAACCAAGAACAGTTTGAGTTCTGGAGCTATGACTCAGTTGGAGAAAAGCAAGAACAATTCGTAAGCTGTGATTTTCTAAACCAACAACTGTCTTTAAGACTCCAAACCACTTGATTATTTACTAACTACATTTGAGTCATCAGGTTGGGTCTGAGTGTAACTTCCCCACACAAATTAATGCTATTTATGCCCTTTTTGTGAGGAAAAGAAGAGTAGTAAAATTTTGATTTTTTTTAGACTCCTAGAAAGGTTTGGGTTGGAGGGGACCTTCTCTCCTAATGGCTCTTCTTCCCTGAGGGAGATTTTGGGTTGATACAAAAATTTTCCATAAAAATTGTGGTTCTTGCTAACGAAAAAGTTGGGCTGAGTTCAGAAGATCCCAGAATGGTTTGAGTTGGAAGGGATTTTACAGATCATGTACTTCCAGCTGCCTAGCCATGGGCAGGGACACCTTCCAGAGATCTTCACTAGTCACTGAATGTGCCAGAAAATGTAAAGACAGTCGAGGAAAATTGGCTTCACCTGGCTTGTTGCCACATGTATAATCTCAGACAACAGACTCTAAAAATCAACAAGTCAACTGCACATCTGAGAAKTCAGAGGAATGGCCTCAAGCAGCAGATGGCTCATCCAAAAAGAAAAAAAAAAAAAACCCAAACAAGCACCATTAAAAGCCCCAAACCTACTGTGYCAATTAGTGCCACACTTTAAAGTGTGCAGGAGGAGAAGGAAGACTTAAAAACTACCTGAGGATATTCAACCCAGCAAGGATCAGAAATGATTAAAGCTGCAGCTCTGGTTCAGGATGTTGGTCAGCAATTAATTCTGGGCACTGGAAATGCCACGTTTACGGAGCTTTGGGAGAATCTGTTCTGTGCTGTGATTTTAGGCAGGAAGAGACAATAATATCAATTCATTCCTGCTGGAAAAGCAGAGAATAAACRGTTCCTCAGGAGTGCCAGTGCAGCGCTCCCGAGCAGGATGCTGTGAGAGCCACCACACCTTGCTCTGCCCTCTGGGAAATGTCCTTTCCAGCTCATTCCTTCATACATTGGCAAAAAAAGGCCCAGAATCATGGAAATCAGCACAGAATTCTGGGATGGTTTGGAWTGAGACCTTAAAGCTCATCTTGTCCCAACTTCTGACCCATGCAAGGACACCTTCCACTATCCCAGGGTGCTCCAAGCCTCAAACACTTCCAGACCACACCAGGATTCTGCTTTTTGGGGATCCCACCACTTCCCTAGGCACTCTGTTCCAATGTTTTACAACCCTTTTGGTGAAGAAATTCTTCCTGAGGCTCAGCCTGAACCTCCCCTGGCCATTTCCTCTTCTCCTGTTGCTTGGTACCTGGGAGAAGGGCCTGACTTGGAGAAAGAGAAGCAAATCCATCATGTAATACTGGAATTAAACAAACCACAAAGGGCCTGATGGAAATTCCACAATTTTGCAATCATAAACCCCCTCCATCTGCTTGAACCAAGAGTGTTGGGGCTAGGCCGCATTTTCCACCATTAAATTGAATTTTTGCCATGGGGTGTCCTGAGGAAATCAATCAGCTCCAAGGCCCAGCTGCCACAGGAGGAGCTCCAGCCCTGAGGGGAGCAGATGGTGACACCATCCCAGTGTCACTTTGCCTCCCCACTTGCAGCTGTCCCAGCTTTGGAGCTCTCACCCTACAAAGCCTCTTGGGAGGGTTTTGTTTCAGGGAATTGCCAACAGATTGCCCAAAACATGGAAAAGCTTCCTGAGCCTCAGGGTAGATGGATCTAAATCCATCAGGGATGGGTCTAAATTCAGCAGGGATGGATCTAAATCCAGCAGGGCTCCCACCTCCCTGGCAGGGAAAGGGAAATAAAGGCTGAAAGATCTTCTGAGATCAGCCAGTGCTTGCAAGAAGTGTAAAAAGCATCTGAGGTAATGGATGACAATAATTCCAGCCAGCCCTTGGAGACCATGTGTCAGATCCACAGTCCATGGGATACACACACAGCAGAGGTGTTGGGAAATAGGGGAAAACCACCCTGAATTTATGGAAAAAAACCCCACTATTAAGCAACAAGGGAGGCAAAAATGCTTCTCAACTTGCCAGAGTTAGAAGGTTGGGTTTATTATTCTTTTGGGGTGGTTTTTGTTCATTCTCCTGCACATCATCACTTGACGCACTGCTTCCATTTTATGGTGGTCTCTACATTTGTACATCTCCATCRCTATGGAGCTCCTGGCTGGAAAATTGCATTATCCTGCATTATCCTGGACTGCATTCCTACCCCATGGCTGCTTTTAATTCCCTTTTCTACTCTTCCAAATTGGGAATAGAGAATGTCTCAGCATTGTGGCCAAGGAAAAGCCTCATGCCAAGAGGAATCACCCCAGGAGGGAATTTTCCCTCATTGTCCTTTCACACCCCACAGCCCATTCTTCATCACAAATTCCATCTGCTTTCCTACACCAGAATTTTGCTGCTTCTCAAGCCCTTTCCCAACACTTTTTGGTGGTTGGATGCCTTTTCCCAAAAACAAATAGATTGCAACAGAAGGAGCTGTGGTTCTCCCTGAYGAKATAGGAATTARGATGGTATTTTCCTATTTTTATCCRATAGGATAAATATATCTTTTATTCATATTTATACCTCTGGAAATGTCACCCTGAGATGAAATTCCTGCCACATTTACACTAGTGTGCCTTTCTCTGTGTCCCAGAGTGACAAATATTTCCAATTCTCCATTCCACTCTGTTTTCCCTGGAAAATTCAGGACCATGAGGTTCATAGGGAAGCAGATGGGAAGGTTTTAGTGGGAGCAGGGGTTGGCAAGGAAGGTGTCCCATGAAAATGGAATATAACCCTCATTATTCCTGGGAAGGTCAGTTCAAGGACATTGGAAAAGGATTCAGCCCATAAAAGCTACAGAGAGGAAAGGAAAAGGGAAGAAGGAAAAGGGAAAAGAGAAGAGGAGAAAGGGGAAAGGGGAGAGAGAAAAGGAGAAAGAAAAAAGGGAAAGAGAAAAGGAGAAAGAAAAAAGGGGAAAGAGGAAAGAGAAAAGAGAAAAGGAGAAAGAGAAAAGGGGAAAGAAAAAAGGGGAAAGAAAAAAGGAGAAAGAAAAAAGGAGAAAGAAAAAAGGGGGAAAGAGGAAAAGGGGGAAGGAAAAGGGGAAAAGGGAAAAAGAGGAAAAGGGGAAAAGGGAAAAGGGCTCCTTTCCAAGATAGCCAAGAAACATGAAAAAAACTGGAGAGGACAAAAAAGCAGAGAGCAGGGCAGCAAGGTGGGGCATCCCAAAGGTTTCTAGGTTTGGGTTATGAAGTTTTTAAAGAAACACTGAGTTTTMCAGTTATTCCCTGGGAAAAGGAGCAYTGGAAAGGTCAGATTAGTCCACGGAAAGTGGGAATTAGAGCAGGGAGCAGAGGAGCAGGAGTGGGGTGATCCCAGCACCTCTTGCAGAGTTAARAGAGCTTTAATAAAAAATAATTACTTTTGGAGTCTGACTCAAGAAAAAACCCTCTATAAGAGAAGGAACAAAGTCCTACTTCTATTGATGTCTCGTCCTCAGCCTTTTAAAAAGCTTTTGGCATTAAATTCAGCACCAACATTAACTCCTGAATAAAGAGAGCTCTGACATCACCAGCTGCAATCCTGATTGGATTATTCCTGATTTGATATTTCCCATGTGCATTCCCATGCTTTTCTGGTTACTGATGTCAACATCCATCAGAGCAACTCCCACTATTCCAGGTGGGAAATATGGTATCAGGTTCTGCAATGGTCAGCACAGAAATTGTCCTGTTGACATTCCTGCCCATATACATGGATATTGTTTTACTGTTCCAGGAAATTGTCAGGGCAKAAATCATACCCCAGAGATTTGGGGCAGGTAGAGGAGAGATGATTTCTGTAACTTAGGGAAAATAACTACCAGAGATGGAGATATAAATGGGAAATAGCACAAATTTTCTTGGAAGCAGATGTGTTGTCCCATAAGGGACACCTACCACCATTCTCATTTTCAGATCATCAAGAATGCAACAAAAAAAACAGATATATAAATCAGTCCCAACAGCTCAGTTATCACTGCTGGGGTCACCAGGGCACAGCACCTCCTGCACAACCCAAAAACCACAATTCCTTTTTTGCCCTACACACCACAAACACATTTTGCAAAGAATCAATCAAAAAAATGTGTCCTCTGCTGGCCCAGGCACAGCTCAGTGTTCCCCAAGTCCTTCCCCAAGAGTAAATATCTTCCTTATTTTCCAGGACAGCCCACAGGGCAAATGAACAAACTCCGCAGATTTCAGAAAAAATCAGCATTAAAAATCTCCTCCTGGAAGTGCAACAAAACAGTCTTCAAACCAGCTGGCGTTCTCATGCTAAAACATGAAATATGTTTGTTATAACTTTGTGCTATTGCTGTAGGTTTAAATCATCCATATTCCCATTGCTTTTCTCAGTAGGATACACCTTTATATTTATATTTATGCATAAATATATCCAATGAACACACACATGTTATGGAGGCCCTGTCTCAGCTTTAGCTTGGGCTACTCACCCATATTCTTCCTCTTTTGCCACTGCCCAGGAATGTTTAGGGCCCCCTTTTTTAAAAAGCAAAGCACTCACCTTAAAATCCCAGCTGGACCTCAACACTTGGCCAGTTTGGTCAAAGCCTTATGAACCAAACTATGAATATTTCTATCAAACCCCTCCCTCTCCTGCTCCATCACCAGCTCTCCAAACATCAGCCCCCTGCCCTTGTCCACTGCTCTGGGTCCAGAACTCCTCCTGAATCCCAAAACCAGATGTAACCCACCCCACCCAAACCCCTAGCCCTGTGTAAATGCAATATATGATGGAATATGCAGCAGGAAGGAGGCCTTCATGGAATCCCAGACTGGTTTGYGTTGGAAGGYACCTTAAATTCCACCCTARTCCKCCCCCTGCCTRGAGCAGGGACACCTTCCACTATCCCAGGGTGCTCAGAACCCTCATTTTCCTAAAGATCTGCTCTCTGTCCTCTTTTCTTTCCCTATCATTTTCTGCCTCAAGACTCCTGCCTTAAACCACAGGCTTAAACCACGTTTTCCATCCAGTGGGATGGATGGCTGCTCCCAAAACATCCCTCTGGAAGGGGCTGTGCTGTGCTCCAGATGTTCTGGAGCAAGATCCAGCTGTGTGAGGCCAGCAAGGCAGCACCCCCTAATTTATCAGCCAGTTTTAGTACCTGAGCCCCACTGAGCTATTCCCACTGAGTTATTACTGAGTTCAGCACCTGAGATTCACTGAGTTATCTCCCCGTGCTTCTTTGAAGGAACTTTATTGTCACACCATGATATTTTCTGKAAAATCCCTTCGCCAGGATTTTTCTCCTGGGAAGATGAGAAGCCTCAGCTTCTCCATGTTTTGCTCCTCAGGAATGTGGCCTGGATATTGTTTATGCAAATATGTGAATTGTTTTTAATTAATGGCCAATCACAGGTAGCTGTGTCAGACTCTGAGTCTGTCATGAGTTTTTATTATTCATTCTTGTTAAGCCTTCTGATGTCTCCTTTCTCTTTCTTTAGTATAGTTTTAGTATAGCATTTTCTTATAATATATCATAGTATAATAAATCAGCCTTCTAAAAACTTGGGAGTCAGATTCTCATCTCTCACCTCGTCCTGGGGACCTCACAAACACCACAACACTTTATTTCCATGCTGATAGAAATAATTATTGCTTTATAATAAATCTTTATATTATGTTTCTATGTTTATAAATGTTGTTACACAATAAATGTTTTTAGTGCAATGAAGAAAACAACACCTGACTGTGGAGCACCCTAAATTATGTCATGCTAGACTGCAAATTATCCATCTGCTGCCTRCAATTAGCCAGGAAGGTACGAGGGGCCTGGGAGAGGATGTGGATCATCATTTCATGCCTTGCTCTGCCAGTGTGCAATGGGATACTGGGAACTAATGGGTGCCATCTGCTGTGAGCATGGAAAATGGGATAATGCACATCAGTCCCTGATGGCTCTGTCAGGGACATATTGCTGGGAGGGATTTGTTATCCCAGCTCCTGCTAGGCTGCATTTCTGCATTAGTTTCTATCTTAATGAAGAAATGATTTGTAGCTCTTGTTTTATTCTATGCACACAAAATATATCAGGTTTTTAATAAAGTGTCCCTTGGTCTGTAAGGTCCATTCCAAKCCAAACCACTCTGGGATTTCAAGTCTTGCTAAGGCCCTGGTAAAGTTTAAAAAAAAAATAATAAAAGATTAAAAAGGAAAGAAGATAGAGTAAAAATCCAATTTTATCTCAGGCTCTCAGCCATAGCTATGTTTTACAGCAGTGGAATCATCCTAAAGGTTTCCCAAGTGGCCAAACAGGGATGTCTCACACAATCCTCACAGAAACTCATTAATTAGCAATTTATTGAGCTGCCAAATGTTTACATTGCAATATTTTCACATTATTTCATTTAAATCTCCCTGTAAGACTCCTGTGATTATCAGCAAACAGGAAGGATGGTTCTGGAGGAATTCTCTAGCAAAAAAAAAGATCACAGGATGGTTTGGGTTGGAAGGGCCCATCCAGTGCCACCCCTGCCATGACAGGGACACCTTCTTCCACTGTCCCAGGCTGCTCCAAGCCCTGTCCAACCTGGCTTTGGACACTTCCAAGGATGGCAGGATTGTGCTTTCCCTGCATGCTGAGAACGTCCTCTCAATAATTAAGTTTCTATTTCTATATTGAGTATTCAAATTTATGCAGCCAAGTATTGTAAATTAACTGATCTCAAACTACTCTATTTGAAATGCCAAGGAATTCCCACCCATGGGGATGCTCTGTGTCACCAGGGCTGTGCAGGGATGGAATCAAAATCAGGAMATTTGTTCAATAACTACAATATTTTGTAATTAAGGAAGAGATTCACAGACTTGAGGTTGGTGCTCAATACATCTCTTGCTGTCAAGAAGTGCCAGGAAATTTGGCCTTCAAATATTCTGCCACCTTTTACTGGGGAGAAGGGTGGTAGAGGAGGGATTGACCATGTTACCACAGCATCCCAAAAAAAGCCCAAGAGCTCTGGCACCCAGATAAACCCCTAGGAAAAGATGTTTATCCATGAAGATGAATGAGTGTCCCAAATTCTTGCCTTAATTAAGCCTATTTTTATTGCCTGGATATGAATTCGCAGCTTCTCTCCTTTTAGCACATCTCCAAAGGAAAATGTTTATATAGAAGTGCTCACTCACATCCAATTTCCACCTCCAAAATCCCATATAAATACAGCACAGCAATTTAAACCCCCCAAACTTTCAGCCATCCACTCCATCAGGATGACCACAATTATCCTTTTCCATACAGGAATAACACTCCAGAGTTGCAAAAATCAATCTCTTTGAGCTTCCATTGGATGTTTGGGGAAGGAAACACAAAGATAAACTAATTTTTGATGTCCACAAGCAAGGGAAGGTCTACATTTGGCTGCTCAAGTGCAGAACAAACTCATTCCCCACTGAGGTGGAGCCTCCTTCTAGCACAAATACAGTGACTCCAAAAGAATAAATCCACTCCCAATCTCCTCCCAAACAGCCAGAACCACCTGAAAGCTGCAAAAATCATAGAGAAAATAGCAAAATTCAAGAACTGCTTCCTAAGGAGCACTTACCCTTGGAGGGCTTTTTCCCCAAACCAGTCCCCCTTGCCCAGAGTGCGCAGGAAGACGGGATCTTCACTGGGAGAGTCCTCCCGGGTGACGTTCACCTGTGGAAAAGCCAAAAGCCCACAGCATTCAGGGAACTTTTAACTAACAGCTAAAACCTCTTTGTTCAGAGGGGAATTTGTCACCTCCTGGATCTATCAGCAAAGACTCCTCTGGGAACAGTGTAATTCCCCAAAGTCCTGCACTCTTCCCCAGCCAACCATCCAAGAAAATGAGCGGTGATTTTTCCAACTACTCCTGTAAAAACACACAGCTTTGGATTTTTGGGAATGTTTCCGACTCTAAACGTGGAGTTAGCTGCACAAGCACAGTCACAGGAGAATAAAATTCCAAAAATTTMCTGTGTATCTATCATCTATGGCCTYAGCTTCCATGAACWTTGTTCCACATGGTTCCCAGCATTCCCAAGTTCCCTGAAGGGACAGGAAGAACACAAATCACCACCACTGGGACACAACTGAAGTGTCCAGTTTGGGYCATTGCAGGATGGAGTGTGGCTCTGCTCTCTCTCCAGTTCAGGGAGGGGACAACTCCAGCTGGAGCAGAAATCAAATATTTCCATCTTTTCAACCAGAGCATTTGCACATGGAAATTCCCAAAGCTCAAAGGTGGGATGTCWGGCACATCCTTTTGCATTCAGTGATATCCCGGTGTAATTTCCCTATTAAATTAAATTTGTGGCCTGCATCTTCTCCCAGCTCTTTAAGGGCTGGCAGAACCAGTGGGTTTGAGAGGTTGATGAGCAGCACACGGTGCTGAACACSTGCACTGACTCATGGAAGGGCAGGGAATGTGGGATGGATGAGCCAGGAACACCCCTGGACAAACAGAGGGAACTTCAATGCAGATTTCAGCTCTTTTTCCATGATTTCCAATGATCCCAAGCAAAGAGTGTTCAGGGATTAGGACAGAGTGACTTCTACAATGTTCAAAGCTCTGAGCCAGCCTCCAGTGGGGAACCTGCATTAAATTGGTGCCACATTGTGGTTTTTAAAGGGAAAAGGGTGGGAAATGACACAGCAAGGCCCATGCTGCCTTTGGAAAAAGGCAAGCAGCACTTCCCAAGCAGAAGGGAATGAGCCATTTCCATCCATTATTATRCCACAGATTCCTGCACACAGCATGGCTGGAAACCACTTTGATTTCTGCTTGGTAGGACTTGAYGAAACAAGTTAAAATAATAAATACACTAAAGGAGCTCAGGAGTGGGGTCAAGTGGGGTGGAGGGGAGCTGACAGGGAAGAAGGGAAAAAGGAATTTGGTGCTAGAAGAATTATCAATGGAGGATGGGCTGGAAGAAAACAGAGCAGAAGTTTTCTCAGTATTTCTGAGAGGAGTGATGGGCTCAGAAATGTAAAAAAATATCTCTGCTCACTTCAGCCTGGAGAAGAGAAGGCTCCAGAGAGACCTCAGAGCAGAATTCCCAGGTGTAAGGTGACAAGAGAGCTGGGAGGGACTGGGGACAAGGGGTGGAGGGACAGGACACAGGGAATGGGTTCCACTGCCAGGGGCAGGGCTGGATGGGATATTGGGAATTAGGAATTGTTCCCTGGCAGGGTGGGCAGGCCCTGGCACAGGGTGCCCAGAGCAGCTGGGGCTGCCGCTGCATCCCTGGCAGTGCCAAGGCCAGGCTGGAGCAGCTGGGACAGTGGAAGGTGTCCTGCCATGGCAGAGGTGGCACTGGATGGACTTTAAAGTCCTTTCATTCCACAATTCCATGGCTCTGTGTGACTCCAGACACTGTGACGTGACAGGCATGGCAGACATTCCCTAAGGAGCTCTCCCCGATCCTGCTCACGCTGACTGCAGACACTGCAGGTGTGCTCCCAGGAGCTGCTGCCAGCATTCTCCTGCCTTGCTGAGCTGCCTGAGTCAAGTTTTACCACAGGACATGGGAGGTGATGTGCTCCAGCTTCTGCAGGTGCCAGGCAGCACACACTAACTCTAAAATCCTGTATTTTGTTGTCATCTATTCCTGTTTCACTGCTGAGCCACTATCCAAGGCTTAGCATGGATTAATTATTACATCCATCCTAAGCCAGGCATTAAAATTAAACTCTCTCCAGCTCCATCCACCCATCAGCCACTGGTGTCTCTTGTCCAAAGCAATAAGCTTGGAAGAGAAAACGGGGCAGGATTTAACTATCCCTGTGGGAATTTCTGTCAAGCCATCAGGCTCCAGCTGAGAGTCTGGGAATTTTTTAGCAAGTCCCAGTGTCTTGTTTTATTTTAGCTCCCCTTTTCTGGCTGCAGCTGTCACAGCAAGACAAAGGAGCAGAGGCAGGGACAAAGCCAAGGAGCTGCTCCAGGGAGGAGTTCAGGGCTCTGGAGCAGTGGCCAAGGCATGGGAGGTCTTCTCCATCCTCTGGGGAGGTAAAGGGCTGCAGGCCAACACCTGGCATTTGGTTTTTACATTTCTTTGTAGACTGGGAATGTTGGAATGAGTCTAGGGGAACCATGGAGTTGTTCCCAGGGCTGGAGCCCCTCTGATTTAGGAGGTGTTGGGATCAGATCCCCTCAAGTGGAATCTTGTAGGCACACAAAAATCTAATTAATGAAAATACAGGGCTAATGGCTTCTAAATTTACAATAGGTGATCCATATTCACTAGAAACATTGATGGCATTTTTTATATGATTTCTGGGCAATTTAACATGATAAACCTGCTCCCTAAAAGGCCACTCCTTGGTCTTGCTCACCAACTACCACCAGCACCAACAACTGCAGGAATGAGTCTCAGTCCTGCTGCTGTAACCAATTCCCACCCACAAGTTCTCCCAACCCTCCAAGGCATAAATTCCACCCTTAAATCTTCCCAATCCTGCCCACCCATGGCTCTTCCCAACCCATGAGTCCTCTCAAACATTCCACCATGAATCCTAACTGTTCCCATGCACGAGTCTTCCAAACTTCCACCCAGAACTCTTCCAAAGGAATGGAAGGAGCACAAATCTGGAGCCAGGCTGGGAGAGCTGGGGTGCTCACCTGGAGAGGAGAAGGCTCCAGGGAGAGCTCAGAGCCCCTGCCAGGGCCTAAAGGGGTCCAGGAAGCTGGAGAGGGACTGGGGACAAGGATGGAGTGCCAGGACACAGGGAATGGCTCCCACTGCCAGAGGGCAGGGCTGGATGGGATATTGGGAATTAGGAATTGTTCCCTGGCAGGGTGGGCAGGCCCTGGCACAGGGTGCCCAGAGCAGCTGGGGCTGCCCCTGCATCCCTGGCAGTGCAAGGCCAGGCTGGAGCAGCCTGGGGACAGTGCAAGGTGTCCCTGCCATGGCAGGGGTGGCACTGGATGGGTTTAAGGTCCTTCCACCCAGGCTTTTCCAGGATTCTGTGCTGCTGGGAAGGGATGGGATCCACCAAGTGACCAAGTGGGGCAAAAGCCTCTGTGGCCAACACAGCTCCAAACACTTGTTGGAGTGGAGATGGAGATGTGGGAGGGAGATGCACCATCCCAATATTTTTCCACATGAAAAAATGGCAAAAGAAAAAGGATTTGAAGCTTGGCTCATGATTGTCCARACTCTGAGAAAAGAGGGAATATTATTTCTGATTGAAGGCAAGTGAAAGGGCATCAAACCAACTAACTTGGATTTCTGCAGGCTATGATTAACTTCATTTCAAAAACTTCTRCAAGACACTCTTATTGATCTGAAAAAGACCATTTTTTGCCTTACAATAAAAACTGGCTCCTAGAAAGTGGAAGATGATGGTGGAAAATGAGTTGGCAGCTGGAAATCACTGTGTATTCCCTCCACAATCTCCATCCTGCTATGTGGAAAGAAGCCAAGTGTCTCTCAAGTGTATTAAGCAGGCTAAAAAAATTATAAATAATTGCTGAATAGAAGGAAAAAACTTGGTCTATAAAATCCCATCAGCATTTTACGGGAAATGAGGTCAAAAATATTTTCCCTGTGAGCAGTGGAAGAGAAACTTTGACCTTTTTATCCCCTATGGAGAGAGCTCAGAGATKCCTGCCTTTCTATTATTTGGAGAAGCTGGGAAGAGAGAGCCATGGGAATGAAGCCTGAAAGCCAGCCTTGGAAGGGGGACGCTTAGCAAAGAAACCATGGAGTATTTAGGAGTAGGATTTATTTCAAAGAAATTTGAGTTTCATGGTCATTTYCCCAGAGACTCAACAACAGTTCCCACCCCAGAGTGTTGCCTGGGAGCACATGTGCAAACCAGAAAGGGATTTAATTTTCAGCCCTTCAGGCCACTCTTCCTTTCCTGACCCAGCCAAGGAGCTCCACTAAATGTCAGGTTCTAGCACATTTGTGCCTCGGGAGGGGAGAGAGAGAGGCTGGAGCAGGATTTAGGGAGCCCCTTGGCCTGGGAAGGTGTGAACTCACCTTTCCTTTGCTGATGATAAAGAAGGTGTCRCCTCGAGCCCCTTGGCGGATGATGTACTCTCCACTCTCGTAGTGAGTCTGCAAGAYGGAAAGGAACCAAATGAAGATGAACAAAAATAAAAGCAGAGCCTGTTCTCCAGCCCATATTCTGGCAGCTTTGTAAGAACATCACCCTGGACCCCTTTTATCCCAGCTTGACATTGGCTGTGACTTAAAGATTGTCCTGTGSTAAGGAATAGAATAATTAAACTGGATGCATTTGTGGCTTGCCCATTTTTCTTCTGGCTGTGCTGGTGCCAGCCTGTGCCCAGATGAATTATCCTCACAGCCTGAATCCATTTTTAGCACATCAACGAGACAGAGGAATTTCCAACAGGGAATAAGCTACATGAACTACACTGCAATAAGAAGTCTGGTCTAAAAAATTTTTTCTTCCTTTTTTTTTTTTTTTTTTGTGGTTTTGGTGGTTTTCCAGCTTTGCTAGCAAGGGTTTTATTCAGCAAGTAAGTTTTCCTTTTCTCCTGTTATTACAGTAGTTTAATCTGTCCATTTTTGKCTTATTTTGTGGAACAGCRCTTGCTAAATTCATGTCACAGCTTATCAATGCTGGCATCTAAACTTGTTAGGACACTTTCATCCCTTGTGTCACCCCATCAAAAGCAATATGCATTTACACATCACCAAAAAATTCAAAATATTTTTTAAATAAAGACTTTCAATTGATATTTAGACCTCCCCCAAACCTGGAAATTTTCATCCCAGATGATCTGCCCTTGCAAATTCAACCAACAGCAGGCTGGGGGATGCCAAGAGCTTCCCATCCAACCTCTCCTGCATCTCCCTTGGGATAAATGTCTCTTGGATTTTTCGACCAGGCGAGCTGGAGGTATTGGGTATTCTATCCCACACCAAATTTGGGACAAAATCACTCCGAAAATGCCTTGCACTCGCCATCAGATCTTCCAATCCCAAAGTAAGTATAAACAAGCAAGGACTGGAGRTAAAACAGGGGAATTAATCCAAATCCTCAAATTTGGGTAAGCTTGACATTTTTTTTCAAAGGTGTTGTGTTGACCTGAATTTGTTTATTTATCTTTACACCCAACCATTTTATCATTTACAGGCTGATAACAGAACCTCCAGCTTTTCCCATTTTCATGTGCCAGAGTGGGAAGAGGGAGGGAAAAAAAAGTCTGGAGGAGACCTGGACACAAACTTGCAGWGTTTTACTGCTTATGTTGAGTGTTTCTGGAGAGCAGATTTAAAATGCATCTTTTTGACCATCCAGGCTGAAATTCCTTGGAAAGACCTGATTTTAGGAGGTGTTGGGATCAGATCCCCCTCAAGTGGAATCTTGTAGGCACACAAAAATCTAATTAATGAAAATACAGGGCTAATGGCTTCTAAATTTACAARAGGTGATCCATATTCARTAGYAACATTGATGGCATTTTTTATATGATTTCTGGGCAATTTAACATGATAAACCTGCTCCCTAAAAGGCCACTRCTRYGTCTTGCTCACCAACTACCACCAGCACCAACAACTGCAGAAATGAGTCTCAGTCCTGCTGCTGTAACCAATTCCCACCCACAAGTTCTCCCAACCCTCCAAGGCATAAATTCCACCCTTAAATCTTCCCAATCCTGCCCACCCATGGCTCTTCCCAACCCATGAGTCCTCTRAAACATTCRACCCATGAATCCTAACTGTTCCCATGCATGAGRCTTCCCAAACTTCCSACCCAGAACTCTTCCAAAGGAATYGAAGGAGCACAAATTTGAGCTTCAAAGCACCCAAAGCTGCCTCTCACTTCAGTGAATTTTGTCTCTTCTTTTTTAAACTGAGCTCCAATCTCAGCCAAGTTGTTCCAACATTCCAGTCACATTCCTCTAGTCCCTCCTTGAGTGCCCAGAGCTTTCATTTCGCTTCACCTGCTCCTCACTGGTGCCTCTTTCCACGCCCTCCTTGCCACCCACATTCTCATGTTTATGTATTCCAAGCCATTTCTTTCACAGCTAATTCCACACACAATCTTTCTTGCTTGAATCAACCCATRGTTCCCATCCTTTAGCAGCCCTCCTGCCTTTAAATCCTTGTTTTCTAACACAAATCAGATCATCCATGTGCTTCACCCTTCTAATGGGATTCTTGCTACCTGCCCAGTGTCAGAGCACCATCCTGGGCAGGCAAAGTGCCCAAGAGCTCACTCAGGGCACATGGAAGTGGAAATCAAAACAGGGCTCTTGCTTTTAGCCCCACTTGAGAAACAGCGATACCTCCTCAGGTACCTCTGGTACCATCAAAGATCTCTGAAGAAGCGTTTTGGCTTCTTCAAGTTCACAGAATCCCAGAATGACTGAGGTTGGAAAAGACCATGGAGTCCACCTGGTGACTCATTCCCACCTTGTCCCCAGCCCAGAGCKCTGAGTGCCACCTCCAGCCCTTCCTGGGACACCTGCAGGGCTGGGCACTGCAAAGCTGCCTGGGCAGCCCCTGCCAAGGCCTGAGCACCCTTTGCATGCAGAAATTCCTGCTGCTGGCCCAGCTGAGCCTCCCCTGGCACAGCTTGATGAGGCTGTTTCCTCCCATTCTGTCCTTCAGCATACAGAAAAGCTGGACTCTTTCACAAAATAGCATTTCCAATCTCAATGAACAAAAGTGAAGRCCTTCCTCTCTTTAAAGCCCTCCATCAGGTGCCTCCCCTGGAGATTTCTGTTTGTCCAGTAAGAACAGCTTCTATACAAATACCAGGGGTTTTTATTCCCTTCACTTCTATTTTCAGTTTTACTTAAAGTGAGCAAAAAAATCCCAGCACCAAAGGGGTAAGAATGCTCACACAGCAGGTTTGAGAAGATAAAGACATGGATAGGTCTCCATGATCTGCTCCAGGTAACCCACAGGAGAACTACAAATCTCGTGATTGAGTCAGATTTGCTCTAAAAAAGGCAACTATCCCATTTTATGAAATCCCTCATCTTGRYCAGAATGRCAATGAATGGACACAGACATTTCTTTGAGTGGAGAAATACCCAATGCAAGCTTTCTTCAGGAGTGACTGGATTTTTATGAGACCAACTTATCTTGAAAAMGGACAAAATTAGGAATAGGGGGCCCAACAGCATCAAATTTTGTCAACAAACTCCTTTTTTGAGTCCCAGTGCTCCCCAGGATGAAAATCTCCCATAGATACAGGACCCAAAACAATGTACAAACCATATTTTGGTGACCACCCCAATCCACGCATCTCAGAACAGTTAAATATATGATTTCTTTAAATCAGTTAAATGTGTTAATTTCTCTGTCCCCAACACACCAGGGCACATGCCACCCACCACACAAAAAACCATCACCTTTGCTACTTCAGACCCTCACATCTGGCTGAGGACCTTGGCCCACTGAGCTTGGTTGKTCAGTCACAAACTTCAACTGGAGCTTCTGCTCCTAAGTATCACCAAAAATGAGATGTCTGAGAGCCCAACCAGGCCTCATGGAGAAACCACAACTAAAAATGAGATGTTGGAGAGCTCAATCAGGCTTCATGGACCAAATCTCAATTAGGCCTCATGGAGAAACCTGAACAGAAAACGAGATGTTTGAGATCCCACCCAGGCTCATGGAGAAACCTCAACCAGGCCTCATGAAAAAACTCTGGCTAAAAACAAGATGTTAAAGACCTCACCCAAGCCTCATAGAGAAACTTTGACTAAAAATGAGATGTTTGAGATCCCACCCAGGCCCTGTGGAGAAACCTCAGCTAAAAATGAGATGTTTGAGAGCTGACCAGGTTGTGTGGAGAAACCTTGATCAGGCCTCATGGAAAAAKCTCWATTAGGCCTCATGGAGAAACCTTGACTAAAATTGAGATGTTTGAGAGCCTGCCCAGGCCTTGTGAAGAAACCTCAASTAAAAACGAGATGTTTGAGKACTYACCACGTRGTGTGGAGAAACCTTGACTAAAATTGAGATGTTTGGGAGCCTACCCCAGCCTTGTGAAGAAACCTCAACTAAAAARGAGATGTTTGAGAYCTGACCAGGTTGTGTGGAGAAACCTTYACTAAAATTYWGATMTTTGYGAGCCWGCCCAGGCCTTGTGAGGAATCCTTGACTAAAAATGAGATGTCTGAGCTAGACCAGGCCTCAGGGAGAAACCTTCACTCTGGAGCCCAACCCAACAGTTCAACTTGAGAAAAGTTCATTTTTCCTCCCCCTGGATGCCTCTGACTGCCGTGTTTATGCTGAGAATGTTTGGGAAAAGGTGGG
The DNA here is from genome assembly GCA_002167245.1 of Sporophila hypoxantha. NCBI lineage: Eukaryota > Metazoa > Chordata > Aves > Passeriformes > Thraupidae > Sporophila > Sporophila hypoxantha. The sequence goes on from NDFG01000185.1 coordinate 723,173, forward strand.
GAACAGGGAGTTTGGAATGCTCTGTGACCCACGGCGCCAAAGGTCCCCTCAGGGGAGCAGAGGCACAAAGGTGGCTTTGAAACAAGGACTTCAAAGCRGGAGCTGGGTTTGGACCACAAAACCCAGTGACAGCAACACAGGGTTGATGACAGTTCTCCATGTCCCACCCATTGCATTCAGGGTGTTTTTAAAATAAAATAAAAATAACATAATATGGTTATTTTGCTGGCGTTTTAAAAAATATCCACAGAACTGTCAGCAAAACTCCGAACAGAAGCAGCTTTTAGAAGACTTATTTTTCCTGTTCAGGATTTGCTGCCTTAAACATCCTAAAATGACAACAGGTATGCAAACAAAATAAKATGGAAAAATATATTTATTTGCTGAAAATGCTAGAAAACCAAGCAGGTAAATATCAGTCTTCTGTACTGAARTCCTTAAGAATCACACAGATTTGTTTCCCTGGTTTTACCATGTGTCCTACTCCCAGGGACTATCTAAAAATGCTGCTGCTTGAAATAACCAGAYGGGAGGATTATGCTTTTCTGGTCCTCTCCTCATTTATCCCTAATTTTTGACACTTAAGACATCCCAAGACCCAAGCAGCAGCTTAACAAGAGGGCAACAAGTGGGAAATTAAAACATGAGGAAGATGAAGTGARGAGGGGAAGAGAGGGTTAACTCATGTCCTTAATTTGACAATAATTATGGAGCACAGAATTGAGAAAGGAGATGAGGAAGGGGACCTCATTGTGACCTTCTAGGACCTGAAGGGAGCCTGCAAGAAAGGTGAAGAGAGACTGTTTCCAAAGGATGGAGAGACAAAACAGAAGGAATGGCTTCCCACTGCCAGGGGGCAGGGATGGATGGGAGATTGGGAATTAGGAATTGTTCCCTGGCAGGGTGGGCAGGCCCTGGCACAGGGTGCCCAGAGCAGCTGGGGCTGCCCCTGGATCCCTGGCAGTGCCCAAGGCCAGGCTGGACAGGGCTTGGAGCACCCTCAGATAGTGGAAGGTGTGGAACAGGACGGGCTTTAAGGTCCCTTCCTACCCAAACCATTCCATGATCCTGTCATTTTCACTCAGCTGGCTCTGAGRTGCAATGTCCTGCAGCATTTTGTTGTTTAGTTTTTCATACTGATGGCATTACAAACTTAGTCTTCCTCCTTAAGGATACAGCTCTTTGATATCCCACCAGCACTCTGAGTATGTACTTTAGAGCAAAAGCTGTGCTATGACAGTGACAGGAGCCTGTCTCCCTGTCCAATCCATTRGGGAGACATTTCCTCTGCACTGATTCACTGTGGCTCCTTAATGGGCTGTGACAGCACTGAGGAAAACACTCCTGGGAATGAGCTGGACATTCTGGCTGTCTTGTCCAATTGTGGGACCTTCTGTACTTTATGGGTTGCTTCCAATTCCTGCAAAACCATCCCTGAGCAAGGCTCTTAATACACCTCCAAAGGGCTGGTTGTGCATGGACACAACACAGGTTCTGGAATAATATATATCCTAGAATTCTAGGGTTGGAAATAGTTGGGACACATGAGGATTATTGATCCAACTCCCTGGTCCAAGAGTGACTGCTTAAAACGAAACTATGATTTAAGAGATGACTCCCCACAATGAGTTCATCTGTCCTCAACAAGATAAAACCTGTATTATATCAAGATATAATCAGTGCTTCTGAGGAACAGGGATTGCTCCAGGGAAAAGGAATCTAAAAGGATGTATGAGAACAGTAAAAAAAGGATATTCAACAACTATTTCATTGAAGCAAAAGCAAGTACAGCCTCTACCTAATCCATGGGATACTCATTGAAATGGATAAACCAAAGGGGATAAACAACAGGGCCCTGCTGTTCCTGAAGTGCAAAGATGTGAGAAATGTCCCTAATTTGAAGCTCTTTGGATAAATTATTAATTTCTTGTTGGTTTTCTTTGTGTTTGGCACTGCTGTTCCCTGTGGCGTGCTGAGAGTGAGCAAGAAGGAAGGAGATAAGGCTGGCACCATCCTGCTCCTTCCTTTTTCTCAAAACCTCCTCCCATTTCAATGTCTCAAAGACAAAAAAAACCTCCACAAACTGAGCTGGACTCAGCCCTCTCCCAGCTAAGCTGCTGGGACAAGACAGGAGATGGGAATAAAGTTATACAAATGGGAACTGTGGAAGAGAGAAACTCAACACATTCCAATTTAGAGCAAAAAGCCATCTCCAAACTGTGACTTTTCCAACTCTGACKACTCCTCAGGTGAAACTGCTGGTCCTGAAACCCAGGCTGAATTTTCACCAGGAATTCAAGTCTTTTGCATTGAGGTGTAAAAAAGACACTAGTATTGTGATAATTGAGAAGCTTCCTGAAGGTTGAATTCTGTCATGGAAAGAAGCAGCAGCTCCACATCTCTGGCACTTCCATGACCCAGAGTACAAAGCTGAGCAGTTTGGTTTCCTTTTACACCACCAAAGTCAAGGTCTTTACACCTGAACACCCAACCCTCACACAACTCTCCTCATGGCAATTAACAGTGGATAATTAGGAKTATTTGTGAGCTACCAAAGAGGATTTATTAGGTTGCCATAGAACAAACACAGCTCATCTAAGAATCCCCCTAAACCAAGCAGTACTAAAGAGAAGGACACAAACCAGGGATAAACCTCAATGGTTTCATCTCCTAGTCATGAAAAACATGACATTGTCCTTTTGGCTGTCATTTTATCCTCTTTCTTTTCCATTCTACTGGACTTCAACCCAACTCTTGCTGAGTGCAATTTTCAGGGATAATTAAAAGGCAACAAGGTGGATATGGGACCACGTTTGGTAAAAGCTGGCCAAGGTTCCTGCTTCCCAAGGGGAAGGTGCARGAGATGGGAGGAGCTCCTGGGCCTTTCCTTCTGCCATTCCTGCAATGCCCTTGGACTGGCCAGAGAGCAGGAGCTGGCCTGTGTGGGTGAGGATTTGTTGTGCTTCAAACTCTGCTCRTTTTTAAATTCTGCCTGCTGAGWAGAAACAGGAATRTGGGGAGGTTGAGGATGCTGAGAAAGCTGGGAAGTTCAGAGATACAGAGGGAGGTGAAGAAGGCAAAAGGTCAAGACCAACCTCAAAGATCAAGAGGGAGAACTCAAAGAGTTCAAGGATTAAGAGAGCAGAGAGATGACAGAGGGTGAGAGCAGCACGGGGTCAGGAGAAATGGGAGAGGAGTGCAGCAACAAGATTTTCCAGGAAAACAAGATGAACTGATATGGGAAAAATTAGGATTTATTCCCAGGGGAGATAACAGATAAACTAGCTGGGTAAAAGGCAGTAGTGGGATTAGGCTYCAGATCAAGCCACAGATTGGAGTCAAAACCCCCAAAAAGCTTTGCTTAGGAATTTAAATAATACCAGATTCATAGATAATGGCTGTGAAATGTGGAAAATTAGCTGAGAATCAGTAATTAGAAAAAGGATCCCCAGGCAACAGAGTGGAATCAATTRATCAGTCACCCTGAGTAAAAATTAGCAAACAGTAAAATTCAGCAAAAATAAAAACACAATTTAAAAAAATTAAGACTTTGTGCACCCTGGGCCAGTCACATTAATGTAATTTTAGGCTTTTGTAGCATTGAAATCTCTATAATTCCATGACATTCCCAGCCTCCTTTGGACATTACACACAAGAACTTTCAGGAACCAAGAAACCAGAAACAGAACCCTATGATGGCACTGCACCACAAAACCTCTCTCCAATCACCAGCAGCTTAAGTCCGTGGGGGTTTAATTAAATTTCATTGAAATGCAAGAAGAGCTGCTCTTCAATCCTTTCCCAAATAGCTCTGATTTGGTTTCCCTCATCATAATGGAAGAAGGTGCATAGAAATCCCATTGCCCTCCCTAAATCCACAGGTCTGCTCCACAGTTATTAGAGTGGGAATCAATTCCTTGCCAAAATGAAACTGGAAGTAAACAACTTAAATCAACACATTTGTTTCATTTCTTTTCCTTCATTTCCTCCAAATTTTGCATGCTTATTCACCCCAGGTATTTGCATTGCCACCAGGATCCAAACTCATTTCAGAATCGATCAGGAGGAATAAAAAAATGCACATTAATTCAATATATTCAGCCACTTTTCCAGTCACCTGCTATGAAATGTATTTTCTTTTTGTGGTCTAGACTGAAGAGGAGACTCTACATCTCCATATGAAAATGCACTTCAAATTATCACTGGAAACCAACTTTACTGGAAGGGAAATAATGGAAAGCATTGGATTTATTCATCCTCAACAGACTTTTACTGGAACAGGTCATTTTCCCAGTTTAAACCCCTGAATTCACCAATTGCTTCCACTTTGAGGGTTCTGTGCAGGTGACAACCAGCCCTGAGTTTGGCAGGTGAATTAAACACTCATATTCCCTGTTATATCCCCATGGATTTTGGCTGTTGCTGGGAAATATCCTCCTTTTCCCTTGATTTCTCTCATCAACTCCCCAAAAGGTACAAAATATGCAGAATTTTATCAACCCACAGGACACAAACTCAGCCTCTATTCCCACTCTGCTCAACAAGGAATTCTGGAAGTAAATCACACTTCCATAAGATCAAATGTTTGCTCCAAATATATTTATTAAAGCAGCAAGTGAACTTTCAGTCTGTGCATAAACTGGGAAAAGGTGAAATCTCAATTTTTGAAACATCAATAACAACTTTTCCCAAATGAAAAAGAAGCTGCCTTGAGCCACTCACCTGGGTTGCCACCGTCTCCTTGACAACAGAATTTGGAAAATTGGGATAAAACCTGTATTTTACAATAGAAATGCAAAATATCTGCTCCCTAAGTGCAGAAATCAGTATTTTTTACTGTTTAATAGAATCTCTGCTGCTAAAATTGACGTGGCTGGAGCTGCATGAGCCTATTTCAGCTTTGCTTGGAGGAAAATTTTACAGGACCTTTCCACTGCCTCAAACTTATTCCAGTATTTTGGAAAACTGGTAACTAAAGAGGAAGGTGTGAGGAATAAAAATAAATCACATCCTGAATTCCCAAGATTGTAAAAGCTGAAATTTCTGAAGGATGAAGCACATCAAGAACTGCCCCTGCAGCAGCAACACTTCCATCAATCTCTCGTGCAATGACCCCACTCAGAAATTTTGGATTTTTCCCAGCTAWTTTGTGCTTTAGAGCAGATTTTTTGGGAGCATCTCTTATATCAGTCCTAAAAAAACCCYAAAKCACCAAAAACAAAACCAGGGCAAGGCTGGGAAATGTAATCTAGGTCAGATTTTTAGCACAAGGCACAGCTGACCCTTTCCTTACCAGGCAAGGACCCAATGATCCCAAAATTCCTCCASCAGGGCTTTTTTAAACTCTGAATTCTACTTTGCATGGCTTTRTCTGCAGGAATTTGGGAAATGGCCATTTGGATTTACAAACAGAAYGGTCTGACTCCAATGGAGATGGGATCCCATCCCACACAGGGAAAATCCTGGGACAGCAGCAGGTAAAAGCCAGCAACAGCCCATCCCATGGATTAAGAAATGGCTTTTTCCATCTTGAGGACACTTTTCAATTCCCATTATTACAACCATGACACTGCAAATGCCACCCTGAGAATGGGGAACTTCAAATCCATCCCTCTGAGAGGATGTTCAAAACCAGAGAGGCACAAACCCTCAAGCGTGAGCGATCCCATTTCCCAAGGGAAATAAATTCCCTGGAAAAGGACACAGCCATACTTTGGGGAGGTCTGGGGATGGGAAGAGGATCTCCCCATCTTCATGTTTGATCTTTGCTTTAAAGCTGGGTTTGAACCATTGATCCCATGGATGGAGGGTCTCCAGCTGATATTCCAAGTATTCCAAGCCTGGTGGCCATTCCTTGGGTGGCTGCAGGTGTCTCCATCACCTCATAAACTGTTCCCTTCATTTTTTCCCTAATTAATCCCTGACAGGACTTACTCAGCAGGACCTGCATGCCAACCCTGTCCCAGATTCCAGCAGGTGTCACTGTGGGCAACACTATGGGAAAATCCAGCAGGGAAAATGTTGGAATCAAAGGGAAAACACCCATCAGGGTAATTAATATTTAAGTTTTCCTCAATATAATTGCTGARTGTATTTTTTCCCTGTTTTTACAGATAAAAAGGCATTGTTTGMGTTAATTTCTTCAGGGTTGAAGGGTGGAAGTCATGGAATATTTTTGAGTAAGCACCAGGCTGGATTTTCATTCTGGGGTTCACTGCCACCAAAATTAGCCCATACATATCTGTATGTAGTGATTTGTGGGTAAGAATTAGAGAATTTTGGAAACTGCTGAATGAATTCCTAAGAGGAGATGCTCAAAAGACCAGAGAGCCACGTGCTCTCCTACCAAGCTTCTCCCAAAGAATCCAGCACTGAAAGCAAAGCCCTCAGCACCAAACAGGAACCTCACCCACGGGGAGATCCATCCCAAAAATCACTTGTCTTGGGCTGTCAGAAGCACAGCTTGGGAAGAGGGGCTTGAGCTGAGACACCTCCACCACAGTAAAACCCCACTCAATGCCCAAGTTTCATTAAATTTCAGTCAGAATTGATTAATTGCATTTTCTCCACCCAGTAAGTGAAGTACAAGCACCAACCCATCTGTCCCAAGCTGTCTGCAACAAAGAAAATGCCTGGAAAAGCAGATGCCATGGGTTCCTTGCCCCAGGGTGGCTGTAGAGCCTCTGGAAAGTGGGAACAGTAAAAAAACAGATATTGGGAAATTAGGAACAAGCCTGGATCAGGGAAGAGACAACTTGGAGCTCCCTGTGACCTCTCTGTTGTTCCAGGTGCCATGAAAAATCCACATCCATCTTGCATGTCTCTAATAGAGCCTCCAAATCCACCAGGGCAAATAATAAATAATGGATTTGCTTAAATCCTTCCTTTTCATATCTGTGAAACCCTGGAAAATATCTAAGATCACAGCAAAAAATGTTTTGTTTTTCTTTTTTCCTTTCTTTCATTACTGTGACGGATCAGRTGGAGAATCCGCTTAGAGAGCATAAAAAAATTAAAATATCTCATAGATAGGTTTAATCCAACTGGAAATAGGGAATATTTAAATCCCAACACCTGCATAACCTGAGAGGGGCAGCTTTAGAAATTAACATTTTATCAGTGACTCCTGTAAACCTGATCATCCACTCAATGCACCAATGCTAAAACTAATAACAATAAATTAAAGAAAGAAAATCCTGGGATGAAGCAAATTTGGGGAAGTTTTTTTCTATTTGATGCTGCCTTTGCCACGTGTCCTGCTGGTGACCATGGCACTGCTGGAGTGGCTTTACCCACCACTGGGAGCTTGATTGAGAAGAAGYAGGTGCCCAAAGAAAAGGGAAAAGCTGGAAAAGTGCTGGAAAGGCAGCTGAAAAACAGGGAACTACAGAACTCTCTTGGAGGAAGCATGGTTTGGGTTGGAAAGGACATTGAGGATCATTCCCATTCCATCCCTGCCATGGGCAGGGACACCTTCCACTGTCCCAGGCTGCTCCAGCCTGGCCTTGGGCACTGCCAGGGATCCAGGGGCAGCCACAGCTGCTCTGGGCACCCTGCCAGGGAACAATTCCTTCTCTGACAGCTGAAAATATCTTAAGACTCCCAACTCCCATCTTTCTGAGTGTCCTTGGGATTCTCATGGAGATTTCCATGCGTCCATGTGCTTTGGACAGGTGGAGGAGAAGCAATTCCCTAGCTGGGGTGCTCTGGACTAACTRCAGTGGATTTTACAACACACACTTGAAAGAAATCCAACAACCCAGCTCCTCTGCTTGGGGTGTAGCAAAGGAGCCCAGAGACAAGGGCAGGGGGACTTCTGACATAAATGAGATGTTAATAAACTCCCCGGCTCCAGAGAAATCCAGCTTTGCATGGAAAGCTCTGGATAAAGAGCCCTCTGATACCACTGGGATTTTCAGCCTGAACTAAAGCTGCTTRTTGAGAGGTTTCTAAATTCATTTCATGAATCTCAATTAAAGAGAGAACACCCTTCCCTGCCTGAAAAGTGCATTTGGCAGAGGCCAAAAGCTGCACCTTCCACAGCCAGCAGGTCCTACCAGGAGAAGACCTGAAGTTCCCACATGTGCAAAGAGCATGGAACTCCAGGAAATGCATTCCCCTGTGTTCAGAACAAGGATTTTACTGGGGAAAAACAGGAAGGATTTGATAYTAAATCAAATAGGAAGAAATGGCAACAGATTTTCTACCCCAACTGCAGTGGGTGTCTGATCTGAGACCTGGAGCTGCTGGAGTGAGTCCAGAGGAGGRCATGGAGATGCTCTGAGGGCTGGAGCCCCTCTGGAGCCAGGCTTGGAGAGCTGAGGGTGCTCACCTGGAGAGAAGGCTCCAGGGAGAGCTCAGAGCCCCTTCCAGAGCCTAAAGGGGCTCCAGGATGTGGAAACCCAGAGCACTGGGAATATTTCTGTGTCTGCTCTGGGGTGCCCTGACCCCCAGGGGAGCACTGACTCTGACCCTCATTCATGGAGAATGTTTCCCAGACTTCAAGATAGACTGGAACCCACAAAAGTGTGCAATAGATTACAGAGAGCAGTGTAGGTGTATCACTTGCTGAGAAATTGAGGTTCTGGGATTTTTAGTGTGTTGTGGATGGAAGCAAGATGGAGGGCACAGGGTGTCATCCTGGGTTTCTTCTTCATGCTGCTTCTTCCTCCTTCTCCATGGGTTTGGGTGGCATTTTGTAATTGGGCAGAAAAGTCCCCATTGCAGCTCTTTGGGATCAGTTATTGGGTTAAAAGGGAAAATAATCCAGGTGTCAGCTCTTAATTGGATAGTTTAGTCTTAAAAGCTCTTGGAACAAGAGATTGTTGGCCATTTTCTAATGAAAAGCTGCAGAACTCACAGTAGTGAGACTGTTTTACTGATAAGAAATAAAAAAACACCTGAGTCCAAACATGAAATACCATCTCAAGTGCCTTCAATGCAGACCCAGAGAAACCAATACAGGAGAGCTGGAGAGAGACTGGGGACAAGGGATGGAGGGACAGGACACAGGGAATGGCTTCAGAGTGACAGAGGGCAGGGATGGATGGGATATTGGAATTAGGAAATAATCAGAGTCTCAAAGGGTTTCTCCACTGGCATCACCTTTTAACAATAAGTTTTGCAGAACTGGAGAAGAAAAACCCCAAATCCTGCCCCATTTCTACCACTGCAGGAGAGCACAGGATGAGCAATGAACACACACAGGGATGACCACATTCCTGACAAGAATCCACAAAAACCAGGGAATACTGAACTCCTTTTCTGTGCTAACACAAGCAGGAGATTATTTTTAATTCCCTTCACATGCTCTGTGCCCACATTAAAGAAAATCAAAAGGAAAATTTAACTCCAGACAACACATTTTATCCCAATCCAAAGCTAGAGCAGCTCCTGCCACTGACTCCATTGTATTCCTGCACTCCAGTTTCTCCAGCTGCATTTTATTCTTTAATGCTTTTTTCCCCAAAAAGCTTTTATTTCCCGGTGCACCTGCAAACCCAAAGCTGTGTTCTCATGAGCACCATTTGAAAAATTACTGGAAATACAACTTGAGTAAAATTTTGTCCATTTGTGATGGAGTCAGGTGGGACTGAAGCTGATTTGAAGCCCCCACAGGCAGCATTACCCTATCCCACAGCTCCTCCAGTGAGCACTCCCCAGAGTGCTTCCTTTGATAAAAAAATATAAATAACAACATTAACATGTTTTTTCTTAACCAAAACCTTTTACTCTTCCCTGTTTATTTTGAGTTCTCCCTCAAATCTGATTTCTGGCCCTGTTTCACATCAYTTCCTGCRTTSGTGCTGGCAGAGGCTGCAGGACAGACCAGGGACCTGATTCCCTTTATCCAAGAGCCATCCTCACTCCCAAACAAACCTAAAACCCACAGATTCTATGGAAAGCTAATTAATTTTGRACATTTTCCCTCTCCTATTCACTGTTGCCACACAATCCCACAAAGGCAGGTCTGTGTTCAGCCTCTGTTAATTAACCAGAGGCATCTCAAGGCCACCTGATCCATACTAATTGGGCAGCATGGAGCAGGAAGGATGCTTGGYAAAGGCTCAGGACAGCTCTGAAAGCTGAATTAAGCCATGAAATCTCCTCCAAGATCCCATTGTCTACCAGAAGCCACAATAGGAGCTCCACAAACAACAAGGAAGAATTTTGGGTTGTGTTTTATTTTTTTAACATTCGTGCCTTTTGAAATTCAGTCTTTCATTGGAATTAAAATGAAAAAAATAAAATTAAAGGAAGCAACAAGACAAAGGCTGGCAAGTGACACTCAGCACACAAACTGAGCTGCTGAAGTGGCTGCACACAGGAGCTGGGATTCCAAATTTCAGCACCCAGAATGGCAGGAAGAGTTTCCATCCCTGGCAGCCTCTGCCTGTGGGGTTCAGCACGTTTCTCTGCCTCTCCRCTCAGTTTGGCTCTGCTGTTTGTCCAGGGATTCACTGGGAGCCAAGGCCAGGCTGCCTGGGGCTGCAGGAAAAACATCACTGCCACTTGGATCTCAGTAGGGCATTCAAATAAATTAAAATTCTGAATATTAGTGCTTCCAGTGAAAGAATCCCCTAAACACACACTGGGAGATGTGGGAATGGCATTCCCTGTCACCATCATACTTTCTGAAAAATCCCTTTGCCAGGATTTCTTCTCCTGGGAAGCTGAGAAGCCTCAGAGAAAAAMGAAAACAARAATTATCTGATTTGRTTCTCCTGTGTTTTGCTGCTTTGGAATGTGGTTTGGACATTGTTTAGCAACTGGTCATTGTTTGATTGGTTTCATGTGKATTGTTTTGACTTAATGACCAATCATGGTCAGGCTGTGTCAGACMCTGAGGAGAGAGTCACCAGTTTTTCATTATTATCTTTTTAACCTTCAGTAAGTATCCTTTTTGTATTCTTTAGTATAGTTTAGTATAGCATTCTTTAATATAATATCATAATATCATAAAATAATAAATTAGCCTTCTAAGAACATGAAGTCAGATTCATCTTTCCTCCCCACAACAGAAGACCCCAAAATTACCACAATTCCCAGCACTTCCAAACTGTGGCTGCTCTCCTGTTAACCCAGGAGGAGTTAATCAAGTGCCCTACAGCTGGATTTAGGGCAATTAGCCATATTTATKTTTAAATATCTAATTATACCACAACTGTGATAGATAAATATTATATATTTTAATGAGTTATAAAGTATTATGAGAGACTCATTGAATGGTTTGAGTTGGAAGGGACTTTWAAGTCCATCCCTGTGCCATGGGCAGGGATACCTTCCACTATCCCAGGCTGCTCCAAGCCCRGTCCAGCCTGGCCTGGAGCACTTTAAATTCCTATACATCCAGCAATAATCCATAAATATACACACATGTGGTGTTTGTGACGCCCCCCCAGGATGAGATGAGAGATAAGAATTTGACTSCAAGTTCTCAGAAGGRTGATTTATTATWWTATWWTAKA
>NDFG01000185.1:734727-757655 GCA_002167245.1 Sporophila hypoxantha
CWSAGAYTCTGACACAGCTGGCTGTGATTGGTCATTAATTAAAAACAATTCACATGTTTGGATCAACAATCTCCAAAWCACATTCCYAAGCAGCAAAACAGGGAGAAGCTGAAGCTTCCTAGAAAAAATCCTGGTGAAGGGATTTTTCAGAAAATATCATGGTCACATACACACACATAAATATCAAAGCTGTCTCAAGCTCTGGATACACAACAAAGGAGGCAAATCCACGTGACATGGTTTAGACCTGACATTATGTGCACAAGAAACTGATCTGCAGGGTTTTGTAAGCAAATCACAGCGCCTTTGTCACTGTCTCTGCTGCTCCAGCTGCTCAGATCCCTACACACAACATCTCCCATGGATTACCAGGCTAAATCCCAAACAGCCAAGGAACAGGATTAGGAAATGCAGATGAAGAGGGCTGGGTTGAAAATGCCAACAAGACCTTAATTCCATCTCCTCCTGTGCATCTGCAGCCACAGAACTTTAAATTCTGTCTGGGGCACCAACAGCACCTGGAGCTGYCCAGGGGAGGCCACAGAGCTGCTCCAGGGCTGGAGCCAGGCTGGGAGAGCTGGGGGTGCTCACCCAGAGAGGAGAAGGCTCCAGGGAGAGCTCAGAGCCCCTGCCAGGGCCTAAAGGGGCTCCAGGAGAGCTGGAGAGGGACTGGGGACAAGGGATGGAGGGACAGGACACAGGGAATGGCTCCCAGTGCCAGAGGGCAGGGCTGGAGGGGATATTGGGAATTAGGAATTGTTCCCTGGCAGGGTGGGCAGGCCCTGGCACAGGGTGCCCAGAGCAGCTGGGGCTGCCCCTGGATCCCTGGCAGTGCCCAAGGCCAGGCTGGAGCAGCTGGGACAGTGTCAGGTGTCCCTGCCCATGGCAGGGGGTGGAATGGGATGATCCTTAGTGTCCCTTCCACCCAAACCAATGTGGGATTAGTTACTCCAGCTGCCCCCAGCTCTCTGAGTTCCTGCCTCCTTCCCTTTCCCTGAAAAACCCCAATTCAGTGGAGATGGAACAGATGTTCAGGCAGGTGACAGCTCCATCCCTGACATCCAGGCAAAGGGGTCCTCCTTTGAAACAGGAGTAGGAATTTGGAGCTGGAGAACAAAATTTAGAAGAATCAGCTGTAGGCACAATGAAGAATGTGAGATCAAATGGAAAATTACAAAATCATGAGTACCTGGAAGTGGCTTCAGAGGAGAAGAGGTCAAGGAACCTTAATGATTTGAGAATAACTTGATTTGAGATGGAAATCCTACAGGTTTTACATTTGAATGGCACAGGGAATAACCTTAAAGAGGAAAAGCACTGCCAGAATGTGAAGCAACCTAAGGATGGGAAAGAAATCCRGATTTTGTGCCACAAAACCCAAATAAAAATGAAAGGGGGAAAAGAGGGAGAGGAGGAAATGCCAGCCCAGATCTCTGAGCACTGCCCAGGCCCACCAAAAGCTCATCCCACTCCTCAGCCATGCCAGGAACAGACTCCCCATCCTACTCCCTTCAGCATTTTAATTCCATTTGCTAAATGCAATTACCCATAAAGACTGAAATTATTGGCAGTGTTGGTGCCATCCAGATAATCCCTGTGTGAGTCACCAGACACATTTTTCCATGGAATATTAACAATTCCATGATCCAGAGGGGTTTTTCAATATTTCACAGGTGTAACCTATGGAAAAGGGGCTGTAGCCAGGTGGGAGTTRATATCTTAATGCACAGATTTGAGAGTGACTTTTGATTTTTAATTTWTGCAAAACACAGCCTATTCAATCCTAGACAAACCCAGAGAAAATAACACTCATTCCAAACAGAAAACTGGGAGCATCCACCCTAACAATCCATATTTATTCCCCATAAATGCTGCTTTTGTGCCTCATTTCTTCACTGATATTTATTAAGAATGTTTTCCCCAGCTGCCATGAAACTTGAAGTGTTTCTGGAAAAGTTTTATAGATTTTATGCTCCTCCTTAACTCTTGATAAGGAGCTTAATGCTGGTGATGTGATCCAAGCAAATTCTGGTTGGGAGTGGAGTTTTGAGATAGGCAGATGAAATTTACAGCAGAGGGAATTCATATCCTTTTTTTTCCCTTAAATCAGAGCATTCCCTGGCAGGAAAGGGAATAAAGCTTATCTGTGAATATGCAATTATTCAGGGTGACAAACAGCTGATTTGTTGGAGCCACAGAATTTATCTGGYCCCTAAATAAAAAGGCAGAGAAGGAACAACACCCCAGCAAAGCTCAGYAAAAAAGGAATTCAAATCAACTCCCATGTCAGCAGCGCTTTTCCTCCAAATCCACAGGAACATCTTCCCTGATGGAGAGGTGGGGATGAAGAAAAGCCAACAGAAATGAAATAAATTACTGCCACACACTCATTCCTTGCYCTTAAATCACCTTTTGGAAGGGTTTATTAACAACTTTCTGGGATATTGAATTCCTCAGGCTCAGAAGGGAGCATTGGGGGAATAAAAACTGTGATATGACCCAAATATTTTACATCTGGCTTATAGGACAAGGTTGGGGGTTGGATTTTTTTAGTAGAGTGCAGGTTAGGGTTTTTTGCAGTTTGGGGGGCCTGTAAMGTTTTTTGTGTTTGTTTCAGGGTTTTTTTTTTTTTGGTTGGTGTTTTGTGGGTGATTGCTTTGTTGTTTTAAATAGACTTAATGAAAAGCCTGACCCTAATGAGACCCCAGTTAAAGCRAGGCAGGCAAAGCCCAACTCCACCCCAACATCTCAACACTGCTGCAACTCTTCCCAGAGCACCTTTAAAGGACACCTTTAAAATACCCTCCAACATAACTGTCCCATCAAATCTGACATGAGACTAGGTTTTCKCATTCCCCTCCTCCCCACCACTCACACAGAGGCTGGAGAAACTCATTCCCTTCTGGACACCACAGGAAATGATTGATTCACTCCTCAGCTGGATAAAAATCCAGTTAAAAATATATAAACCCTATTCAAAACTGGATTCATTTTCCCCACAACTCCTCTCATGCCTTTGATGGCTGCCAAACTGGGGAGCTGCTCTTTGGGGGAAGAAGAAGAGGCTGGATATTGCCAGCAGAAGGTTCTGAGCTCGTGAAATCTCAACATTCAAAGCTCTTACCTCTTCCAGGACATCTGCAAGCTTACTGAGGATCTCCTCGGGAAGGCTCTGGAATGTGGGGACGCTGCAAAAGAAAAGAAACCTCCATTAATGGATCCCTTTACACAGGGCACACATCCAGCTGCTTTCCTGCCCTCTACCTTCCTGAGACTCCTCCTTCATGCTCAGGGGCTGAAATGGGAAAAAATGTCATGGAAAGCTGCTCCTTTTCTAGCAGCCAGCAAGGATTTGGTGATGATGGGAGACCACTGGGATAAACCTCTGGAGAGCCACCCCTAAAGCTGGTAATCCATAGGAATAAATGACATGGACTCCATTTTCTTCATGGTCAAAAAAGACCCATCTTTAGTCTCATAACTCCTTTTRATCCTTTTTTTGTGTGGGACTCTAATTGGTTAGTAGCTTTCTTASCAATTACTTTATTGGTTATTAACAAGTTGTTATTCTGTATTGATTGGTCATTCAAACCCTTGGTGTGTACATGKAGGAAAAGTTGTTTGTGAGAGATATTTTTCATTTTTCTATCCAATGGTGCAAAACCAGTTTATACAGGTGCTGGCTGTTTTTTACCCAGTGATAGATTGTTATGTTAATGAACTGCTCACACCAGGATTGCTTTCACATGYGAACTTGCAAAGGGCTAGRTTGGCAAGGTCAGCCYCTGATTTTAGGAGCAGGTCTGACTTTATGAYGRCTTTCTTTATGATTTTTCTACCTTACTGCAACAGGATCCATTCAGGATCCACTGGAATTCCTGTGTGCCACAAACCTGCTCAGTCATATCCCTTCCTGCTCTGCTTCAGCCCCCCAGAAATAAAATACAACCCAAAAAAGCTTGATCAGGGAAGCAGCCCSAGAGAGAAGAGTGAAACCACACCTGGATGGACAGAGGGCAGAGCTCTGCAGCACTGAGCCCCCATCCAAGCCCTTGGGGAGTACCTGAACATTTCCCTGGTGGTTTCACAGCCAAATTTGTGGCTTTTCTTCAGCCAAAAAGGTGACTTTGTCACTTGCTTGGCAGCAATTCCCTCAGCAAAGGCTGCCCAGGCCAGGCTGGGATGAGAAGGTGATGCAGCCATAAAGAGCCCCCTGAGCCAGGGTCCACAGAACTGCTCCTAAACCAGTCTGGAGCAGGATGGGGGACACGAGTTTGGGTCTCCAAAGCTGCAGGGACTATCCTGACTTTGAAGCTGTATCTCCACTGCCTTACAGCCCACCCAGGGAGGCTGTGGAATTGTCCTCCTTGTGCAATTGTCCTCCTTGGAGAGACCAAAAAGCCATCAGGACGTGGTCTGATGTCCTGATCCTGTCCACTGCAACCTGAGGAACCCATGGAACCAGAGGACCTCCAGATGTCCCTCCCATCCTCAATCACCCCAGCCTGTGATTTGCACTAGTCTGGTTTCTCATCCTCTCTTTTCCATAAAAACCTGAGCTCCYTCAATATTCCCAGGTGATGCTGAAGGAAACACACAGATACAACAAAAATTTAACCCAAAATACACCATGGCCCYGAGAAGCTGTGGCTGCCCCTGGAAGTGCCCATGGCCAGGCTAAATTATTTAGGCCAACCCTTCCTTTTAATTAAAATAAAATAATTTCAGGTGAATCTATTTAATGATAGCAAGACAAATCTGGGCTGATAAATGCAGAAAATATCACCTTTCATGCTCTCAACAACAGCTTTTTTTCCTTAGGAAGAACGTTTTTATTACTGTGAGCACGTGGGCCCACATTGTAGAAGGAGCAAGCAAACAACTGGACAGGAATTCTGTGACAGCCAGGCCTAAGCATAAAATGAAAATTCKTAACATCAATTCTATCATTCCCAAATGAGGAATGAACTTATGGGAGAAGAAAACAGCCTTGGACAAGTGGGCAGATTTTCGCGTGGTCAAAGATTTTTACACCCTTAAACTCCCAAACTGGGGGGAACTCACCACAGGGTGTTTTTTAATGGATAATTACGCCTGTGATATCCAAGCAAAGGTAGTGAAAGGCATCTATTATAGATCAAATCCATAAAAAAKCAGAGAAATAGGCCCTAAGTTTTTAAATTCCAACTCTTACCCATGAGAAAAACCTAAAACTTCAACTCTGCAATASAGCAAATAATGGGAAAAACAATTTGTTGACAAAACAAACTCCAAACACACCATGGAATTACACCACCAATATCCCAGATTTAGGGGGGTTTTTTGGCAGGCCAGAATTCCCCTGAACAGCCAGAAGTGACAAAACAGCCAAATATTTGAGTTTCTTTGAAAWYAAGAGAGCAAGATTTGATTCTTGAYGTCAATAAAAATCCCCCTCTGCTCTCCACAGGGCAATATTAAATAGATGCATAAAACAGAGTCTTGATTCCCTCTAAGAACTGCCTGAATTTTTGAAGGACTTGTGTACAAAAGAAGTGTTTCCATGATTATTTCCAGGTGGGAACTTGCCCTGAAAGGCAAATGGAGCCTCAGCTCTCCYGGGAGAGCATTGAGCATAACAGCTGAGCTGCAAATTGCTGCAAGTGGGAAAACACATGGGAGGGAGGCAAATGGGAGCAGAAAACCTCKCGGGGAATCTTTGATCACCACAGCAAGAGGCAGGAAAATTGTATTTCCCTTTCTACAYCTGTGTGAAAAAGARATAGAAGGGCAAACATTCAGCCCCRGAGCTGGGATGTGTTTAGGGTGGAAAAAAATCACAGCAACACTACTCCAGCTGTTCAAGGAACAATTGTTCTGCCCAACAAAGCAGGGTCAAACAAACCCAGACTTTCTCTGCCACTTTCTCCTCCCACTGCTCCTTAAATACCATCAATAATGAAGATTTTTAAACACCCACTCCAGACAGTATCAGTGCTACAGCTGGCAAAACAGATATTCTGGTATGCAACACTGAAAAGTCTGCAGCAAAGATTGAAACTTGTGGCTTTTCTCCCTACCTGCAGCACAAGTGACAGATTGCACTTGTTCCACAACATATCTCACTTTGCCCAGGGAGAGCTGGACATTGATGATCTTGGGAAGTTTTTTCCAATTTAATGATTGGAATTTGAATCATAGAAGAACGCAGGGCAACTCACCAAACCTCTCCAGCACAATGAGGGCTCCTTCCTACTTCTGCTCACCAGTCCCTTATAAGAGGGCTTTCTCCCTCTTCTATTCCACCTAATGAGGAGTAATTTCTGCACCTGCCCTGAATCCACTCCCTGGAGAGGCTATAGCATCCAGCTGGGATGGAAATGGATCTTCACACATGACCTCACTGCTCACCTGCAAGTCCTCAATGTTCTTGAACGGCAATCATTGGTGTGAAAAAGGATGGAAGAGCACATTATTTGTGGCCTACTTGATAGCAAAATACAGCCAATCAAGGAGTGGAGTCCAGGCCACCCTGCAGAGGCAGCAAACAAGAGGCAAAGCAGACCCTTAGGCCCAGGATTATTGAGTTTAACAGAGAAATGCAATAAAACTGGCTGATTTTGATGCCATCCCAAAACAGCATTTCTAATCAGGAGAACGTGACTGCCACAAGTGAGGACTTCACTTGTTCCTCTTCTCCACACGCATCTTCTTCACTTTGTCCCAGAGGAGAAGCTGGACTCGATGATTTGGAAGTCTTTTTCCAGTTTAATTGTTTGGAATTTCAATTGCAGAAGAAACAAGGGCAACTCCCCAACCCCTCCAGCCAATGATGGCTCTTCTACTCTGCTCACCCAGTCCTTATAAGGGCTTTCTCAGCTGCTTTCTATTCACCTAATGAGGAGTAATTTCTGCACCTGCCCCCTGAATCCACTCCCTGGATGAGGCTATGAAATCCAGCTGGGGATGGAATGGATCTTCACAACTGACCTCCTGCTCACCTGCAGTCCTCCAAGTTCTTGAAGGCAATTATTGGTGGTAAAAAAGCATGGAGAGCAAATTATTTATGTCTATTGATAGGCAAAATACAGCTATCAAGGGTGGTCCAGCACCCCCTGCAGAGGCAGCAAACAAGGAGGCCAAAGCAGACCCTCAGCTCCAGGATTTGAAGTTTTACAGAAAATGCAATAAACTGGTGATATTAATCCATCACAAACAGCATTTTATCCAGGAGAAACGTGACTGCCACAAGTGAAGGACTTCACTTGTTCCTCCTCTTCACAACCATACTCTCACTTTGCCAGGGAGAGCTGGACTCGATGATCTTGGAAGCTTTTTCCAGTTTAATGTTTGGAATTCATGCAGAAGAAACAAGGGAACTACAACCCCTCCCAGCATGATAGGCTCTTCTACTCTGCTCACCCAGTCCTTATAAGGGACTTTCTCCAGCTGCTTCTTATTCCACCTAAATGAGGAGTATTTCTGCACCTGCCCTGAATCACTCCCTGGATGAGACTATGAAATCCCAGCTGGGGATGAATGGATCTTCACAACTGACCTCCTGCTCACGCTGCAGTCCTCCAAGTTCTTGAAGGCAATATTTGGTGTAAAAAGGATGGAGAGCAAATATTTATGTCTATTTGATAGGCAAAATACAGCCTATCAAGGGTGGATCCAGGCCACCCTGCAGAGGCAGCAAACAAGGAGGCAAAGCAGACCCTCAGCTCCAGGATTTGAGTTTTAACAGAAAATGCAATAAATGAGCTGATTTTGATCAGGAGAGCATGACTGCCATGGCAGGGAAGGGGATAGGAACCTTTCCTCATCCCTGTCCCTACACCCTGGACYTGAGCAGGGGCAGGAGGAGAGGTGACATTCTCCTGGCTGCATTCCCCACTGCTCAGCCACAGAACARTGTGCAGGGATGATGGCAGTGTCTGGAGCCAGGAGAATTTCCCYTGGGGAATTGCTCCCTGCCTGGAGTTGGCTCCAAACGTGACACATTTTCCCAGAGAGCACCAGCTGCCAAACTCAGGGAAAGCAGCTGTGCTGAAACATCCCCYGATTGACTCCCTGTCCCCATGAGGGAGCAGGGACATGCACAACCCAAAGGTCATGGCTCCATCCCTGGGGATGCAGCCACCAAGCTGCTCCCAGCTTCCAGGTAGAAGCAATGTCCCCATTAACCAGGCTTGGATTCATGCCTGTGATCCATCCTGGATTCATGCCTGTGATCCATCCTGGATTCATGCCTGTGGTCCATCCTGGATTCATGCCCGTGGTCCATCCCATGGGATGGCTCCTGAGGAAGCAGCAAGGGCTTCCAGGCAGTGCTGGCTGTGGCCCAAGGTGTTGTTTGCAGCCTCAGTCCCTGCCAGCTCCGACAGGACATTTATCTTCTGACACACACCACAGCCCGCAGGGCTCCTGGCTCTGCTCTGCCTCCAGGATACAAAAGCAGCCWTTCACTCTCTAAATCCCTTTCAAGGCTCATTCCCAAAGTTTTGAAGGGTGTTCAGTGAGGGTGCTCATCCAGGTCGGTGGCAGATGTTTCTCCTGAGTTAAGCCTGGAACAAAACCTCTCTCTTTTATTGCTGCTTGGCACCATCACAATTGCTGTTGTTGTCGCTGCTRTGTGCCTTGAGTAAGCAGAGCTCCAGACTCCAACACTACAGTAAAATGAAATTAAGGCTGTCTGAGTTCCCTGCAACTTTTTTTTTGGCACCCAGCTGGAATGAAGGCTGAAAAATGCAAATGTCCTTCTTTAGCACATTTGGGATGCTCCTACTGCTTTGTCTCAGCTCCAAAAGACCTGAGGCCACATCTGATCAGCAACAGCTGATCCTTCCTTTGGGATATCACCAAAAAGTAGTGTTTTGGACAACTGAAGCTGTACAGGCAGCCTCCCACTGTTGTGTCAGGCAGGGAATGCTGGCTCCATCAGGATCATGGCATCACTTCATAAAATCAGAGTGGCTGGGGTTGGAAGGGACCTTAAAGCCCATCCAGTGCCACCCCTGCCATGGGCAGGGACACCTTCCACTGTCCCAGGCTGCTCCAAGCCCCAAAGTCCAGCCTGGCCTTGGGCACTGCCAGGGATCCAGGGGCAGCCCCAGCTGCTCTGGGCACCCTGTGCCAGGGCCTGCCCACCCTCACAGGTACATTCCTTTTGTGTTGCAAACTGAAGATAATTCCTCTTTTCTGTCAGARTGATAAATATTACTTAAAGGATCAGCTGCGGGTTATTTTCATTCATAGTACCCACAAGAGAAGTGGCAGAAATTAATTTTAGAAAAGGTGTATCTATTTCTAAAAAAACCTCAGTCCTTCRCCAGTCACACAGGTCATTGCTAAGTCCAGGCTGGTTTTTGCTTGGATTCATGGAATCCRAGGGTCKCTGAGGCTGGAAAATCCCTGCCAGCCCATGGAGTCCCAGCTGTGCCCAGTGCCCACCTTGTCCCCAGCCCAGAGCACTGAGTGCCACCTCCAGCCCTTCCTGGGACACCTCCAAAGCTCCCTGGGCAGCCCCTGCCAAGGCCTGAGCATCCTTTGCATGCAGAAATTCCTGCTGCTGGCCAACTGGAACCCTTCCCCAGCTCCATTCCCTTCCCTGGACATGCTCCAGCCCCTCCAGGACTCTCTGGCTGTGAGGGCACAGAACAGGACCCAGCTCAAAGAATATTAGAGAACCAGGAGGAAGGGACAGGGAGGGTGACAGCCACTCACATTCCCATTAATTTCACTTGGAAGTCGGCCTTGGAAGCACCTCATGGAGCAGAAGTCTCAGGAAGAGAGAAGAGATTTGCTCTGCAGGTGCTGCAGATGATTTGTCTGCTGTGCTATAGCCACACAGGCAGTAAACAATTCACAATTACTCATTTTGGAGAGGGTGAAAATGGAACAGCCACAGTTTGAACACTCTGCCACTCATTACACAGCCCTTATCAGAGAAATAAAATCCTGGAAGGAGGTTGTGGGACATTTGTGTTCAGGGATCCGGTTATATCCTAAGCCCTACCACAGGCAGGAAAACAGGAGAGAAGCAGAACTGATCTTATCCCTGATGAGCAAATACTGAAGCAAAGCAAGTGCCAAGAATTGCATTTTTCCCTCCTGGGCTGAAAGGATACCAAGGGATGTCCTGACATCACGAGACCAGAACTCTCAGTGTCCCTGAGGGGAACCTGAAATGATCTCAAAAGGCTCAGAAAGGCTGGAAAGACCTCCAAGAGCCATGTCCATCATGAACCCATCCCTACCCACCACATCTGTGTGGTTTTTGAACCCTTCCAGGGGCCCTGTTTCAGCCCAGGCTCTGTTTGTGTTCAATAAGCAGGGCAGAACTCTGGAGGAGTGTTTTGCCTTGCTCTGTCAATCCCTGCCTCTCCCTGACAGGGGTTCATTATCACACAGAGCCCTCCTACTGCATCTCCTGTGGCAGTCACTGGGGAGATGGGGCTGATTTAAAAGAAAAAATTCCATTGTTGATGTCAGAATGAGAGGGAGGGAGAGTCATCAGCAGGTATGTGAACCCCCTCCTCCTATTGCACATGAATTCACTCGGGATGATTCATCTTGAAAAGGACAATTGCTCCCTGAGAGCTACCAGGGCTCAGCAGCAGCAGCAGCAGCCAGTCTGGGAACCTCAGTGAAGTTTGGGCAAGCACAGTTCTGGTTGCTTATCTCGAGGCACAGGGTTCACTCTGCTGCTCCTGAGCCACCTCACAGAGGGAACCTGCTCCTGCTGGAATCCTTGGAGGATGGCACGGGATGATTTTGGATCTAGCAGGTGGCAATTCTTTATATTTGCAAATCAAATTCAACCTGCAGTCCCAAAGCAGAACTTTTCTACCTTCCAACTCACTCAGCTTTTCCAACAGTTGTATCACAGAACCCCAGGATCCCTGAGGCTGGAAAATCCCTGCCAGCCCATGGAGTGCCAGCTGTGCCCAGTGCCCACCTTGTCCCCAGCCCAGAGCACTGAGTGCCACCTCCAGCCCTTCCTGGGACACCTGCAGGGCTGGGCACTGCAAAGCTGCCTGGGCAGCCCCTGCCAAGGCCTGAGCACCCTTTGCATGCAGCAATTCCTGCTGCTGGCCAAGCTGAGCCTGCCCTGGCCCAGCTTGAGGCCCTTTCCCCTTGTCCTGTCCCTGTTCCCTGGCAGCACAGCCCGACCCCCCCTGGCTGTCCCCTCCTGGCAGGGAGTTGTGCAGAGCCACAAGGGCCCCCTGAGCCTCCTTTGCTCCAGGCTGAGCCCCTTGCCAGCTCCCTCAGCCCCTCCTGGGGCTCCAGCCCCTTCCCCAGCTCCATTCCCTGCCCTGGACATGCTCCAGCCCCTCCAGGTCCTTCCTGYATTGGGYACRCAGAACTGGACACAGCCCTGGGGGTCCCTGAGCAGGGCCAGACTAGAGGGACAATCACTGCCSTGGTCCATCTGGCCACACTGTGTTTGATATAAATACACTGGTGATTAAAGATAAAAGCTGTCATGCCAAGCCTCATAGCCCTGAACAGTGATTTTTATGATCCTGCATTTGCAATACAGCTGAAATTAAATTGTCTTTGGCATGCACTGTAATTACCTCTTCAAAACAGTTTGCTGTCAAGGAGTTTCTCTCCTGCATTTTTTTCCCTTTGTCTAGGACATTTCATGGGAAATGAAACCTCACCCTTCAACCTCTGGACAGACCCACAGTGGGTGCACCAAGGAAATTTTCTGCTTCTCAACTGCACCACAGAATCCCAGCATGGCTTGGGTTGGGAGGAACATCAAAACCATCCAGTGCCACCCCCTGCCATGGGCAGGGACACCTTCCACTGTCCCAGGCTGCTCCAAGCCCTGTCCAYCCTGGCCTTGCAACCCTGGAGCACCAGAATCAAGTCCAACAAAGACCATTACCTCACACAAGGTAGAAAACAAAAGATTTTTGGGACTGATTCTCATAGTGTGCCTCAAAAGAGATCCTTAACACTGGTCAATGTGTCAACATCACAGTGAGTGTAAATAAGGGACAAGTGGCGTTTGAATGCACGGTCTGTTGTCTCTCTTTCCTCCAAATTGGSTATTTACAACATATCCAAGACCAAATGAAGACAGGAGTCTTGTGTCTAAAAGATCTCTGCTGCACTTGACAGCATCATAATAATCTCTTCTTCATGGAGCCACTGACACCCTCTCCAAGCACAGCCCTGTTTGCTGCCGGAACGCTGCATCCTCCTTTTAACCACCCCCATTAAATGAACATATCACAGAGATCACCATCATTTGCTGCCTTCAGAATTACATGTGCACAAAAGAAAGATAAGCTGTAAATGTTTTTAACATCCTCTGAATCGCCAGCTTTTCACATTCTCCGGGGCAACCTCCCCAAAGCAAAGGGACCTGAAAGGGCCAGGAGCWGCTGGAGCTGAGCAAGGGCCTGGAGCATGTGGGTGCCCAGGCAAGGCTGAGGGAGCTGGGGCTGCTCAGCCTGCAGAGGAGCCCCAGCTGAGAGGGGCCCTCAGGCCTGGCTGGCCCTGGCTGCAGGGAGGGGCAGAGCAGGGCCCAGGCTCTGCTCCGGGGCCCAGCAATGGCACCAGAGCCACGGGCAGGGCCTGAGCCCAGCAATTGCCCTGCACAGGAGGCACAACTTCTGCCCTGGGCACTGCCCAGCCCTGAGCACATTGCCCACACAGCCTGGGGGCTCTCCTGCCTGGGGCTGGGGCACAGCTGGCTGCACACAGTGCTGTGCCCTGGGCTCTGGGATGGCCCTGCTGGAGCAGGGAGGGGACACCAGGTGCCCACTCAGCTCCTGCAGCCTCACACACCCTGGCATCCTGTGTAATAWTTAATTACTTTTTTTTAAACTCCCTTACACAGGTGTTGAGTGAATCTCCAGAATTCACAAAGCATTAAAACACCTAAATATCTACCTTTTTTTTTTTTTTGTTAGTTACTATGAGAAGAATTTAAAAACATGGATGTCCTGCCCAACGCATTCCTAGGTTGGGAGCTAACAGAGGTGACCCCATGGTTGGCAGCACCACCAGATCCCAGACTGGGCTTGGGAGCAACCTTGAGCTCCTCACTCTGGCTAATACATCAGAGATGATTTATGGAGGGACAACTCCAAAGAAAACCCCTTCTGAGTGATCACCAGAGGATCACTTCTGAGCTCACCAATAAGAACAGACTTCCAAGAATGATTTAGTCACCCCCACAGAAATAAGCCACAAAACATGGCACCAAAATCCAAATAATTTTGTTCCTTTCATGGTGAGAACCCAGCACAAACACACRGACATGAAATCCTGGGATTTGCCCCATGAAAATCCACCTCAGAGGCATTTGAGACGTTCCCACAAGCAAGCAGTGCTGTGCCAACCACAGAGATCCCCAACAAGACCCCCAGGACATCCCAACCAGCCCAGCTCTATGGTCTCAACTCATAAATGGGCAAAATCCCCTTCCTCATGATTTATTACCTGCACAGAATCCCAAATATTTTTAAAGTGCCTCTAAAGCCATAGGTGGGACATGCCTTTCTCCAGGATAAGCCTGAGTCCTTTATTGAATTAAAGAAAGGAGAAGGATGATTTAATCCCAGACTTTACAACTCTGTTGATTCTCCCTTTTCATCTTGGAGACCAAAATTTCCTATGCACAGCAAAGCCTCTGCAGCTGGAAATGAATTAAAGGTCGAGGATTTTCAAGGGGCCTGGGCTCTYTTGGAGAAATAATCAAATAAAGCCTGACAGATTCCACACACGGCTTGAAAATACAATTGTTTATGAAAACATAATCTTGGGAATATTAGAGACAGGCYAGCAGCATAATGGGCAATAAAAAACCCAAAATAAACAAAAAAAAACCTCTGTGCTGGGAAGCCAATTGCAGTAATTCCATATAATTCTGTTCTGCTGCTGTCAAACCCTCTCAGCTTCCTCTCCCAGGCTGGTGATCCCAAATCCAACCCTCAATTCTTGATCCTACACCCAGGCTTATCCCAGTCCTGGTTTCCTCTCCCAGCACAGAACATTTGGGGTCAGTGATCCCCAATCCAAACCTCAATTCTTGATCCTACACCCAGGCTCATCCCAGTCCTGGCTTTGTCTCCCAGCACAGCCCATCCACGGCTGGCAATCCCAAATCCAACCTTCAATTCTTGATCCAACACCCAGGTTCATCCCAGTCCCAGCTTCTTCTCCTAGCACAACTTATCTGGGGTCAGTGATTCCAAATCCAGCCCTCAATTCTTGATCCTACAACCCAGGCTCATCCCAGTCCTGGCTTTGTCTCCCAGCACAGCCCATCCAGGGCTGGCAATCCCAAATCCAATCCTCAATTCTTGATCCTGCACCCAGGCTCATCCCAGTCCTGGTTTCCTCTCCCAGCACAGCCCATCCAGGGCTGGTGYTCCCAAATCCAACCCTCAATCCTTCATCCTACCCCCAGGCTCATCCCAGTCCTGTTTGGAGCAGGACACCCAAGCTTCCAACTGGAGCATCTCTAGATGATCCATGAGGGGAAAATGCAACATTCCAGGTCCAAAGCCGTTTGGAAAAAGGGAGGAACCTTCTGGTCAGTGGTCACCAGTAAGACTGACCAGCCATGGGTCACTTGATCCATGGAACAGCCCCTGTCCTGCCATCAGAGAGAAATTATTCCTGGGGACATTTCCTTTGGATCCATCCCCGCTTGAATCCCAACAGATGTTTCATTTTGCTCTCTCCAGCATTTTCTCTTTTCCATTATTTTCTCCACTGCAGCATGAAAGCTTCACTAAATTCCAGCAATTTGTTTAATTAATTGCTGTTCAACAGATGACAAAAGGTCAGCACATGATGGGGTTATCTCAGGAAGGGAATTCCACTGGCACCCTGCTCTGTCATTTCCTAGGCCCATGGRTGAACCTCCAAAKCTTTTCRTCCTGTKCTGTTCCAAAAGTGATGAAGACAATCCCAGAACTGGAGTGGTTGGGAATATCTGTGGGCTCCCTGGTTGATATTTGGACAGAGAAATAATAAAAGGCAGGACAGAATTCCAGGGTTTCTGTGGCAGACGTGAAGCAAACAGAAGGGAAACCTGACCCCACGTTAGCCCATGAGGAGGTCAGGGAAGGGGAAAGGACAGGGAAGATGGATCCAAAAGGAATGAACTCAGTTTTGGTGCTCAGCTTTTGCCCTGAGCCATGCAATCCAGGATATCCTACCCTGCCTCTTTTCCCAGAGCAGCATCAAAGAGCCTGGCCATTCCCAGAGCCCATTCTCATCCAACAGTGGRTCCACCAGCCCATCAAAAGTGATTTTAAAATATAATTTATGCCAGTCATCRCTATTTTATTTCATTTTTTCATTGAAAGAAGGTCATCATGATATGATTATGACTGTCTTGCAGATCTTATTTTCTGTACATTGATTTATGCAAGGCCACATTTCATCTTGATTAAAACCACCATTCAATGTGTTTAGAAGGAAACACTTCAGATTAAAATCTGACTCATTGACAGATATCAAAATACTGTTAAAAGGAGCCAGCAACAGGTGTTGAAAGCACTTCCATAAATCCATTCCTGGTTCCCTGTCATTCCTGATTTATTGATGATCATTCCACATGTTTGCAGATGACTCAGTTWACTCCTCTGGGGTGATTAATGTCTAACAAAATTCCCTTTAATGGCCCACACGTGCTCAAKAGCTCAGCTGTGGACCAGGCACAGAGATCAGGGCAGCAGCACCAGGGTGGGCACACAAGYATTGATTTAAAATTGGTTTTTCCCAATAACAGCCCCCCAAAATCCCATTAAGTGTCATTGGAATAACACCTTTATTGAGATCTTTGCCTCCTGATCTTCCTCCCATGTGGGTAAMAACCACTCTGAATCCACTTATTATGGATTCAGAGTGGTTATTACCCACATGGGAGGAAGATCAGGAGGCAAAGATCCTCTACAGGTGAAGGAAGGCAAAGCCCAGTGGATTTAGAAACCCCATAAACTGAGTTTTTTGTCTCATTCCCCATTTCCAGCAATAGGGAAAGGACAGGAACAGCACCATGTGGGGCAGAGCTCTGTCCATGAGGGAGCCAAGGACACAAGGCTGGATATTTTCTATCAAGAGGTGCTTTTACCTTTCTCCAGTCAAAATTCAGTGGGGGCTGCAGTGGAGCTCAGAGGCTCGGGGATATTGTCCCTTATCCATTGTCCCTTAGATCTAGAACCTCATGGAGACAGTGCTGGGAACACTTTGTCAAGGACTGGGATATACTGAAACATCAGTTTAACCTAAACACAGGGCAACAGAAGGTCCTGGATTCCTGGTGTTGTTMGGAAGGGTAAATCCCATTAGCCCGGACAGAAAAATCCAGATTGCAATCCTGGTTTCCTCGGAGGATCCAGGAGCTGCTGACATCTCCCATCCTAGAGCTGCAGAGGAGTAGAGGCTGTGTTGGACAGGGCACCTGTTCCCTCCAGATTTCTCTGGGGTGGTGGTGGGGTCAGCTCAAGCTCAGCTGTTTTAAAGAAGGGTTTGGAGCAGATGATCCCTGCCAACATGAACCACTCTGTTATTCCATGCCCTGGAAGCAAATGSTGATTCCTTCTGCATTTACCTCCTCTGGATAAGGACTTACACTCTAATTACTTGTTTCAAGTGACATTGTTTTATTTTCAACACCACCTTTTATCTCCCCACAAAGCATTCCAAATCCCATGCCTACTGATGTGTGTGCCTGCACCCACAGATCCCAATTTGCTTTGAGTTTTATCTTCCCAGTTTTCCAGTGGTTTGGATTTTCTTGTTAAACCAGATTCTGATTGATTCCTGGTGTGCTCTGGCCAGCTGGTTCTGCTCCCCCTCCTTGTCAGCAGCTTAACAGAACAGTGATTCACGGCAGGTCAGCTGGAATTTGCTCAATTATTAACAACTTCAGGATTTTTTACCATCCCTCTGAGGACACTTCAGCCTAAGCCTGATTTGTCTCCATCTCCAGCTCAACTCCARAGCACAAATCCTGTGAGTTCTTTGAGCTGGTGTTCAGTGCATGGAATGCCCTTTTCTGACTTCCCCTACCCTTTAAAACACTGATTTCTAATTGCATATTGAGCTGCTGGGGCACCCAATGAGTTTTTGTCTCCATTGAGCTGCACAAACTCTTTTCATCTCCTTCCAGAAATAATTATGCTGGTTTATKAGTGTCTATATGAAGCTTGAATTATTCCTCCTAATATGCATTAACCTGTATTTTTTTTGGAGTGACAAAAATTGGCCCAGTGAAGTTACTCCAGTGATTACTGTCCCTGTTAGTTTCCAGTAATCCACGAGATGTATTTATTGGCAAGTCACTTGTGTGGTATTTCCAGAGACAGTACATAATTGAATTTAAAATGCATTCCTGATGCCCGTAAAAGCAATAAAAATGTCACCCTCTGCCTGCACATTAAAAATTCATCCCATGCAAGGAGAGGACAAATGCATAAAATGATCATTATGATGTGCAAATGGACTCGGTGCAGGAAAACCAGCCCCGTCTCTGCCTGGACATAAAAACATTAAGATATCAGAGCACAAATGGCACCATTTAGAGAACTTTTAAAGGTGCTGAAGAGAAAATGCTCCCATTAGTAGCATGACTAAGGCTTGCTTCAAAAATGGAATTTGTACCAGTATTAACAACAGCGTGGCTCCTGTGTGAAAGCAGAATTAACTCCCTGAAATAAAAACAAACCAAAACCACCATTCCACGTTGGTGATCCTACCCAGGCAGCCACATTATGTGACTCCTTTTCCTCATGAGCATTTATGAGCATTTTAAATCTCTTCCCACTCAGGACAGAACTTCCACACTTATTTATGGCCCAGAAACTCATCCCTGACTTCACCATGCACACAGGTGTCCTTGGAAAACCCAGCCCAGGCAGCTGCTGCCCTTGTCCTTTACCTTCTAAAGGCTTCCCAGTGCCAGAGGGCAGGGCTGGATGGGATATTGGGAATTAGGAATTGTTCCCTGGCAGGGTGGGCAGGCCCTGGCACAGGGTGCCCAGAGCAGCTGGGGCTGCCCCTGGATCCCTGGCAGTGCCCAAGGCCAGGTTGGACTTTGGGGCTTGGAGCAGCCTGGGACAGTGGAAGGTGTCCCTGCCATGGCAGGGGTGGCACTGGATGGGATTTAAGGCCCTTCAAATAAATTATTCCACTGGGATTCTATGATTCTATAWAAATCCACTTTTTTTCTGGACTTGTCATTGACACCTGTGGTACCACAGTGCTTCTTCCCCTCCTCTTTCATTTTTGRCTTGGCTAAAGAACTTTCATTGCACTCTGCCCAACTCTTATTTTCTGTCTGCTCAGCACAAAGTAACTTTACAGGTAATTAAGCACATTGTGAGTCATTAACRCCTCTCCAGATTCCCAGGAGGACTCTCCAAATTGAGTCCAGATGCAGAAATAAAAATCCATCTTTTTGCTCACACAGATTAATTTTTCATAGGAGGGGGCTATTACAAATTCCTCCTGTTCCCACCTCAGAATTTGGTTACCACAGTCCTGGAGTCCAGCCTTGGTCATGYAATCYGAAATCCATGGAATGGTTWGGGTTGGGAAAGACCTCAAAGCCCATCCAGTGCCACCCCTGCCATGGGCAGGGACACCTTCCACTGTCCCAGGCTGCTCCKAGCCCTGTCCAACCTGGTCTTGAGCATTTCCAGGGATTCCAGCCATCCCACCCTGAGCAGCAGGTTCAGGACAGCTCAAGAGTGAGAAAAGAACTGGATTTTGAACTCCCAGARACGAGTCCCTAATTTTTGGCTCAAAACAAGTGGAAAAAAGGGCAGAGCTCGGTTGCTCTCCACTTCAGTGCAGGTCCCTGCACTTCTTCCCACTTTGAGTTCAGCTGGAAGCTCCCAGAGAGGAGCCCCATTCTCTGTATTCCTCAAGTCAACACAAATTTAACTCTTCCCATTCAATAAAGGGGAAGATGCCAATGGTTAAAAGCCTTTCCCTGGTCCTGCTCAGCTCCTGAACCAAACTCCTACCCCAGGCTCCCATCACTGAGAATTTTCTGTGACACAACAAGAGCCACTGGGAGTTAGGGGCACCAAAGAGTAAATAATCATTTTACCAAATTAATAATCTGTGGGCATTTAATGATCAAATCAGTTCATTTTYCTCAGCAGTGATTTCATGCTCAACAACAACTTCTGAACAAGATCCCCTATCAACAGTGCCAGGGGCTACTTCCTGCAACATCTTTTGTGCTAATTATTGCCTATCTTTAGATCAATATTTCTGTATCTTCGTGAGGGGAGAGCACTGCTTGTGTGGGGAAGGCAGCCTGGCAGGCCTCCAGACACTCCACACAATGAGATGCACATTTAACAGCTCTCTGTAATCACATTAAAGGCTTTGTTCTCCATCTTTCCTGGGCTCTGCTGAGACAAAACACAACAATTACCAGGTAAAGGATGTGAACTTCACTCAGGAGAGATGATTGGAGATGTGCACATACAGAATCATTGCTAATCTTCCAGCACAGAAACAAGAATTTACCCAATTTGTACAACTTCCAAACAAATCCACCTGGCAYACTGTGGGAGCACCCAAGTTTTGGAATGGTCAAAACTGCTTGACTCTGTTGTAACAAATATTGAAACAAATATTCCTGGCTTTCCTGAGCAACTCTCGATGAGTTTTAATTCAAATATGGGTTGGTTTTGGTTTGGAAATGCTTTTGGATGAAACAGATGTAAATCTCACTTTTATTACATTCCCCATGGAGTTTCTTCCTGGTAAAGGTTACTGCTTCCTGCCAGAACAAACTGCAAACTGGAGGGTTTTCACCTCTTAAAATCCAAGTCCAATTTCGTGCCCTGAGTTATTTAAGGAAGAGAATAAACCCCATCACCTTCACRTCCTGCCCACCTTTTCCCAAATTCCAGAGGACAGGTGGAATATTGGGAATGATGTGAATCACAGGGGGATGCAAAAGCCACCCCAGCAGCTGGCCAGGGAGGAGGACAAGCTGGAGGAGCCACCACCATCCATCATCCTCTAAAAACACATCCACCACGTCCTCACTGCTCTCATCCACCTGGGTGCACCCCTGACACCACACAGAGATAACCCCAGTGTAAGAGAGAGCAGATAACCAAAAGCAGTGATAATTCAACTCTGAGAGGGAAACAACTCAGTAAGGAATGATCTGACACCCTCCCTTTGCTCCAGCAGTAATTACAGAGGTTGGAGAGGCTTTTTCCAGGAAAGAACCTGGCACTCTGAGCAAAGAAATAGGAAAAGCTCCCTAAACCACCTTAGGAATCATTTAAAATACTCATTTAAGCCAAATTTCTTGCTTTACCTGCCAGATTAGCCATTGATYAGCTCACCAAGCTGCAGGCATGTGAAACAAATAATTGCAAGGCAGCAACACACAGGATATAAATTGTATAGACACCAACTCACTGCATTAATCTCATATTTATACATCCTCCAGCCTCCAGTTCTGCAGAGATCCAACCTAAACACAGCAACTATCCCATTTCCTCATGAATCATGGCTGTTATCCCATGAATGGAAGGAAATATTGCCACAATATTTCCCTCACACTTCACATTGCATCCAAACAGCAAAGCAGGGGCTTTTCCTGAGCCAGGGCTTCATCTCCAGCAGCARCATTCTGTAATGTCAAGGCCAAAATTAGCTCCCAATTCCCTGCCAAGGAGCATCCAGGGGTGTCCTCATGCACATCCCAGAGGTCAAGGCAACACAGAGCTGGAGTTAATGAGCTTTTAGTTTGGAATTGTGCCCAGATCTTTACTTAGCTTGGCCTTCAGACTCTCACACACTTCACAGGGCAGATATGCCCCCGAGTCCTGTGCTACAACAAGGTGGATCCAAAGATTYTCCCTATTTTTCCTCTTGATTTGGGTTTTTTGGGGTTTTTTTGGTGGTTTTTTTTGGGGGGGGTTTCTATATAGGACATGATTTGGCTGCATTCAGCAACTGTTTCACCCAGATCACTGACAAACATTAAAATCCCTCTGCCAGAAGGGTCTGGATGAACCCATTCATTTTACACTCCCTCTGCAGGGGAAGTAATAATTCCCTTTATTTCAAAGCTCCTCAGAGCCAGCCTGTGCTATTTTGGTTTTGCCTGAAAAAACAGGGGCTTGGCCACCTCTCCCTCCCCAGAGAATTCCAACCAGCACACCAGGATCACACCATGCTCATCCCAATACACATCTCAAGGGCTCTGTGTTGGTTAAGAGTTAACTAAAGTGACAGCTCACCAGACTCCTGATGAAATTTTTGCTCTTATTGAAATGCATTTTTTCACGACGCTTTGTCACAAGAAAATAAAAATTAAAAAAATTTTTTAAAAAATGATGTCCCAATCTTTTCCAGTAGGGAGAAAAATCCACTTAGATTAGGAAGAGGTAGGGTTAAGTGACAGCATCAAATCTGCACTGGAGCTTTCTGATTTCCAGCCAATTACCACCAATTAGACCATGTGAAAGACTAACACCTTGCCTTGGCTTTTGCCATGGTGTTTTTCACTAAGCCCATGAGAGGAAGGTGGCCATGGCCACTGAATTTCTCTCATCTCAGGGTCGCTTATTTCTTAAAAGAARTGCCACCACCCAAGCACTCCATTACTCTGTGGGCACAATTCCAGTTATCCTGAGTTTTCCCCTCTTCCCCAGCCATGGCAACTGAACTTCCACTCGTGTTTCAGGCCAGGGAATTCATTTCAGAGCTGGGTTTCTAAATCCCCCTTTCTAACAGAACCCAAACTGTGTCTTTATCCACCACCACATCACTGAACTCCTGGGAATTGGTGCCAGGAGAAAACAGCCGTGGCAGAGGCTGTTCTCAACAAGGCTGAAGCCCTGGATGTGCAAAATGCTGGGTCTTTGTACTAAAAACCCACTTAGGAAACCCTAAAGAGCTTCACAGCAAAATGAAAATTCCATGAATCCTTCATTGAAGGATTCAGAAACGAAATGTACAATAACTATCAGATGGCTGTGGAATGTGAGCTGGAGATGGTTTACCAACAGGTGCATCTTTGATTGGTCTCATGTGGTTGTTTTTACTTGATGACCAATCCCAGTCCAGCTGTGTCAGACTCCCTGGTCAGTCACAAGATTTTATTATCATTCTTTTCTAGCCTTCTGATGAAATCCTTTCTCTTTCTTTAGTATAGTTTTAGTATATCATTTTCTTTTAATATAACATCATAAAATAATGAATCAGCCTTCTGAAACATAGAGTCAGATTCTCATCTCTTCCCTCGTCTTGGGGACCCACAAACACCACCACACATGGGCACTTATTTCTTAAAAGAATTGCCACCACCCAAGCACTCCATTACTCTGTGAGCACAATTCCAGTTATCCCGAGTTTCCCCATCTTGGCAACTGAACTTCCACTTATGTTTCAGGCCAGGGAATTAATTTCAGAGCTGTGTTTCTAAATCCCCCTTTCTAACAGAACCCAAACTGTGTCTTTATCCACCACCACATCACTGAACTCCTGGGAATTGGTGCCAGGAGAAAGCAGCCGTGGCAGAAGCTCTTCTCAACAAGGCTGAAGCCCTGGATGTGCAAAATGCTGGGTCTTTGTGCTAAAAACCCACTTAGGAAACCCTAAAGAGCTTCACAGCAAAATGAAAATTCAATGAGTCCTTCATTGAAGGATTCAGAAATGAAATGTACAATAACTATCAGATGGCTGTGGAATGTGAGCTGGAGATGGTTTACCACCAGGTGCATCTTTGATTGGTCTCAGGTGGTTGTTTTTACTTGATGACCAATCCCAGTCCAGCTATGTCAGACTCCCTGGTCAGTCACAAGATTTTATTATCATTCTTTTCTAGCCTTGTGATTAAATCCTTTCTCTTTCTTTAGTATAGTTTTAGTATATCATTTTCTTTTAATATAATATCATAAAATAATGAATCAGCCTTCTGAAACATG
>NDFG01000185.1:771295-793119 GCA_002167245.1 Sporophila hypoxantha
TAAATCCTTTCTCTTTCTTTAGTATAGTTTTAGTATATCATTTTCTTTTAATATAATATCATAAAATAATGAATCAGCCTTCTGAAACATGGAGTAAGATTCTCATCTCTTCCCTCATCCTGGGGACCCACAAACACCACCACACATGGTCACTTATTTCTTAAAAGAATTGCCACCACCCAAGCACTCCATTACTCTGTGGGCACAATTCCATTATCCTGAGCTTTCCCCTCTTCCCCAGCCATGGCAACTGAACRTCCACTCGTGTTTCAGGCCAGGGAATTCATTTCAGAGCTGTGTTTCTAAATCCCCCTTTCTAACAGAACCCAAAGTGTGTCTTTATCCACCACCACYTTACTGAACTCCTGGGAATTGGTGCCAGGWGAAAGSAGCRGTGGCAGAGGCTCTTCTCAACAAGGCTGAAGRCCTGGATGTGCAAAATGCTGGGTCTTTGTACTAAAAACCCARTTAGGAAACCRTWAAGAGCTTCACAGCAAAWTGAAACTTCAATGAATCCTTCATGAKAATAGGAGGAACTCCAAGTTACCTACTAAGTGTTGATGGACACTGCAATTCCTGCTGGGATCTGAGGTTTTCTCTACCTCCACTCCAACCTGAGGCTTGGAGACTTTGGGAATGCTGTCATCARGGGCAGGAATTCAGGGACCAGCTAGAAGGGACAGCTGAGGAACTCATCAAACATTAAACATTAAACATTCACCATGAGGCCTGTCAGCACCCTGAGCGCATCCCTTGGAAGTTTAATTTTGGGTTCCTCATGACAAAGGGCTGTCAGGGAAGGGAGCAGAGCTGGGGAAGGGGCTGGAGCCCCAGGAGGGAGCTGGGGGGGCCCAGAACTGGACAGAGCCCTCGAGGTGTGGCCTTGAGCAGTGTGAGAGGAGATGTGGAGCATCTGCCTCACATCAACCCCACCACCCTCTGCGTTTCCCTGGCACCAATTAAACATCAGAGCCATTAATTACCTCTCTCCAGGCCTGCCAGCCCTGCCAAATTCCAGCCCATTTAATCATCCATCCATCATCCATCCTCAGACAACAGTGTCCCCAGCCTGTCTGACCCCAAACCAACCCCACCCACTGCTCTGCCCTCTTCCTCAGAGCCTCTTCATCCTGGGAGGAATCCAGCACCCAGAGAGATGAAATTGTTCARTTCTGAAACAGCCTGTCGATGATTWATTCAGCCCCAAAGCTGCATTTTCCATCAAATTATTGCTCCTCCAGAAGGCTTTGCTTGGCATTGTGGATTTGCAGMCYGGCTCCAGTTTTCATTAGGCTCCAYAGGCAGTTTAGAGACAGAGTTTTCAAACATGAAGCCTGAGACATCCTCCTCGTAATTAGGCTGTGCTCAAACTTTTCCACCAGCTGTGTAGAAAAAGGCCCTTTTTTCCCTGACTTTCTCTCCCTAACATTCCATGGATTTTAACATATTTTAGCCCAGCTTCCTTTGGAATTCTCTAAAATATTATACCAGAGACCTTCTAGGTGGTTTTCCATCATAAACACAAGACAAAGAAACAGTCTGCAAGGAGGAAGAAATCCCAGCAAACGACCACCCAAAAGGCCATCTCTGGCAGACCCAACATTCCCACAGGAGCATTTCCTTCCTCCCACTGGATTTCATGGCCTAATCAGATGCAATCCAGGCACTGCAGGGAAATTCAGGCATTTCTTCTTAGAAGAGATGGAAAAACACGACAGAGAAGCTAAATTTCACCCTCTAACCTGTCAAGAAATGCTCAGGTTCCTCCCTCATTTGAAAAATAATCCTAATGATAAAGACAATAATCCTCTTATCACACAGGAGCTGATGTGGTTACAAGCCAGGCAAAAGGAAACAGAGTTTGGAAGCCTCCAGCTGCATTTCTGCCCCTGTATGAAGAGTTCCTTACCTGGCCTGATCAAAAAAGCAAAATATTTCCAAGCAGACTCCTGGTCCTGCTGAAATCCTTCTCCTCTGAGGAGAGCAGACTGTCAGCTGCTTTGGGAGGGAWCTGTTTGTTATCTGAGCAGGAAAATGGACACAAGAATGGGCACTGTCTGGGTGATAACAGGCTGGATAGGGGAATAAATGGCTCTTTATGAGAAGTGTCAGGCACAAGGATGAGCTCTGAAATATCTGTGATTATCAAATGGCTGCACACTGTCCAAGGGCTCCCAAAACACCTTTGGAGCCCAGAGGAAGGGGAGTTTAATGGGTKAGGGGAAACTTCAAAAAGAAGGTTAAGGAACAGACCCAGACTACCAAATCATGTTGATCCTGSTTAAGGTGAGCGTCCTTTGCTGAGGCTGAGGGAGTCAGCTGCAATAAAAAAAACTGTGCTTATGCTTTTGCCTTGATTTCCAATCCATTGYTGAATAATCCAYCACTGATRACTGAGCAGGAGCTGAAGGTCCTTCAACTCTTCAGGCACCCTGGTGACACCCTGAGGGATTTTGTGTGTGGGGCACGAGGAGAGCACAACAATCTGGGGACATCTGCAGTCARACCAGAGAGGGACAGGGATGAACATCAAACCACTTGATACTTTCCAACAGTCCCAGGATTGGTTTATAAATTAAGGACTAAAACCTGTTGCATTCCACTTCCAGATGTCTCATCCTTTACAATTCACCACAATTAATAATTTTTAATACTTTAATAACAAGCATGGCTGTTCCTCTCTTCTCTGCCCCAGCAAGGGAGTGAACAACTGCCCTGAGCATTTCCTAGAGCTGATAGTTCACAGCTCCACAGATTCTCACCAAAATCAGCAAAATAACACCCAAACAAGTCTTGCCCCACTATTTTGGGGCAATGATGCCTCAGGTTTTAGCTTTTATATTTTTCACATTCTGTGCTGCTTTGGTGTGTGGGTCTGAGCTTCACATTAAGGGATGGTGAGCTCTGTTCACAGAGCAGGGAGACAAAACAATTCCTGCTCTAGCTGAGGACCAAGGATGATCCAAATCTCAGGCCCAAGAGCACAAACAATGTGGGCTGAAGAGAGAAAAACAAGCAGGATGGGACTTCATAACCTAAAGCTGGAATTGGCAATTAACTCCAAGATGCAAATGGAGCAGAACTGATAAAAGTGACAGACCCCGTGACCAGGTGTCCATTTTGTGCCCATTTTGGTTCACCTTGGGTACAGCCCTGGCTGGGCTCTTGTGCTGCCCAAGGTGGATCCATGGAGGAGATCCTTTGAATAAATCCCTGCTTTATTCTTTAACTCTGTCCAGCCTCTGCTCTAGGGCAGCCTTCTCAAGGCATCCCCTCCTGAGGGAAACCTCAAGGAAGCCCTGCAGGGTGTAGCTGCAGATCCCCACTCAGACATCCCACCACCTTTCAGAGCCCTGTGTTTCAAGTCACTCTAGAATGTGATCAAAATATTTAACAAATGCATCTACTTTAATACTGGCAGCAAAAAGCCCCAATCTTTCACTCCAATCCCTCCCATCACTCCACTCTTCTCCACATTTRAGTAAGCAACACAAAACAATTCCCTTGCTATGCACAGCCATCAATATTTCAATCCCAAATGATAATTTGGAAAGGATGAGTGACTTCAAACAAACCCTAACGCCTCAATAAATCTCCAGTTGTGCCTAATGTTCTGCAATGAGCTGTGAAGAGCTGGAGCTGCAGAAAACACATCTGAAGTCCTGTCACAGCCTGCTTTGCCCTGGAGCTCAGAATTCCTGGGCCACAAGCCAGGATTGGGCTTGACTTGATGCAGAATTCCTGACAAGAGGAGTTTTCTTTCCCTGAACAGGCAGGARGTGGGATGGAACCACCCCTGAAGGCTCTGAAGCACCACTGAGGGTTGGATTCTGGGCCTGTTTGCATCAGGAGAAAACCACAGAACACTTGTTTCACCAGTGATTTCCCCCCTGTTGATCCATCTGTACCTGACATCCCACTCTGCAGGTGCTGAAAAGTAAAATGTGATTCTCATTGTGGGCACAATGAATAACTGATGGCAAAAAAAAACCCAAAAAAGGCAGCACTCATCCTTCAAAAACAAAAAAGGGATTTGGAAAACAAAAATACCAAGTAAAAATAAACATAATTKTTTTTAAAGGATAAAAACCAGAGGAAAAAGTCCAAGATTTAATTCCTGGCATCATCTTTTCAAATTCTCAGTAGAAMCACAACAATAGAATAATCTATAAATAGAAGGCAGCAGGTTAAKCCCAAACCAGGCCTTGTGCCTCTGGAGATCACAAGTGGGACTCTGAGGGTGTTTTTTCCTCACTGACAGAATCAAAAAGGTGGGAAAGGACATTGAGGTTTGGTTCTACTTGGAAATGTAAAGACAGGATCTCACGGAGCACAATCTTGCCAGTAAATTAGAGTTTATCTCATCKAGTAAACTCTGAGGTGAATGAAAGAGGAAAAAAATAAAAACAAAAAAAAATCCAAAACCTGAAAAATCAGGGTAAACACTGCAAAATCCTCAGGGATCCAAGACTTATTCCCATGGGTCACACCAGGGCTGTCCCTCCACTGTGCCAAGGAACAGCTCTGTGCCAAGAGGGGGCTTGGATTGGGTGTGAGGAATRAGGAATTGTTCCCTGGCAGGGTGGGCAGGCCCTGGCACAGGTGCCCAGAGCAGCTGGGGCTGCCCCTGGATCCCTGGCAATGCCCAAGGCCAGGCTGGAGCAGCCTGGGACAGTGGAAGGTGTCCCTGCCCGTGGCATGGGGTGGGATGTGTTGATCTTCAATGTCCCTTCCAACCCAACCCATTCTTTAATTCTACGAATTATTCTTTAATTCTATGAATCAGCAATATTAAAATGAGATATTGACTTATTGCAATGTGTATTAACCAACATTTCAAACCCAGCTGACACCAGAACTGAAGGAATTAATCCTTCCCTTCAATCATGCCCTGAATCAACAGGAACCTGACCCTTCTGCCTCCTTTTCCTTTCTCCTCCCTCTTCCCTGTGGTACATTGCCTCCAATAAGGATTTCCTTAGTTTAAAATGTGAATTGTCAATATRTAACCTCTCTCAGTGAGCAGTACCTGCCCCAGCCCCCTCCTGCCCATTCCCAGCATTCACAAGGGGTTACAGACACTAAACTGTGGCTATCAAAAAAATTCAGTACAAAAAAAGCATTTCAAGGAAAACCTGAGCCTGGCCTTCTCCAGAAGACAAGAAAGACAATTTTTCCTGTTAAAGGGCAGCAGAAATGGACAGTTTGATCCCATGGAGCATCTTTTCAGTTCTGCTCCAGAGCCTGCCCGTGCGCCGTGGAACAGCAAATCCAGCTCCTCCTGCTCAGCTGCRTCCCTGGCCATGCCCTCAATGTCCCCACATGGTAAAAAACCAAACACACCAGGCAGACAAGAGGTGGAGCCGTTCCCAGAGCTTCTTTTCCYTGCAGGGGACTGAAATCCCACAAAGCCTGGAAGGCAGGCTGGGCTCACACTTTAGGGATGCCCCCAGGAGGTGCAAGGATGTCCAGAGAGCTCCTGTGGGTGTCCCCACCCTCTGCAGCTTCTCACATCCAGCCTCCCTGGAATCCTTTCCCTGCCTGCCCAAGGAATTCTTTCCTTCCTCGGATGCAAGGCTGTGTGTGTATAAGTGTGAATTTCCCCCCAGTATCCACCCCTAAAGCTTGATCTTGCCTCCAAGGTGACACCAAACATCCCTCACCCTCTCCTGACTGCRTCCAGGGCCTTGGAGGAATTGGAATTTACACCACAGACCAGAATCTGCAGCCTCTTTTAACTGAAGGAAGCTTTTTTCATTTATGAAGCCTTTTTGGGAAGGAAAAAAATTGCAATATTTACTCTTTCAAGGCATTCTGATCTTATTATGTTTAGCAGGAAATTCTTGCCACAGCACAAGGTTTTCCCCCCAACTTTTATTRCCTGGARAAATTAATTTAACAAATAGTTGTTTCCTTAACTGCAATATTCTGATTTTAATTAAATGGAATGATTTTTAGGATTGGCTTGAGAAAGAAATRATTGTAAGCRTGGAACAYTGAATATTGCAGTGACAYGTACAGAGACATTTAGCARATCTGTGACCTCAGTGCACTCGCGTAAGGACAAATGTATTCAGTTACACACAAAAAAGCAGAATTTGGGCTGAAAACTAGAGATTAATTCAACAAAACCCCCCTGTACCATCAGGAGTTACTAAATCTACAACACCAAATTYCATTTCACTTTTCACTGCTGGTTGCTCTGTGATCTACCTTGACCTAGCATTGATTTAGTCACATATTGAGCTACCAAAAATCTGAGTTTCCAAGGCAGTCACTGTTCTGATTCATCTTGCAGGTCGTCTTAAGTAGCAATGCAAGATGTAACCAAAAGTACATATTCTATTACCAGGTGGGGGACTGTTCTTTATCTTTTCCATGACTCATCCCTCATAACTCTAGGGGGATATCTTCTGTTCATGGGCCAGCTGTTAAAACCAGGTGGAGCAATTTTTTTATCTTCTTCCCACACCCAATCCTCCCTCCAGGAGTATCTCTGCTGTTCATGGGCCATAATTTATTATTATCTTCTGTTCATGGCCAGTGAGTGTCCCTGGCATGGCTGATCCAATTTCCAGCATCCCATGAGGGAGATGCTCCGCCCAGGGGAGGAGCCAAGCATTCCTTACCTGGATACAATCTGGCGGTTTTGGGACCCACCACAGCAGCCTTTGCCCCCTGCATTGCCAGAAGGAGCAGCTTTCCTGCTGCCCGTGCATTGCCAGAGGGAGCCAGGCCCATCTCCAGCAGCCCCATGGAGTGTGCAGAGGAAAACTCCCCCCTTGTGCAAGGATCTTGCTGCAGCAGCAGCCCACAGCTAGCGCACTGCAGGAGGGCTGAGGCCCATTGGGCATGGGCTGGTGCCCCCATGGGGATGGGGCTGTGCCACCCTGGATGGGGCTTTGTGCCACCAGGGACTGGGGCTGTGCCACCTGGGATGGGGCTGGTGCCACCCTGGGATGGGGCTGTGGCCACCATGGGATGGGAGCTCTTTGCCACCCTGGGAATGGGGCGCTGTGCCACCTGCCCTGACACTACAGGGGGCCAGGGCAGATGTTTCTGACTCTGTCACTGTTTTGTTTTCTTTTTTGTTGTAGCTATTGCATTGGGATTTTAATTTTCCTATGAAGAACAGTTATTCGCTATTCGCTGTATCTTTGCCTGAGATCCCATTGATTTCAAAATTACAGTCATTTGGAGGGAGAGGGTTTACATTTTCCATTTCAGGAGAGGCTCCTGCCTTCCTTAGCAGACACCTGTCTTTCAAAGCAAGCCATAGGTACCCACAGGGATCAAAAACCAGKTGGCTTTTCCAGCCCCTCCTTGGAGCAGGCACTGCCACGGAATTAGGGCAGCCTTTGATCCCATCAAGGATCATCRYCTGATTTTGGGAAGGGAGGCATGGYCTGGTTCCTCAGAAAAATGATATTCCTCAGAAAAAGGACATTCACTTGCTGCTTGCTCCAGAAGAGTTGCTTTATATCAGTCAGGGAAGTTATCCCAACTTTTCTTAGTGCACAACTCCTTGGAGCAAGGTGGGATTCAGCGTTCCAGCCCAGGACACGTTGGGAAGGCACTCCTGGATTTCTCAGCCAGGAAATGGATTTTTCCTGGCTTTATGGTTTTCTCCTGGCTTTCAGAAGAATGGATTGACACCTAAGGATGGCCCTAAGGAGCAGCAGCTGCCCTGTGCCAGTGGGATGTTCCTGCTGGGGAAAACTCCAGCAAATCCACCATGCCATTGGGGTGATATTCCCAGAAAGCCCTGGAAATCCAGCTGCACTTATTTGCAGCAGGATAAATGAAAATAAAACAAAATAACTAAATGAACAGCCTCACTTCACTTCCAGAAGTTTAATTTCTGCTGTGCTTTATTCCCATGTGAAAATCTGTTATTGGAGATGGTGATAATTCTGTTATTGTGATAATGGCACAATTAGAGAGGGACTTTTTAGATTAATATCAGCAGGGAAAGAATCCTMCCCAACSCCACTGACTTGTCTGTGGGCAGGCACCATTCAAACCTTTATGTTTTATTCAATTTATTTCTTAACAAGAGCATTCGCATTCATGCATTAATACAAGAAAGGAAAAAAAWTCCCAAATCCCCCAAAAGCAAAGAATAAAGTCAACAATCAACAAGCTCCTTCTTTTCAGGATTTAGCCTGGTGTTCATTAGAAACATTTTGAAGGAAAGCATCTTTAAAAATGAGCATTTAGTGTAGCAAATGAGATTTTAAAATGAACACTTAATGTAGCAAATGGGATCTAAAAATGAGTATTTCATGTTCCACATGGGATTGAAACTGAGCTTGAGACAGCTAAAGATGCCCAGAACCCAAGTGGAAGACCCAGTGGAAAGTAACATTTTTRAAGGACCTTCTTACAGCTGCTCCAAATGGAAGAAATACTTTTCCTAAACTGAAACTGTAAGATTTTATAAAATAAATATTTATTTGCCRGCCTTAGGCCTTTCTAATGAGCCACAGGTTGTGTTCAAGCAGCACAGCCACCGAGTGAGAAAACACTCCTTGATTTCCTCCTCACATCATRTGCTTTAAAATTAAAGCTGGGCAGGCTCTGCAGGACCTGAATCCAAATTAATCTTGACAACCTTCTGGAGAATCTCTATTACAGCTCAGAGCTTCAAAGCTTAATGTGAGCATGGGGCCTGCTCCAGCAGCTCCCACCCCAGAGATGATTCCCAAACCTATTCCCAGGTTTGTTGAGAAGTTTTTAATGCTGGCATGGATGGGTTTTAAACCCCTAAAACACAGCAGCAGGTTCTGTTTCCTCTCCTGAGCTGGGTTGTTGATAATCATCAACAGAGACACCTGGAAAAAGCCCAGCCATGCTTTTCCAGCTGTGGGYCATCCCCATGGAGCTCCTGGCCCTCTCCAGGGAATCCCTGACCTCCCCAAGTACCCAAGCTTCGTTCTTTTCCCAGGAGTATTTCCATCCCTGCCTGCAATGAGCCCAGTGGAATTCCAGCCTACAGTGAGAAGCTGGGATCAGCCAAGGAGAGACTTGGGCAGGACTCTGCTCCCAGATCAAATCCCAGCTTGGATTAATTCCCTGTTCTACAGCCACCCTCACCCCAGAGCATCAATCCCATGGGATCACCTTCCTGGTTCCTCTGGAGATCACTGCGCTCACCCCCTGCTCCCAGGGAACAAGGGCAGGAGGAACAGCATCAATCCCATGGGATCACCTTCCTGGTTCCTCTGGAGATCACCGCGCTCACGCCCTGCTCCCAGGGAACAAGGGCAGGAGGAACAGCCTCGGGCTGGCCCAGGGGAGGTTTAGATGGGATTTTGGGGAAAATTCCTCCTGGAAAGGGTGGTCACAGCTGCCCAGGGGGTGGTGGAGTCCCCATCACTGCAGGGATTTAAAGCCATGTGGATGTGGCACTTGGGGACATGGTCAGTGGTGGCCTTGGCAGTGCTGGGGGAATGGCTGGACTCACTGATCTTAGAGGGTTTTTCCAACCTAAAAGATCCCTATGAATCACGTAGATATTATATATATATTTCTATTATACATGGTATATAATATACATTTTAAATAATATCTACTTGTATAAACTAAGAATTCTACTAATAACTTTATAATTTAATTATAAAATTATATAATTTAATAATTATAGAATCATCAAATTATAATTATATAAAARTCAYTAARTTAATAATTAAAATATTTTAATAACYGCAWTATTAACATTTATTATTAATATTATTATTGTTGTTAATATCTCCCTGAGTCCCTTTCTTCTCCAATACTAACTGGGACAAGCCTGGTGTAGTAACAGCTTAGTAATGTCTGAGTAGCACTGGGATGGCTGAAAGCCTCACACTGGCCTGGGCCTCCCCTTCCCTACAAMTCCTGACATTTCCTTCCCTTTGGGATCATTTTGGTGACATGAAACACTGTCTATCTGTAAGGAARTATCTGTTCCTTACACTGTGGCACTGGATTTCATGAAATCATGGAATGSTTTGGGTGGGAAGGGACCTCAAAGCCCATCCAGTGCCARCCCCTGTAAAATATATGCAAACCAGTTTAAACCCCAGATTTTTCCCTTGAAAYGGTGTTTTTTTGTAAAAATATGTCTTTTCTGACACACTCTGAATGACTCATACGA
The DNA here is from genome assembly GCA_002167245.1 of Sporophila hypoxantha. NCBI lineage: Eukaryota > Metazoa > Chordata > Aves > Passeriformes > Thraupidae > Sporophila > Sporophila hypoxantha. The sequence continues at coordinate 781,437 of NDFG01000185.1, forward strand.
GAGCTCGTCTCTCACCCCTCAGCTCTGGGACTCTTTGCCAATGAATAACTCACAACAGGAATGAAACTCCCCCACAGCAAAGCTCCCCCTCCTCTCAGGAGGATGGGCAAGCAGCAAATAAAAATCATCAGAATAATAATAATAATCATCATCATCATTAAAACCGAAAGAGATGAGAAGGAAACAAATCAAATACTGCACTCACAAAAAAATAAAAAGGCAAGAGAGGACGGCAGTTTCATGGGATTTTTGGATAAATAAACAAGTGCCATACCTTTTCAAAAATTCCATATACTCAGTATGCTTGATGAGGCCAGTCCTCATCATTATTGTTTGAAAACATTGCCGATCAATAGCCCAAAGTTTCACATTTACGAGAGCTGGAAAAAAAACAAGACAAGGGGAAAATGTGATTAGCAAAAAAATGTCCAAATTCCTGTTGTGAACTGCAGAGGAAAACGATGTCATTGGGAATGGGGAACACTGCAAACCAGGAAATTCAGCTGCTGGACATGACACATGCACTGAGAGGATTGGGAAGGTGCTGGTGTAGGAGGTGGATGCGGGGTTTTGGAAAGATGGCCTGGAAGCAGCTGTGAGAGGAGGAGAAATCYAGGAAGGCCAAAGGTGAGCGAGGATTTGGGGGCAGTTCATCACAACCTGAGTGATTTAGGGACACTTTTAGTGCATTATCCAGCAAAATCCATTGAGGTTTTGTCCTGCTCCCAAGGAAATTTCCAGACCCAAGCCCTGATGATGAARTACCCTGATTATGAACCAGCCTGATAATGAACCACCTCCCAGCTGGGGAGGCTTTGAGCCATTCTTTTCCAACTTTACTTTTCAGGTCCCTGCTGAATTCCAAGACTTCTGAGTCACTCACCAAACACCACATCCTGTTCTTCAGGGGCAAAATTCCATGGTAAAAAAAAAGGGAAAACCAGTGCACAGAGAGCAGAACCCCAAAAGGTCCAGTTCTCATCTCAAKTGTGGTTTAGACATTTGCATTAGCCATAAATGCTTGAGTATATACAGTTTATAATAGGGCTTCTCCTRAGAGAAACAATTTGATTAAAACTATTCCCAAGACCTCTACACTTGTATTAATTTCTTTTTATGTTTTCAGACAGTGAATGCAATAAATTCCATCCCCATGCCCCCATTTGACTGCAGGAAACAGAACGAAGCAAAGAGACTTTCAGCAAAATATTTACAAATACTCTCACTGATAAAATCCATGAAATGAATGGGCTTTGATTTGCTGCTCCTTCAGCTCCCAAACCTCCTCCTTAATGAGTTTTTATCCCTAACTGCATTTGCAAGAMAGAAAAACCTTCAAAGTGCAAACTCAAAGATTTCTTCTTGACTTGCACGGCAGAACAGCCCTTAAAGCCTCTTCTGGTTTTCAACAGAGAAACTTCTCTTGGAGAAGAATTTGTAGTTTTATAATCAAAGCAACACCTSCAGGGCTGGGCACTGCAAAGCTGCCTGGGCAGCCCCWGCCAAGGCCTGAGCAGCCTTTSCATGCAGAAATTCCTGCTGCTGGCCAAGCTGAGCCTGCCCTGGCCCAGCTTGAGGCCCTTTCCCCTTGTCCTGTCCCTGTTCCCTGGCAGCACAGCCCAACATCCCCTGTCAGGAATTGTGGAGAGGTGCTACTCTCTCATTTTAGAGCCATAACACACTGTTCTATCCTATATAATTTAATAAAATCCTATATATTTAGGATATCCTATATATAGGATACATATATATATATGTTATATATATTTATTTATATATATATATTTATATATATATATGTTATATATATTTATATATTATATTTATTTACATATATTTATATATAATATATAAAATATAAAATTATAATATTATATATTATAATAATATATAAAATTATATATTTAAAATATATATAAAATATATATTATATATTTATATAATATATTAAAATTATATTATATATTATGTATAAATATATAACATATAATGTATAAAAATTATATATTCTATAATATGATTTATAATAAATTATAAATATATTATATAAATTATATCTTAATTATACATTAATTATATATTAATTACATATTTTTATCTATAATATGTATATATATATATACACACACACATATATATACACACAAAACCTCTATGTTATATCCTACATATTTTAATAAATCCACACACCAGCCCCCCACAAGGTCCAGGCAGCCCAGGAAGTTGCTGAAGTGCAGACAATGCACTTGTGTATTAATTAAACCACTAATCACACCTTATATTCTCGTTTCTCCTGCCTTAATGACAAACAGCTGCTTTACTAAAGGCTAATCAGGGTAGAGATTTAAATGTCAGCAGGACCCTTATAATCAGCATGAGCAGCATCTCCTGTTGTGCTGGAACCCCCTGTCAGGGCTGAAGAAACAGGAGGAATTTTGTGGGATTTGATGATTTTAAAGATTTCAAAGTTATCTATTTAGGAGTGCCCTGAGATGAAAAATATATCTTTGGGATGTGTCCTACAAATTCAACATCCACTGGGAATTAGAACAGACACAGACAGAGATTTCCTGCCCCATCCCTCCCCACAGAGCCTGTGCTGGATGCTGGAAGTGAAATATAAAATATCCCATTCCCTGACTGCAGGAGGCACAGCCAGAAAGGAAAATGTGAAACAAAATGATGGAAGCAGATGTGTCTGCAACAGGAGTTTCCCTTCTCAATAATCTGAAACATCATCCTGCAATCAGAGCTGGGATGCTACAATTTAAGTTTATTGCCTCTTTTTACACTTTTTTTTTTTTTCCCAGCAAAATGCCATAGCTGGGGCTCTGTTTGATCTTTGGAACAGCACACAACAAAATCACTGCCCATCCAAAAACTCCCAGGAGTTTGGGCAGGGATGCCCAAACCTGTGATTTCTATGGGGCTGCAGCTGTAGGAGCTCTCCAGGTGAGGGGACTGGGCCCTGCAGAACATTTGAATTGCACATTGAAGCAACAGATTGATGGGAATTTCTTCATTTGGCTTCATTTCTTCTTGTGGACCCAGTGGCTGAAGATCATCAGCTCCTTTTTTCTTTTCCTCACATGCAAAGGCAACGAAGTAAGGGGGGAAATGCAAAGTTTAAGRTAAATATTTACAGAAGAGCAAGAGATTGATGGGAATTATGATTTCTGACAGATTTCTGCTGTGGTTCAAGGGCTGAAGACAAAGGAAATGCTGCTGGAGAAACAGGGAAGGGCTGAGGCAAAAGTATCAGGATTTCCTGGGTCAGAACTGGATGGGGGTGGAGATGTTTTCATTCAAGTTTAAATTGAAATGCCTGCCATGGTTAAGCCCTAATTTGTGATTGAAGCTGACTGAAATTATCTAAATCAATGATTTCAGTAAATGAATCAAACCCCTCTCTCCATCAAACACGCCCGATTAAAGCAAATTTAAAAACTCAATAAACAGTTTTGAACTTCTTTTCCAAAAAGAGCTATTTCCACACTTTTCTTCCTATTTATTTACCTGGGAACACATGAAATTATATCCCAATTGGAAGGGGTGAACAGAGGGAAGCAGAGTCCAGCCCAAAACCTGGAATATGTCCCAGCCTGTTCATCCATGTCCAGAGCCTTCCKTTCTCCAGGCTGAACAGCCCTAAATCTCTAAATAACAGGGATCATTCATTATTGAACRTCTCCAGGCCRTAATTCTCTTTATTTTCAACACTTCCTTCACACCCCCAGCCTGCCAAAGCACAAAATTTGGGCTGTTTTGCTTCATTTCTTCTTGTGGACCCAGTGGCTGAAGATCATCAGCTCCTTTTTCCCTTCCTCACATGCAAAGGCAGTGAAATAAGAGGGGAAATGRGAAGTTTTAACTTAAATATTTACAGAGGAGCAACCRAAATACTCTTGATGTTATTTAATCTGATATATTTTATGTTAGATAGGTGGGGAAGTCCTGAATATTAAAAAAATCCTTGAAATCAGAGCAGCCAGCAGGGGCATCATTTCCCAAATGAAATGCAATATTCACATGGCCCTGCATTCTTTAAGCATCTTCCCAAGTTTTTTATGTGCTCATTGAAGCCTTCCCAAGTTTTTTCAAGGACTATCAGGTGAATCATCCCCAGCCCAAGTGCTGCTGGCAGCGTTACCAGACCTGAAAATTAATATTCCTTTGCACCCCAAGATGGAGCTCATCGGCTCACTTTGGCTTTTGGGCTATTTTATCCCAAAAATTGTTTGTTTATCTGRCCTCAGGCAAAGGAACTGCCACAACTTTGTGTCCTCAGGGCTTTTTTTGACAGACAGAACATCAAATTTCCACRCCTATTTAACCCTCCTCCCACCTGGGCTGGGTTTTGCAGGGAATATTGTGGAAATTAGGAAAACACAGCCATTTCCAGCTGTTMCTGGTGCCTCCTGTTTCAGGTATGAAATGATGATAAAAGCACATTTAACTGAACYGGAGGAGCACATGGAATTGATTTATCCCACCAAACACTCTGGGAATGATGAGGGAGGSTCTAGAATACAGCATGGAGTGATGGAGAGGGTGCATGCAATGGCTGGAGCAGGAATAAATTCCTTTATTCCCAGATGTTTCTGTCCCAAGTTTCTAACAACAGCACTGGCACAAGGATGGCTCCATCCTGATATCCCATTTTRCAGGAGCTCCTTTCCCATTATTCCTCAGGGAGGTTCTGGCAGTAGGGAAGGAGTAATTTTAATTTGGCTGAGGATAAATGCAGAGACAGAGAAAACCTCCCACTGCCAGGGGGTGGGGTTAGATGGGATTTTGGGAAGGAATTGTTCCCTGGAATGGTTTTCCCAGAGAAGTTGTGGCTGCCCCTGGATCTGGAAGCGCCCAAGGCCATTCCATGCCTGGAATGCTTGGGCTGCTGTTCAATCCCTGTGGTGACAAATGATAAATGCAGGTTTTGTCAGGAGGAAAGGAAGCAGGAAGGATGTGGGAGCTCCAGGGAGCTCTGCTTTCACTCCAGTCAGCTCGCAGGAAAGCCCAAAATCCAGGAAGTGTGTAAGGTTGCCGTTAGGGAAACAAACAACGTGCCTGGAGAAGATCAGAGAACACCAAGGAAAGACGCAGAGAGAGAAATTGTTATTACAAAACCACCTGGATATAACAATATAAATATAAATATTAAATAGAATATTAAAAAAATAGAGATTTCACTCCATCAGCTCCAGGAACCCCAAATTCCAAGGAAGGTATAAAGTTTGCTTAGGAACAACATTCTGCCTGGAGAAGACCAGAGACACCAAGGAAAGACGCAGAGAAGAAATTGTTATTACCAAACTCTGTCTGAAAAAAACACACCTGGCGGATTACATATAAATATAAATTAAACCAGATATAAAAAAAATAGAGATTTTCACTCCAGTCAGCTCCAGGAACCAAAATTCCAAGGAAGTGTGTAAGGTTTCCTAGGAACACACCGCCCTGAAAGATCAGAGAACACCAAGGAAAGACGCAGAGAGGGAAATTGTATTACCAAACCACCTGGAGTATTACATATAAATATAAATTAAATTAGAGCATTAAAAAAATAGAGTTTCACTCCAGTCAGCTCCAGGAACCCAAATTTCCAAGGAAGTGTGTAAGGTTTGCTAAGGAACAACACCTGCCTGAGAAGATCAGAGAACACCAAGGAAAGAAGCAAGAGGAAATGGTTATTAGAAACCTGTCTGAAACAAAACCACCTGGAGTATAATAATAAATAAAATTAAATAGAGTATTTAAAAAAATAGAGATTTCACTCCAGTCAGCCCAGGAAACCCAAAATTCCAAGGAAGTGTGTAAGGTTTCTCTACGGAACAACACCTGCCTGGAGAAATCAGAGAACACCAAGAAAGACGCAGAGAGAGAAATTGTTATTACCAAACTCGGCTGAATAAAACCACCTGGATATTACATATAAATATAAATGAAATAGAATATTAAAAAAATAGAGTTTCACTCCAGTCAGCTCCAGGAAAAAAATTTCCAAGGAAGTGTGTAAGGTTTGCTAAGGAACAACACCTGCCTGAAGAAGACAGAGAACACCAAGGAAAGACAGAGAGGAAATTTGTTATTACCAAACTCGTCTTGAAAAAACCACCTGGAGTATTACATATAAATATAAATTTAAATAGAATATTTAAAAAAATCGAAGATCTACTCCAGCAGCTCCAGGAAAACCAAAATTCAAGGAAGGGTTGTGTAAGATTTCGCTAGGAACAACACCTGCCTGCAGAAGATCAGAAGAAGACAAAGGAAAGAAGGTAGGAAAATGTTATTACCAATCGCTCTTGAACAAAACCACCTGGAGTTTACATTAAAATAAATATGAGCAGTTAAAAAGGCACCTGTAGAATATTTGAATTAACAGTATAAAACAGATCTGACAACACGATCAGCCACAATCAGCTGGAGCAGGTGCTGTGGAGGATCCTAGGATTTCTCTTGGAGTAATCCAAGCTCCTGTCCCAACATGCCACAGAAAACTCCCAATGAATTTTTCAGGAATAACCTCACCCTGGGTGATTTGATCAYCTGAGGGCCCCTGATGTTTCCCTGGTGTTTGTTTTTCTCTAACATCATTCCCAATCTTTGCTGTCTCCCTGAAATCTCTCCATCTCTCCTGCAGCCTCCAAACTCCTTAATGAGYAGTGCTGGCAGGGATTAATTAAGGAAGTGCTCAATTACATCAGGTATTTTTCCTTGGAATTTCAAACCACTTGTACTACAACCCCTGCTAGTTACCCAGCCTGATTTGCTCTTTTCAAGCTGTTATTTTACATAACCTTRCCCTGTCACCTCTTATTCCTCCCAGCTCTGCTCCTCTCACATTCTTACAACACAGAGGTTTGCCCAGGTTTTTAATTAACCCTTGTACAAGCTCCCAAACTACTTCAGAAATCTTCTMCAGTCCTGCACACTGAAAGCTGAAATAATTCAGGAAGAACAAGCTGGAGGCCACAAGAAATGCTCCCAAATCCTATTTGGAGTGTGATGGAGAGTGATGTGTGTGTGAGATTAATGGAAAGCCAAAAAGGATCTCAGGCAGATCAGAAGTCTCACATTAAAGAACTCATTTAGTTCACTGACTGTGAGAATGGGGTGAGGGAAAATGTCTCCAGTTATTTGGGGAAGGAAAAGGGGAAAACAACACAAATCTCTCCTGGAAGGGGGAGATTCAGCCTGGGACAAATTGGCTCACTGGCATGCCAGGAAAGGGGAATGAGAAAAGCAATAAATTCACATTTAAAAGAGATCACAAATCAGTTCTAGCTCCTTGCCTACAGGAGCTCCAATCCCAAGGAAAATTAATATTCCCAATTAAAGAGGGCAATCTTAACACAGCCCTGGGTTGGAAGGGAAGGTGTTGATGAATGGAGAAGTTGATGTGGGGGACCATTAAAAAGGGAACAGGAAGAACAGCACTAAAAAGGCAACTAAAAAGTGCAGTTTGTTTTCCCTCCATAACCCTTGGGCTTCGGATGGGACAAAATTAAAATGTGCTCTGAAGTGACGGCCCCTAAAATGCTAAAATAGCCAAATTGCAGCTGCTGGGTGTAAAACAATGTGAAAGGTCTCTTTTTACAGGATGTTAGGAGCAGATTGATTCTGCTGAGCAAAAGGACACGCAGAGAAATGAAGGAGTTTTGGAATAAATAATATAAAATAAAGCAGCYGAATGAATTATTCTGGGACTGTAAGACTGGTGAAGCTGAACCCCACAATCCCCTCCACAGAGATGACAGGAAGAAAATGGAAATAATCACAKCACTGAGATACTTGTACATCCCAGGGACAATTTCTTGTCCCTTGTCCAAGAGGCTCCAGGGCTGGGGCTCCCATTCTCCAGCTGGGATTTGGTTTCACCAGGAAAAAGACATTGAGGAAAATGGATGGAGGGAGAAACCACACACCCTTCAGAGCCTGCGAGGAAAATAATCTCACAGGAAAGCCATGGCATGTTCTTGACCTTCTATTTTCTCTCCAAGCCTAAAATGGTGTTGTATAAATCAGATTTTCTCTCTATTTAAATCAAAACTCACTCAAGMTTCTAAGATCTACTCATTTAAGCCAGATTTAGATATGAGGGAGAAATSCTTCCCTGGCAGGGTGGGCAGGCCCTGGCACAGGGTGCCCAGAGCAGCTGGGGCTGCCCCTGGATCCCAGGTTGGACATTTGGAGCAGCCTGGGATGGTGGAAGGTGTCCCTGCCCATGGAATGGGGTGGAACAGGATGGGATTTGAGCTCCCAACCCAAACCAGTCTGGAATGAGCTTCACCCAGCACAACTTCAGCAGCAGGAGTGAGGATTTTGTCTCCTTGCCCCACATCCAGCTGCACATTTCCTGCCAAATGCTGCCCACCAACCTGCAATTGAGCACCAAACAGAATTGCTCCATTGCTCCCACCTGCAAACAAAGCTGAACTTCCAGCTTTGAGCTGCAATCCCAACGTTTGGAGAAACACAGAGCAGTTKAAGTGGGGCTTGGCAGCACCCTGGGAACATGAAGCAGCTCGAAACCCCAACGACACAAAAGCTTCTCTMGGTGTGATTAAAAAGAGGTACTTAGCTAAATGAACTTTGCAGTAATTCCTTGGGCTTCAACACTTTATTTCCCAAGAGCAGCATTTCCTACACAATGATTAAATAACCCCTGCTCAGATATTTCTCTCCTGAGCACTCCCTGTTTTCCACACTGGATGGAAACCTGTCCCATCCTGTAAAATCCCTGGGCTGTTATGCCTGATTTATAAAGGTCTCCTAAAAGTTTTGCTGTGCTTAAATAGCACAAAGGGGACTGCATTAATCCACTGCCCAGGGTTTGTGTGTGCCCTGGGGAAAAGCTGGGGTTTTTAGGGACTTCCTCTATCAAACAAATCCCAAACCCAAGGAGATCCCATCCCCACAGGAGATCTGGGATAACAGGATCATCACAGATTCCCAGACTGGTTTGGGTTGGAAGGATCTTAAACCCCATCCAGTCCCAGGGCAGGGACACCTTCCACTATCCCAGGCTGCTCCAAGCCCTGTCCAACCTGGCCTTGGACACTTCCAGCTTAGAGATCATTTCCAACCTGATGGATTCCCCAATTCCAATTCAATCCTGCTCCTGTGCAGCCTCAATATCGTGTCAGGTTTGACATCCAGTTGTGTTTTAGCCCATTTGCTTTTTATTCCCAACTCTGCACCTAGCTCTTCCTGAAATGAGCTGATCCCTGGGATTTTCCTTGCTCCTGCACTTGGAGAGCTGTGGATCACCACAGGCTGCACAAAGAGCAGCAGCAGCAGGTCCTGAGGAGCAGGGAAAGGGAAAAAAGGCAATTCTAAAATACCACAGAAGGAACTGTTCAGACCCCCCAAGGTGGCATTCCTGTCACTTCAGAGCTGTTTTGGGGTGTCTATTCCAGAAGTCAACATGGGAGAACTTTGTAGGGTGGCAGGAYCAGGTCTGGATCCAGCAGCACTTGGATCACACGTGGTGGGAGCTCTGGGAGATGTTTCTCCACCAAACAAGGGTGGAAAAACCAAACGAGGGTGGCAAAACCCTTCCTGTGGCAAAGCAACACATGGAGAGTGGGGGATAAGGAATGCACTCCCATCAACACCTGATTGCTGCTCCAACCCCAACTGGGAGGCACATGGAATCCTAAAATCATAGGGTCAGGCATCACTAAGGCTGGAGAAGACCTTGGGGACCAACCAAGAACCCAGATCCACCACTAAACCACTAAACAGAGATGCTGGCAGTGCAAAAAGCACAAGCTTGCTGGAATTCAGCTGAAATCCAGCTGTTCATGGGCAAAAAGAGAGGAAAAAAAGATAAATATCAGGGATTTCTGTGCAGAGGGAAAGGGGGATATAAAGAAATTGGGGCAACTTTTGTTGCAGGGGGTTTCAGCCACACACAACTCCCAGGACTGGGAAAACAGCCCCGAGGTGCACAGAAAGAATTGGAAATTCCTCTTTTTGCCTGTTTGTTTCCTCTGGGWGATGAATTCCCCCCAAATGCCGGGMTGGGCTCACTCCCTGTGCCACGGCAGCACAGGGAGGTTCCCACCTTTYTTTCCACACCACARCCAAAGGCCCCACCAGAGCTCCAYGAGCACTTGGACAATGCTCCCAGACACAGGGTGGGARTGTTGGGGTGTCTGGGCAGGGCCAGGAGCTGGGCTGGATGATCCCTGTGGGTCCCTTCCKYCTCAGACATGCAGATCCCACCTGCAATAGGAGTCCCCAGTTCTTCCCTCACAGGTCACACATCAACTTTGGGAAAAACCCTGAGCTCCCAAAGGTTGCTCTTCAAACCACCCCACCAGCAGTGCAGGTGAGGCTGGATTTCCCTGGCTGGCAGAGTGGTTAATGGGATTCATGAGGAGCTGCTTTTCCAAGCCATTAAATCCATAATACCAACAGAAATAACACRGTGTATTCCATCAGGGAAACTTGTGGGGTTTCAATAAATGCTGCCAGGGACGGCTGGAATAAAAACATTCCCCGTGCATTTACAGGAGTTGTTCAGGGCCATAACGCTCCTCTGGCTCTTGATTAATACATATGTCAAATAAAAATGCCTTCCTGATATGCAGAGGCATCATTCCATCATTCCAGAGGGTTCTGACTCAGGTGGAAACACTGTTAACTGAACACTGACTGTGGAAGTTGGTGTCTTGGCTGGAATGCTCAGGAATCATGTTAAAATGGAATATTGAGGAGCTTTTTCCCTTCCTCTAATAACATTTATTAAGTATTTTGAAATGTCTGCAGTCCCCAGCCAGCAGCCAGTTTCCATAATGCACACAACACTTGCTGCTGCATCCCAAAGAGAGCAGTGAAGYTGGTTAAAACACACTGAAATCTGCTTTCCCTGGAAAATTTGCTCATGGATTTCAGAGAAAATTACGTGCCAATGCTGCTGTTCAGGAGCTCTTATTTTATGAGAGCCAGCAGTGAGCTCAGCTGTTGAGGGAAAACAGACATGAAAGACTGAACTAACAAGTGTGGAGGTATAAAATATGGATTAAAGCTGGATTTAGTTGATTGGAGTTGAGAAGGTTGGAAGGAGCAGGCAAAGAAGAGGTAGCCCTGACAGGGAAGGCAGACAAGCTCAGGAGAGCTTGATGGAAATTTAGATAAACCAAGAGAAACTGAGGTAAACCTGGCACAGGCAGAGGTAGGAGAGACTGTGGCAGATGGGATCCCAGAATCTCAGGATGGTTTGAATTGAAGGGGACCTTAAATGCCACCCAGTGCCACCCCTGCCATGGGCAGGGACACCTCCCACTGTCCCAGGCTGCTCCAAGCCCCAGAGTCCAACCTGGCCTTGCCCCTGAACTCCAGCACCAGGCAGGGATGGTTCTGTGTGTGCCCCCATTTCAGGGTGGGAGATGAGGGACACTGAGGAGAATCTGCTGCCCTGATCCACAGGGAAGGAATTTCCAGCTCCTTTCCAGCAARCCAAGCAGCTCAGCCTGTCCAGGCACAGAGCCAGAGCAGGCCCAGGGAGCAGCTCAGGAGGGGCTGGAGCCCCAGGAGGGGCTGAGGGAGCTGGCAAGGGGCTCAGCCTGGAGCAAAGGAGGCTCAGGGGGCCCTTGTGGCTCTGCACAACTCCCTGCCAGGAGGGGACAGCCAGGGGGGGTCGGGCTGTGCTGCCAGGGAACAGGGACAGGAC
>NDFG01000185.1:797289-813920 GCA_002167245.1 Sporophila hypoxantha
GTAGAACCCACAAATCCAAATTAAAATCCTTGCCCACAGAGACAAGGCTGTCATGGCTGGGCAGGAGTCACCACACAACGACCCCTCAGTCACCAGCTCCGTGTTCAGCACAYCCAAAAAGACAAAAGGATTGGGAAAAGAAAGGTGAACCAAGGAGAAAATCCTGCTGCCAGGAATCCGGGTTTGGATTTATCTCAAACTCTGTCAGGTGAAACCTGGAATCCCAAATCCCTACAACACTTCACCCAAAATATCCCCTGAGAGGTTCTCCCACAGGAATCCCTCAGTGGCTGRGAGGTACATGAGCCCCACAAGGCATTTCCAGCCCAAACCCTTCTGGGATTCTGTAATTATTATGSAAATATCACACACTGGCATATCTGGAAAACCTCTGTAATTCACATGTCAGCCCTTCCTTGGCTCTCCTCAAAAAGCTGCATCCTTCTCTATCAGTTTCCCAGGAATGCAAATTATCCCAGKGAGCTCTGTGGTGTAATTAAGCCATAATGTTGATTACATACTCAGCCTCCCAATAGATTGTTTATTCCTCATTATTAGCATACAAATATCRCAGGTAATCATTCCCTGCCTCAAAACTTGGCCAGGTTGTTCTGATTTCAAGGCAGAACACGGGCCCAGCTCACTGAATCCCAGGATTCCAGAAAGGTTTGGATAGGAAGGGATTTTAAACCCATCCAGTGCCACCCCTGCCATGGGCAGGGACACCTTCCACTGTGCCAGGCTGCTCCAAGCCCTGGCCTTGGGCACTTGCAGGGATCCAGGGCAGCCACAGCTGCTCTGGAAATCCATTCCAGGGCCTGCCCACCCTTCCAGGGAACAATTCCTTCCCAGTATCCCATCCAGCCCTGCCCTCTGGCACTGGGAAGCCATTCCCTGTGTCCTGTCCCTCCATCCCTTGTCCCCAGCCCCTCTCCAGCTCTCCTGTTGGGGTAGAACTGGATGAATTTTAAGGTCCCTTCCAGCCCAAACCATTCTATGACGCAGAAAGCAGGAGCAGGGAGGTCACTCTGCCCCTGTCCCTGGCCCTGGTGAGGGCACACCTGGAGTGCTGTGTCCAGCTCTGGCCCCTCAGCTTGGGAAGGACGTTGGGACGCTGGAGCGCGTCCAGAGGAGGCACCGAGGCTGGAGAGGGGCTGGGAACACAAACCCTGTGAGGAACCACTGAGGGAGCTGGGGGTGCTCAGCCTGGAGAAAAGGAGACTCAGGGCTGCCCTCATCACTCTCTACAGCTCCTGAAAGGTGGCTGTGCTCAGGTGGGGTTGGGCTCTTCCTCCAGGCAGCACTGACAGAACCAGAGAACACAGCCTCAAGCTGCACCAAGGGAAATATAGGTTGGATATCAGGAAAAAGATTTTCACAGGAAGGGTGATAAAGATCTGGAATGGTCATCCCGGGGAGGTGGTGGAGTCACCATCCCTGGGTGTGTTTAAAAACAGCCTGAATGTGGTTCTGGGTGCCAGGGTTAAGTTGAGGTGTTGGGGCTGGGTTGGACTCGATGATCTTGGAGGTCTCTTCCAACCCAACCCAGAGATTCTGTGATTCTGAGAATTCTGGGTTGGACTCTATGATCTTGGAGGTCTCTTCCAACCCAGTGATTCTGTGAATTCTGTGAATGATACCATGGCAAGTAAATCCCCAGGATAACTCTGGGAAAAGCAGTCATTCCACAGGGACAATCCTGTGTTCCAACACCTCTTGGAGTCAGCAGAGGTGGAGGATGCTCAGCTTCAACCCTGATGATCCCAATCCTTCCTGGATTAAGAAGATCTCCAGCCTACCAACACCATTTTTTCCTGCTGGAAATGCTCTTACAAGTGAAAATAACCACAATTCCCAGCTAAAACAGAAGGATTTTAATCTATTGCCATGTCAGTGGTTAGTATCTTAAATATCCTTTGTTGGGCATGTCCAGGGGATTGATTTTCTGGTTAAAAATGCTGCTGCTCAGCTMTTTTCAAAAGGAAGAAGTTACAGGTGTCAAGAGTGAACCCTGAAGTCCATGAGACCCCACAGCTTGATTTAGAATTCTATGGGATTTCAGGCAGAGGAACCCAAGAGCATAGGAGATTTAAACTGGCCCAAAAAATAGGCAATTATTTAATGGATTGGAATTAGAGACAACTTCAATTCAGCAAAACTCTCTTCCTGTCTGGTTGGAAGGCTCTGTCCTTTTTGGTTTTATCTGGTTTTATCTACAGCAGGGGATTTAATTATGAGATTTCCTGGGGTCTGCCACAAGATATGCACCAGTTTTCATCACTGGACACTTCCAACCCCATCCCAACCTCACCCCCAGCTAAGAAATACTGACTTCAAGTACCTTTAAATTTGATCTGTGAAGTATTAAAGGTAATTCCTGTCGTATTTGGGATCTTTAAATCAAATTCTTTTCCTGCTGAGTGCATTTTACCCAAGAGTGAGATCAGGGCAACAACAGAGGCCATGACCATGTGGCACATCTGGGAAAAACAGAACACCAGCATGAATTTTCCCTCCAATTCTAGTCCCTGCCTGGACATGGATTCCACCAGWACCAGGTTGCTCAGAGCCCCATCTGACCTGGCTTTGAGGCAGAAATTTATATTTTATTTATATATCCATCTACTTGTACATTTATATATGTGCATGAAGAAAATATGGATATATTTCCATGAAATCCTGGCATTTTGAGCAGCTCCCCYTGGCAGCTCAGGGCTCATCTCCTCCTGCAGGAATTGTGCTTTTCCTGGTAAGGCAGACCCACCAATCCAAATAATCACCTTAATTCTGCATTTCCCTGATTTTATTAACTTAAATGGGACCCATAATCCAATTGCAGCACAGACTCCTTTAAATCAGAGCGAGGGCTCTGCCTCTGTCCTGAAATATCCATGACAAATCCAGGCTGGATCCCTCAGGCAGCCCTCCCACACCTCAGGGCTGAAGGCTCAAACCTCAAACCAGCCAWCCAACAGATAGCATTTCTTATAAAYTAATAGCAAAATAATTATTAAAAATCAACAACACAYGACTCCTCGTTTTAAAGGTGAAATTTGTGCTCAACAACCAATTAAATCAGGAAATATAAAGTAATTAATTGTTTATGCTTTCCCCTGTTCTGCAGGTGAAGGTGTGACCAAAATGATGAATGAATTTTTACACCTTGTTAAATACACTCTATTTTTAGTCTCACCCTTTCCTCTACTCCTGTGTRTATATTTCAGCTCTGTTTAAGAGGTTTTTAAATAAATATCTACAGATAATGCCAAAATTTTTTTCTCTCTCTTTCCTGATGATCTGATTTTAATGCCAAGGTCACACTGGGCTGGGTTAGGGTTTGGGGTTAGGGTTGGAGTGACATTAAATGTCCATTAAATGTCKCTCCAAGAGTTGACAGAAGCACCAAAGTAGATGGTATTCAATTATTAATGTAAATCCAGTCAGAGRGACTCCAAAATTCCCTCACACAAAATTCTCAGGACTCACATTTTCCTGCCTCCAAACAATAAAAGGTTTTGTCCATCCCCTTCCTGGGACTTGTGCAGATGATAAAGAAATTTTTAAGCATCTTCTGGGTATCAGTTCCTCTTCTATAATCTCAAAAATATCTGATTTCTCCCCACACCTCATCCAAGGAACGCACATCCCACATCTGATTTTCCTCCGARGTCCCACATCTAAAGGAGTCCAAACTGATCCATCCTCACCCTGTTTGTGCTGTCATCAAACAGCTAGCTCCATTTTCCTCTTCCTTTGCCTTCAGGACACCCCACCAAGCTGTCATTTCCTAATCCCAGTCTGTTTTCCAGGTCAGCAGRTCCATCTCTCCAGGCTCTGCCYGAGTTATCCCAGATTAGCYCCTCGCCCTCGGATTGTRCTCCCTGTGCCTTTGGAGCCCACASCTCCCAAAAGRGTCTCCAAAAACCTCTGCAAAGGGRYGGCACMGAGCCACAGTGAGCCTCTCAAACACATCAAATCCATGAAGGACAGAAGGGAATCCCATCCACCCCACAGYCAGCAAAAAACGTGGAATATTTAGGGCACGGATATTGTTGGAGCAGAATTTTCCTGCCTTGAGGCAAACCCAAGAGCTTGATATCAATCACAGCTCAATTCTAACATTCATTTCACTCCATGCCAATATTCCCAAACCTGGACAGGGCTTGGAGCCACCTGGGATAGGGGAAAGTGTCCTTGGCAGAGGAGTGGAAACTGGGATGGATTAGGGGATGGTGGGATGGATGAGATGGGATGGGGATTGGGAATGGGGATAGGGGCATGGGGGGATGGGATGGGATGGGATGGGATGGGATGGGATGGGATGGGATTGGGATGGGATGGGATGGGAATGGATTAAGGTCCTCCAACCCAAACCACTCTGGGAATTTATAACTCTACCTGAACCTATATTTAAAACTCTGCACCTGAAAATAACAAAGTCTCTGAAGGTTCAGGATTAGTCAGAATCTTTCTGCAAAACCTCCCAAAGACACTTAGTCCTGGAAAGATTTAAATGAAATATGATTAGCACTGATTCCAAAGAGTTTGGTTTTGTTGTCCCAGGTCTTGATTTCCAGTTTTCAGCCCATGAAGCACCTCCCTGTGCAAACACAACTGKATTTACATGGAATTTTCATGGTCCTCCCTTCCTCTGGCACTGGTTTGTTACTGGGATTTACACTCAATGCAGGCAGTCATTTTTTTAGCTGAAAGGTCTAAAGGCAAGGATTTCATGTCACAAATTCTAAATAATTCCACTCCAGCTGGAGATAAAAGGAACTACAGAATTTTGGACATTCCTGCATTGCTCCTCCACATCCTAAACCCATCAAAAACTGGGGTATAAAATGCCAGGATCTCACTTGATGCTCAGGCTCTCAGGGCATCTTTGCCTTGAAAAATGCTGGATTTTGCCTTGGATCTGGGGATGGAAAGGACCTCAAAGCTCATCTCATTCCATCCCTGCCATGGGCAGGGACATTGCCACTGTCCCAGGCTGCTGCAAGCCCTGTCCAACCTGGCCTGGAATGTTTCCAGGGATCCAAGGGCAGCCACAGCTTCTCTGGAAAATCCATCCCAGGGCCTCACCATTACCACAGGCAAGAAGAGCAGAGGGCATTTAGGTCCTCTCTGGGTCATTAATTTCCACCCAATTAAGCAGTATTTGAGMTTCTGGCTGAAATTAACTGKAAATAAAARGTTCCACTACTGAATCCCAGAGAGAAAAGAGGGAAGAAAATCACACAGGAGAATATAGGAATTATTTTCTATCCATACAATATGGGATGTGGTACATTTTTGACAGTAAAGAGAGCTCAGTAAGATTTATTTTATGTCATGAAAGGAAAGAAAAATTTGAAATTTGCTCWGAAAATGTTTTGTCACAGTTACAAACTCTACAATTCTGCTTTCATTTTCACCTTGCATTAATTCTGTTTCAGAACTCCTCTTACACACAGAACCAGATTTCCACATAAAATATCTGCTGTGAAAAGCAAAACACCTTGAGGCCAAATGGAACAATCTGACCCTTTCTGAGTGATTTACTCTTTTTTTGTAATCAAATCTAAATGCAATTAAAATCAACATGTTCCTGTACAGAACTCTTGGCATGATAGAGAATTAAACAACCCCAAGCCCCTTCTAACAAGCATTAAATGTCACTCCAAGAGTTGATAGAGAAGRACCAAAGAAGATGCTATTCAATTATTAAATATAATTTGGGTTATTTTTCAAGAGCGATGACTCCAGAGTCACCAGGGAGCTGCAAGGAACTGTAGCTGGAGTTTTGACATCTGAAATGATTTTTAAATAATTCATGGGACCTAGCAATGCTTTASTCCTGAGTTTTTTCTATTGTTTAGATGAAAATGAATCATTTGTGGGGGGGGAAGACTGAACATCTGCTGACAAGCTGCCAGCAGAGAGGGGGGATGTGGACAAGCATCTGTTCTCAGCAGCTTGGGAAGGGACTGGGAGAAATTCCCAGCAAGAAATAATCCACAATTCCCAGATGGGCCAGGGATTTGTCCCTCCTGGAGTGGTGGGAAGGGGGATGCTCTGCAAGGGAGCTGCCCTGCTCCTCACCCGGGTTTAACCTGGAACAGTTCCACTGAAATGTCTCTAAGGCTTTGCACTCCTGTCTCTTATACACATCTAGATGTGTATAAGAGCTCTGCAAGGGAGCTGCCCTGCTCCTCACCCGGGTTTAACCTGGAACAGTTCCACTGAAATGTCTCTAAGGCTTTGCACTCCTTTGATCTCAGTTCATTACGCCCTTTTTAGGAGAAAAACCCTTCTTAATTCAAGGTACTGTGTTTTCTTTGATTACAGGGTTCAATCTTTTTTCCTTGGAAAAGGAAGACCTTTAGGAACCAACTGCTCCCCAGCACTGCCAAGCCCTAATTCCTGTCCCCAGGTGCCACCTTCCTGGGACACCTGCAGGGCTGGGCACTGCAAAGCTGCCTGGGCAGCCCCTGCCAAGGCCTGAGCAGCCTTTGCATGCAGAAATTCCTGCTGCTGGCCAAGCTGAGCCTGCCCTGGCCCAGCTTGAGGCCCTTTCCCCTTGTCCTGTCCCTGTTCCCTGGCAGCACAGCCCAACATCCCCTGTCAGGAATTGTGGAGAGGTGCTACTCTCTCATTTTAGAGCCATAACACACTGTTCTATCCTATATAATTTAATAAAATCCTATATATTTAGGATATCCTATATATAGGATACATATATATATATGTTATATATATTTATTTATATATATATATTTATATATATATATGTTATATATATTTATATATTATATTTATTTACATATATTTATATATAATATATAAAATATAAAATTATAATATTATATATTATAATAATATATAAAATTATATATTTAAAATATATATAAAATATATATTATATATTTATATAATATATTAAAATTATATTATATATTATGTATAAATATATAACATATAATGTATAAAAATTATATATTCTATAATATGATTTATAATAAATTATAAATATATTATATAAATTATATCTTAATTATACATTAATTATATATTAATTACATATTTTTATCTATAATATGTATATATATATATACACACACACATATATATACACACAAAACCTCTATGTTATATCCTACATATTTTAATAAATCCACACACCAGCCCCCCACAAGGTCCAGGCAGCCCAGGAAGTTGCTGAAGTGCAGACAATGCACTTGTGTATTAATTAAACCACTAATCACACCTTATATTCTCGTTTCTCCTGCCTTAATGACAAACAGCTGCTTTACTAAAGGCTAATCAGGGTAGAGATTTAAATGTCAGCAGGACCCTTATAATCAGCATGAGCAGCATCTCCTGTTGTGCTGGAACCCCCTGTCAGGGCTGAAGAAACAGGAGGAATTTTGTGGGATTTGATGATTTTAAAGATTTCAAAGTTATCTATTTAGGAGTGCCCTGAGATGAAAAATATATCTTTGGGATGTGTCCTACAAATTCAACATCCACTGGGAATTAGAACAGACACAGACAGAGATTTCCTGCCCCATCCCTCCCCACAGAGCCTGTGCTGGATGCTGGAAGTGAAATATAAAATATCCCATTCCCTGACTGCAGGAGGCACAGCCAGAAAGGAAAATGTGAAACAAAATGATGGAAGCAGATGTGTCTGCAACAGGAGTTTCCCTTCTCAATAATCTGAAACATCATCCTGCAATCAGAGCTGGGATGCTACAATTTAAGTTTATTGCCTCTTTTTACACTTTTTTTTTTTTTCCCAGCAAAATGCCATAGCTGGGGCTCTGTTTGATCTTTGGAACAGCACACAACAAAATCACTGCCCATCCAAAAACTCCCAGGAGTTTGGGCAGGGATGCCCAAACCTGTGATTTCTATGGGGCTGCAGCTGTAGGAGCTCTCCAGGTGAGGGGACTGGGCCCTGCAGAACATTTGAATTGCACATTGAAGCAACAGATTGATGGGAATTTCTTCATTTGGCTTCATTTCTTCTTGTGGACCCAGTGGCTGAAGATCATCAGCTCCTTTTTGTCGGGCTGTGCTGCCAGGGAACAGGGACAGGACAAGGGGAAAGGGCCTCAAGCTGGGCCAGGGCAGGCTCAGCTTGGACCAGGCAGCAGGAATTTCTGCATGCAAGGTGCTCAGGCTTGGCAGGGGCTGCCCAGCAGCTTTGCAGTGCCCAGCCCTGCCAGGTGTCCCAGGAAGTGGCACCTGGGACAGGAATTAGGGCTTGGCAGTCTTGCTGGAGCAAGTTGGTTCCTAAAGGTCTTCCTTTTCCAAGAAAAAAGATTGAACCCTGTAATCAAAGAAAACACAAGTAACTTGAATTAAGAAGGGTTTTTCCCCTAAAAAGGGCGTAATGAACTGAGATCAAAGGAGTGCAAAGCCTTAGAGACATTTCAGTGGACTGTTCCAGGTTAAACCCGGGTGAGGAGCAGGCAGCTCCCTTGCAGAGTCCCCATTCCCACCACTCCAGGAGGACAAATCCCTGGCCCATTGGGAATTGTGGATTATTTCTTGCTGGGAATTTCTCCCAGTCCCTTCCCAAGCTGCTGAGAACAGATGCTTGTCAACATCCCCCCTCTCTGCTGGCAGCCTTGTCAGCAGATTTCAGTCTCCCCCCCCACAATGATTCATTTTCATCTAAACAATAGAAAAAACTCTAGGATAAAGCATTGCTAGGTCCATGAATTATTAAAATCATTTCAGATGTCAAAACTCAGCACAGTTCCTTGCAGCTCCCTGGTGACTCTGGAGTCATCGCTTCTTGAAAAATAACCCAAATATATTTAATAATTGAATAGCATCTTCTTTGGTGCTTCTCTATCAACTCTTGGAGTGACATTTAATGCTTGTTAGAAGGGGCTTGGGGTTGTTTAATTGCTCTATCATGCCAGAGTTCTGTACAGGAACATGTTGATTTTAATTGCATTTAGATTTTGATTACAAAAAAGAGTAAATCACTCAGAAAGGGTCAGATTGTTCCAATTTGGGCCTCAAGCTGTGTTTGCTTTTCACAGCAGATATTTTATGTGGAATCTGGTTCTGTGTGTAAGAGGAGTTCTGAAACAGAATTAATGCAAGTGAAAATGAAAGCAGAATTGTAGAGTTTGTAAACTGTGACAAAACATTTTTCAGACGCAAAAATTTCAAATTTTCTTTCCTTTCATGACATAAAATAAATCTTACTGAGCTCTCTTTACTGTCAAAAATGTTACCACATCCCATATTGTATGGAATAGAAAATAATTCCTATATTTCTCCTGGTAGTTGATTTTCTTCCCTCTTTTCTCTCTGGATTCAGTAGTGGAACTTTTATTTTCAGTTAATTTCAGCCAGAAACTCAAATAACCTGCTTAATTGGGTGGAAATTAATGACCCAGAGAGGACCTAAATGGCCTCTGCTCTTCTTGCTGTGGTAATGTGGGCCCTGGGATGGATTTTCCAGAGAAGCTGTGGCTGCCTTGGATCCTGGAAACATTCCAGGCATGTTGGACAGGGCTTGCAGCAAGCCTGGGACAGTGGCAATGTCCCTGCCCATGGCAGTAGATGGAATGAGATGAGCTTTGAGGTCCTTTCCATCCCCAATCCAAAGCATAAATCCCAGCATTTTTCAAGGCAAAGATGCCCCTGAGAGCCTTGAGGCATCAAGTGAGATCCTGCATTTTATACCCCAGTTTTTGATGGGGTTTAGGATGTGGAGGAGCAATGCAGGAATGTCCAAATTCTTGTAGGTCCTTTTATCTCCAGCTGGAGTGGATATTTAGAATTTATGACATGAAATCCTTGCCTTTAGACCTTTCAGCTAAAAAAATGACTGCCTGCATTG
The DNA here is from genome assembly GCA_002167245.1 of Sporophila hypoxantha. Taxonomy (NCBI): domain Eukaryota; kingdom Metazoa; phylum Chordata; class Aves; order Passeriformes; family Thraupidae; genus Sporophila; species Sporophila hypoxantha. Next base: position 807,143 of record NDFG01000185.1, read on the forward strand.
GATGTAAATCCAGTAACAAACCAGTGCCAGAGGACAAGGTAGAGGACCATGAAAATTCCATGTAAATTGCAGCTGTGTTTGCACAGGAGGTGCTTCATGGGCTGAAAAACTGGAAATCAAGACCTGGGACAACAAAACCAACTCTTTGGAATCAGTGCTAATCATATTCTTAATATAATCTTTCCAGGATTAATGGTTTGGAGGTTTGCAGAAAGATTCTGACTAATCCTGAACCTTCAGAGACTTTGTTTTTTCAGTGCAGAGTTTTAATATGGTTGCCGTTAGAGTTATAAATTCCCAGAGTTGTTTGGGTTGGAGGACCTTAGATCCCATCCATCCATCATCCCTCCTCCTCATCTCCCATCCGCCCCTCTCCCCCATCCACGACTCCTGCCATGGGTAAGGGACACTTTCCCCTATCCCAGGTGGCTCCAAGCCCTGGTCCAGGTTTGGGAATATTGGCATGGAGTGAATGAATTTCAGAATTGAGCTGGTGATTGATATCAAGCTCTTGGGTTTGCCTCAAGGCAGGAAAATTCTGCTCCAACAATATCCGTGCCCTAAATATTCCACGTTTTTTGCTGCGTTGTGGGGTGGTGGGAATTCCCTTCTGTCCTTCAGGATTTGATGTGTTTGAGAGGCTCACTGTGGCTCGTGCCCACCTTTGCAGAGGTTTTTGGAGACGCTTTGGGAGTGTGGGCTCCAAAGGACAGGGAGAACAATCCGAGGGCGAGGGCTAATCTTGGATAACTTGGCAGAGCCTGGAGAGATGGACTGCTGACCTGGAAAACAGACTGGGATTAGGAAATGACAGCATTTGGTGGGGTGTCCTGAAGGCAAAGGAAGAGGAAAATGGAGCTAGCTGTTTGATGACAGCACAAACAGGTGAGGATGGATCAGTTTGGACTCCTTTAGAGTGGGACTCGGAGGAAAATCAGATGTGGGATGTGCGTTCCTTGGATGAGGTGTGGGGAGAAATCAGATATTTTTGAGATTATTAGAAGAGGAACTGATACCCAGAAGATGCCTTAAAAATCTTCTTTATCATCTGCACAAGTCCAGGAAGGGGTGAGCAAAACCTTTTATTGTTGGAGGCAGGAAAATGTGAGTCCTGAGAATTTTGTGTGAGGGAATTTTGGAGTTCTCTCGACTGGATTTACATTAATAATTGAATACCATCTACTTGTGGTGCTATTCTGTCAACTCTTAGGAGGACATTTAATGGGACATTTAATGTTCACTCCAACCCTAACCCCAAACCCCCTAAACCCAGCCCAGTGTGACCTTGGCATTAAAATCAGATCATCAGGAAAGACGAGAGAAAAAATTTGGCATTATCTGTAGATATTTATTTAAAAACTCTTAAACAGAGCTGAAATATTAAACACAGGAGTAGAGGAAAGGGTGAGACTAAAAATAGAGTGTATTAACAAGGTGTAAAAATTCATTCATCATTTTGGTCACACCCTTCACCTGCAGACAGGGGAAAGCATACAACAATTAATTCTTATATTTCCTGATTTAATGGTTGTTGAGCACAAATTTCACCTTTAAAACGAAGGAGTCTTTGTGTTGTTGATTTTTAATAATTATTTTGCTATTACTTTATAAGAATGCTATCTGTTTGGTATGGCTGGTTTGAGGTTTGAGCCTTCAGCCTGAGGTGGGAGAGGCTGCAGGGATCAGCCTGGATTTGTCATGGATATTTCAGGACAGAGGCAGAGCCCTCGCTCTGATTAAAGGAGTCGTGCGCAATTGGATTATGGGTCCCATTTTAAGTTAATAAAATCAGGGAAATTTGGGCGGGGCCAGGAATTTTTTTTAAGGTGGGGATTATATTGTTTGGGAAATTGGGTATCTGCCTCTACCAGGAAAAGCAACAATTCCTGCAGGAGGAGATGAGCCCTGAGCTGCACCGGGGAGCTGCTCAAATCCAGGATTTCATGGAAATATATCCATATTTTCTTCATGCACAATATATAATGTACAGTAGATGGATATATAAATAAAATATAAATTTCTGCCTAACAAAGCCAGGTCAGATGGGGCTCTGAGCAACCTGGTCTGGTGGAATCCATGTCCAGGCAGGGACTAGAATTGGAAGGGAAAAATTCATGCTGGGTTCTGTTTTTCCCAGATGTGCTGCACATGGGTTCATGGCTTCTGTTGTTGCCCTGAATCTCACTCTTGGGTAAAATGCACTCAGCAGGAAAGAATTTGATTTAAAGATCCCAAATAGCAGGAATTACCTTTAATACTTTCACAGATCAAATTTAAAGGTACTTGAAGTCAGTATTTCTTAGCTGGGGGTGAAGTTGGGATGGTGTTGGACAGTGTCCAGTTGAATGTAAAAATGGTTTGCACTATCTTGTTGCAGCAGACGCCCAGGATAATCTCATAATTAAATCCCCTGCTGTAAGATAAAACCAGATAACAAAAAAGACAGCCTCCCCCATTCCAACCAAGACAGGAAGAGAGGTTTTGCTGACAATTGAAAGTGGTCTCTAATTTTCCAATCCATTAAATAATGGACCATTTTTTGGGCCAAGTTTAAATCTCCTATGCTCTTGGGTTTCCTCTGCCTGAAATCCCATAGAATTCTACATCAAGCTGTGGGGTCTCAGGATTTTTTCAGGGTTCACTCTATGACACCTGTAACTTTCTTCCTTGGTTTTGAAAAGCTGAGCACGTCAGCATTTTTAATCCAGAAAAGTCAATTCCCCTGGACATGCCCACAAAGGATATTTAAGATACTAACGACTGACAGGCAGAAGATTTAAAATCCTTCTGTTTTAGCTGGGAATTGTGGTTATTTTCACTTGTAAGAGCATTTCGCGAGGAAAAAATGTGTTTGGTAGGCTTGGAGATCTTCTTAATTCCAGAATTGATTGGATATCGGGTGAGCTGATGCATCCTCCACTCTGCCTGACCCCAAGGAGGAACAGCAGACTGTTGTACCTGTTTGAATGAACTGCTTTTCCCAGGTTATCCTGGGAATTTACTTGCCATGGTATCATTCACAGGAAATTCACAGAAGATCACTGGGTTGTTGAAGAGACCTCAAGATCATAGAGTCCAACCCAGAAATTCTCATGAAATCACAGAATCTGCATCACTGGGCTGGGTTGCAAGAGACTCCAAGATCATCGAGTCAACCCAGCCCCAACACCTCAAACTAACCCTGCGCACCAGGTGCCACATCAAGGCTGTTTTAAACACCTCAAGATGGTTGACTTCCACACCCCTTGACCTCATCCAGGGCATTTTCACGTTGCTTGATACACTATTAAGCCTTTTTCCTGATATCCAACCATATTTTCCCTTGGTGGCACAGCTTGAGGCTGTGTGTCCTCTTGTTCGTAGTGGCCTGAGGAAGAGCCCAACCCCCCTGAGCACCCACCTTTCAGAGCTTGTAAGAAGTGAGAAGGACCCCTGAGCCTCCTTTTCCCAGGCTGAGCACCCCACTCCCTACAGTGTTCCTCACCCACAGGGTTTGTGTTCCAGCCCTCTCCAGCCTGGTGCTCCTCTGGACGCGCTCCAGGTCCCAACGTTCCTCCCAAGCTGTAGGGCCAGAGCTCGACCACAGCCACTCCAGGTGTGCCCCTCAACCAGGCGCCAGGGACAGGGCAAAGCTGACCTCCCTTGCTGCCTGCTTTCTCTGTGTCATAGAAATGGTTTGGGCCTGAATAGGGCCTTATAAATTCCTCAGTTCCACGCCCAAACAGGCAAGCTGGAAGGGATGGGGACAAGGGATGGAGGGAAGGGACACAGTGAAGTGGCTCCCTTGCCAAGAGGGCAGGGCTGGATGGTTTTTATATCTGGTGCGAAGGAATTTTTCCCTGGGCAGAGGGTGGGCAGGCCCTTGGAATGGATCTTCCAGAGCAGCTGTGGCTGCCCTTGACTCCCGCAAGTGCCCAAGGACAGGGCTTGGGCAGCCTGAGCATCAGGGACAGGAGTCCTGCCCATGGCAGGGGTGGCACTGGGAATGTTTAAAAATCCTTCCAGTCCAACCTTTTCTGGTCCTGAGGATTCAAGTGAGTTGGGCCCGTGTTCTGCTTGAAAATCAGAACAACCTGCCAAGTTTTGAGGCAGGAATGATTACCTGGGTATTATGATATGTTAATAATGAGGAATAACAATCTTATTGGGAGGCTGAGTAATTTCCAACATTATGGCTTAATTACCACCACAGAGCTCGCTGGGTATAATTTGCATTTCCTGGGATGTAAATGATAGGTATGCGAGATGCCTTAAGTTTTTGAGGAGAGCCACAGGAAGGCCGACAATGTTGAATTACAGAGGTTTTCCAGATATTGCCAGTGTTGTGATATTCTCATAATATAATTACAGAATCCCAAAAGGGTTTGGGCTAGCGAAATGCCTTTGTGGGGCTCATGTACCTCCAGCCACATGAGGATTCCTGTGGGAGAACCTCTCAGGGGCATATTTTGGGTCTGAGTGTTGTAGGATTTTGTGATGATTCAGGTCTTCCCAGACCCAGAGTTTTGAGATTAAATCCAAACCCGGGATTCCTGGCAGCAGGATTTTTCCTTGGTTTCACCCTTTCTTTTCCCAATCCTTTTGTCTTTTTGCTGTTGTGCTGAACGCGGACGCTGGTGACTGAGGGCGATCTGCTGTGGTGACTCACTGCCACAGCCATGAACAGCCTTGTCCTGTGGGCAAGGATTTTAAATTTGGATTTGTGGGTCTACCACCAACCTGTTGATTTGTGGTTCTACAGCACCAAATGCTCCGTTGGATTTGTGGTTTATATTCAGCACACTGTGGTTTAAGTCAATTCCAATTGGATTTGTGGGTTCCTACGGAACCAAACCCATTTGATTTGTGGTTCTAGCTGCACCAAATTCCCTGGTTTGATTTGTGGTTTTTATAGCACATTCCCTTTTTTTAGTTTGAGCACAACATGTGGATTGTGGGTTCTACTGCACCAAAAATCCCTGGTTTGGAATTTGTTGTCGGTTTTTTTAGAAGCAAGCAAATCACTTGGATTTGTGGGTTTCCTACGCACAAATCTGTTGGATTGTTGGTTTATTAGCTCCAATTCCATTGGAGCTTTTGTGGGTTCTACGGACCAAATTCCCAATTCTGCTTTGTGGGTTCTACCACATCCTTGGAGGTTTTTAGCCAAATTCATTGATTGGTTCTGTACAGGACCAAATCCCATGATTTGGTGGGCTTTCTACTGCCACCAATCACCTGTGTTGGATTATGTGGTTCTTAGACTGCACCAATGGATTGGTTAGACACCAAATCCTGTTGATCTTGGGGTTCTCACGCATCCAAATTCCTTCATGGAGGTGGCTTAGTGACACCGTATGGATTGTCGGGATCTTTAGAGCACAAACTCCTGTCTTGGGTCTTAAGCACATCCGTTGATTTGTCGGTTTCTACTGCACCAAATCCTGTTGGATTGTGGGTTTAGCATTGCACCAATCCTGTTGGGATTTTGCGTGGTTTTTATGCAGCCAAATATCTTGTTGGATTTTGGTGGTTCTACTGCACCAAATCCCGTTTATTTGTTGGTGTTTATAGACCAAATCCACTGTTGAGATTTGTGGGTTCTTACTAGACCAAATCTCCATTGATTGTGCTCTCAGCCATCATGGCTTGTGGTTTACGAGCACCAAATCTGATTGGATTTGTGGTTTCTAGCAGCACCAAATCTCAATGTTGTGATTTCGTGGTTTCTTACGCACCAAAGTCCCTCGTTGTGATTTTGTGGTTCTACAGATACAACATATCCTGTTGCGGATTTTTGGTTCTCACAGAACAAAATCTGTCTGGATTTGTGGTGGTTTTAGAGCACCAAATCTTGTTGATTTGTGGTTTCTACACGCAGACAAATCTTGTTGATTTTGTGAGGTCTAGCAGCACCAATAAATTCCTCGTTAGGATTTCGTGGGATTCTACGCCCAAATCCCCCCTTTTTGATTTTGTTGCTTCTCACTGCCACCAAATTCCATTGGACTTTGCTGGTTCATACTGCACCCAAATCCATTGCGATTTGTGGTCTACAGTGTCAGTTCAGTACCCTCTTGGCTGAATTACCAGCAGGTTTTTTGTATCACCCATTTTTGCTTTTCCTTTTCCACCCTCAACCTTTCCCCTTCCTTTTCCAGGCTTGGTTGCGACTAGCTGGTATTTTCCCTGTACATTCCCAGGATTCTTGGTGCTTGTGTGTCTCTTTAACCCTCCTGGTTTCCCTGAGAGCCTTTATGAGAGACCATTCAAAAAATGCTCCCTGGATATGCCTCAGGGAAGCAATTCACAGCCCTTCCTCCTTGGCTTTGGAAACAAGGGCCTATTTCCTACTCCTCACACTCAGCAAGAGTAGCAGTGACCCCTTTGATATATTCATACCCAATCTTTACTCGATTTGGTGATTCCAGGGCATCAGACCAGGCAGTGGGAAATTCTCTTGAAGGCCGTCTGAGTAATTTTCCTCAGCATTTTTCCCCTCATATTTTTGCGCTTTATTTGCACAGTGAGGGGCATGTGCTGAATATAACTCCTGTGCAGAAGCTGATCTTCAGGTTATCGAAGCCAAGCACAATTCCTGTAGGCATGTTATAGCCAGTATTTCTCTGGACATGCTTCCCTGACCCCTCATTGTGGATTCCTTTTATCTACCTGGCTGGAAGCAGAATGTCTCTTCAGGGGGTCTTTGTCCTGATCCAGCCTTGTTTTAATCTGGCAATCCCAGACTTTCTGCAAATACCTTTCCTCTTGGAAAATAGTTTTTCTCCTCAGCTTCTGC
>NDFG01000185.1:813945-834838 GCA_002167245.1 Sporophila hypoxantha
CAGAGAGAGATCACTGGACACGTTCCCAACACCCATCCCAACTTAACCAGCTAAAGAAATAACTGACTCAAGTACCTTTAAATTTGAATCTGTGAAAGTATTACAAGGTAATTCCTGACATACTTGGATCTATAAATCAAATCTCTATTTCCCTGCTGAGTGCATTTTTAACCCCAAGAGTGGAGATCAGGGCAACAACAGAGGCCATGAAACCCATGGCACATCTGGGAAAACAGAACACAGCAGATATTTGTCCCTCCAATTCTAGTCCCTGCCTGCGACATGGATTCCACCAGAACCAGGTTGTTCAGAGCCCCATCTTGACCTGGCTTTGAGGCAGAAATTTATATTTTATTTATATATCCATCTAACTTGTACATTTATATATGTGCATGAAGAAAATATGGATATATTTCCATGAAATCCTGGCATTTTGAGCACTCGCCCATGGCAGCTCAGGGCTCATCTCCTCCGGCAGGAAGTTTGTGCTTTTCCTGGTAAGGCAGAACCACAATCCCAAATAACCGGAGAAAGGCACAAGCCAAGAAGAATCCCTTAATTCTGCCATTTCCCTTGATTTTATTAAACTTAAAATGGAGGACCCATAATTCCAATTGCGCACAGACTCCTTTAAATCAGAGCGGAGGGCTCTGCCTCTGTCCTGAAATATCCATTGACAATTCCAGGCTGGATCCCTCAGGCAGCCCTCCCAGAACACCTCAGGCTGAAGGCTCAAACCTCAAACCAGCCATCCCAACAGATAGCATTCTTATAAATAATAGCAAAATAATTTATTAAAAAATCAACAACACAGGAACTCCTTCGTTTTAAAGGTGAAATTTGTGCTCAACAACCAATTAAATCAGGAAATATAAAGTAATTAATTGTTTATGCTTTCCCCGTTCTTGGCAGTGAAGGTGTGACCAAAATGATGAATGAATTTTTACACCTTGTTAAAATACACTCTATTTTTAGTCTCACCCTTTCCTCTACTCCTGTGTCTATATATTCAGCTCTGTTTAAGAGGTTTTAATTAAATATCTACAGATAATGCCAAATTTTTTTTTTCTCTCTTCTTTCCTGATGATCTGATTTTTAATGCCAAGGTCACACTGGGCTGGGTTAGGGTTTGGGGTTAGGGTTGGAGTGAACATTAAATGTCCCATTAAATGTCACTCCAAGAGTTGACAGAAAGCACCAAAGTAGATGGTATTCAATTATTAATGTAAATCCAGTCAGAGTGACTCCAAAATTCCCTCACACAAAATTCCAGGACATCACATTTTCCTGCCTCCAAACAATAAAAAGGTTTTGTCCATCCCCTTCCTGGACTTCTGCAGATGATAAAGAGATTTTTAAGCATCTTCTGGGTATCAGTTCCTCTTCTATAATCTCAAAATATCTGATTTCTCCCCAACACCTCAATCCCAAAGGAACGCACATCCCACATCTGATTTTCCTCCGACGTCCCACATCTAAAGGAGTCCAAACTGATCCATCCTCACCCTGTTTGTGCTGTCATTCAAACAGCTAGCTCCATTTTCCTCTTCCTTTGCCTTAGGACACCCCACCAAGCTGTCATTTCCTAATCCCAGTCTGTTTTCCCAGGTCAGCAGTCTATCTTCCAGGCTCTGCCGGAGTTATCCCAGATTAGCGCCTCGCCCTCGGATTGTCCTCCCTGTGCCTTTGGAGCCCACACCGCTCCCAAAGTGTCTCCAAAAAACCTCTGCAAAGGGCAGGCACGGAGCCACAGTGAGCCTCTCAACAACATCAGATCCATGAAGGACAGAAGGGAATCCCATCCACCCACAACAGACCAAAAAACGTGGAATATTTAGGGCACGGATATTGTTGGAGCAGAATTTTCCTGCCTTGAGGCAAACCCAAGAGCTTGATATCAATCACAGCTCAATTCTGCCACTCATTTCACTCCATGCCAATATTTCCAAACCTGGACAGGGCTTGGAGCCACCTGGGATAGGGGAAGTGTCCTTGGCAGAGGATGGACTGGGATGGATGGGATGGTGGGATGGTGGATGGGATGGGATGGGATGGGATAGGGCATGGGGGATGGGATGGGATGGATGGGATGGATGGGATGGGATGGGATGGGATGAGGATGGGATGGGATGATTTAAGGTCCTCCAACCCAAACCACTCTGGGAATTTATAACTCTACCTACCTATATATTAAAACTCTGCACCTGAAAATAACAAATCTCTGAAGGTTCAGGATTAGTCAGAATCTTTCTTGCAAAACCTCCCAAAGACACCTTAGTCACTGGAAAGATTTAAATGTAAATATGATTAGCACTGATTCCAAAGAGTTTGGTTTGTGTTGTCCCAGGTCTTGATTTCCAGTTTTCAGCCCATGAAGCACCTCCTGTGCAAACACACTGAATTTACATGGAATTTTCATGGTCCTCTCCTTTCCTCTGGCACTGGTTTGTTACTGGGATTTAGACACTCAATGCAGGCAGTCATTTTTTTAGCTGAAAGGTCTAAAGGCAAGGATTTCATGTCACAAATTCTAAATAATTCCACTCCAGCTGGAGATAAAAGGAACTACAAGAATTTTGGACATTCCTGCATTGCTCCTCCACATCCTAAACCCTATCAAAAACTGGGGGTATAAAATGCCAGGATCTTCACTTGATGCCTCAGGTCTCTCAGGGCCATCTTTGCCTTGAAAAATGCTGGATTTTGCCTTGGGATTTGGGGATGGAAAGGACCTCAAAGCTCACTCTCATTCCATCCCTGCCATGGGCAGGGACATTTCCACTGTCCCAGGCTGCTGCAAGCCCTGTCCAGCCTGGCCTGGAATGTTTCCAGGATTCCAGGGGCAGCCACAGCTTCTCTGGAAAATCCATCCCAGGGCCTCACCATTACCACAGCAAGAAGAGCAGAGGGCATTTAGGTCCTCTCTGGGTCATTAATTTCCACCCAATTAAGCAGTATTTGAGGTTCTGGCTTGAAATTAACTGCAAATAAAACGTTCCACTAACTGAATCCCAGAGAGAAAAGAGGGAAGAAAATCAACAGCAAGAGAATATAGGAATTATTTTTCTATCCAATACAATATGGGATGTGGTAACATTTTTTGACAGTAAAGAGAGTCAGTAAGATTTATTTTATGTCATGAAAGGAAGAAAAATTTGAAATTTGCTCTGGAAAATGTTTTGTCACAGTTTACAAACTCCAATTCTGCTTTCATTTTCACCTTGCATTAATTCTGTTTCAGAACTCCTCTTACACACAGAAACCAGATTTCCACATAAAATATCTGCTGTGAAAAGCAAAACACCTTGAGGCCCAAATGGAACAATCTTGACCCTTTCTGAGTGATTTACTCTTTTTTTGTAATCAAATCTAAATGCAATTAAAATCAAACATGTTCCCTGTACAGAACTCTGGCATGATAGAGAATTAAACAACCCAAAGCCCCTTCTAACAAGCATTAAATGTCACTCCAAGAGTTGATAGAGAAGTACCAAAGAAGATGCTAATTCAATTATTAAATATAATTTTGGGTTATTTTTCAAGAGCGATGACTCCAGAGTCACCAGGGAGCTGCAAGAAACTGTAGCTGGAGTTTTGACATCTGAAATGATTTTAAATAATTCATGGACCTAGCAATGCTTTACTTCCTGAGTTTTTTCTATTGTTTAGATGAAAATGAATCATTTGTGGGGGGGGAAGACTGAACATCTGCTGACAAGCTGCCAAGCAGAGAGGGGGGATGTGGACAAGCATCTGTTCTCAGCAGCTTGGGAAGGGACTGGGAGAAATTCCCAGCAAGAAATAATCCACAATTCCCAGATGGGCCAGGGATTTGTCCCTCCTGGAGTGGTGGGATGGGGGGACGCTCTGCAAGGGAGCTGCCTGCTTCCTCACCCGGGTTTTAACCTGGAACAGTTCCACTGAAATGTCTCTAAGGCTTTGCCCTCCTTTGATCTCAGTTCATTACGCCCTTTTTAGGAGGAAAAACCCTTCTTAATTCAGGTACTTGTGTTTTCTTTGATTACAGGGTTCAATCTTTTTCCTTGGAAAAGGAAGACCTTTAGGACCCAACTGCTCCCCACAGCCACTGCAAGCCCTAATTCCTGTCCCCAAGTGCCACATTTCCTGGGACACCTGCAGGGCGGGGCACTGCAAAGCTGCTGGGCAGCCCCTGCCAAGGCCTGAGCACCCTTTGCATGCAGAAATTCCTGCTGCCTGGCCAGCTGAGCCTGCCCTGGCCCAGCTTGAGGCCCCTTTCCCCTTGTCCTGTCCCTGTTCCCTGGCAGCACAGACCCGACCCCCCCTGGCTGTCCCCTCCTGGCAGGGAGTTGTGCAGAGCCACAAGGGCCCCCTGAGCCTCCTTTGCTCCAGGCTGAGCCCCTTGCCAGCTCCCTCAGCCCCTCCTCACTCTCAGCCCCTCCATGCCTTGGTGAATTTTTGTGGATTTTTTTTCACACTGCAGAGAAACTTGACCATTTCCACTCCCAGCTGTCCAGAAGGAAGAACTCAGCAGAACACCCTGAAGTGCAGAAGGGATTTCACTCACATTGGCCTTTTTAGGAAGCCAAAATTTCCCTGCATCAAACACCAGTTGCAGGACAAGGGACTCACCCACCACACCACCCCTGTGAGGGGTTTTGGTACAGATCTCCAGCACACAAAGTTTATCATGGAAAACCTTTCCTGGTGGGAATCAGCTTAGCATGGACGCTGGAGTTATCAAAATTATCTCAACCTGCTGCTGCCCAGCATAAATCCCACCTCCCTGGCTTCACCCCTGTCCTCCAGCTCCTCCAGGAACACCTATGTGCTGCCACACAGGAAATTCCCACCTGGAATTTATCAGGGCTGAAGTGCAGCCCAGGGATCATAAAAGCAGGCAGAGCTTGGCCAGTGATTGCCAGGGGGCTGTTGCAGGTCATTCCCTAAATCCCACAGTCTATCCCAAAATATTCCTGCTCCATCAACAACCCACAACAGATCCAAGAGCAATTCAGCATCACCAGGAAAGGGAGAGAAAATGAGGATTATCATTATGGAAAGTCTTCTTTACACCTCCATTATTAACTGACTGATTAATGCAAACAGAGCAGGGACAGTGAATCTGTTCGTTGAGAGTTGGGTGAAAAGAGTAATTCTTAAACTCCCCAATTTTAACAAATTACAGCAAAAAATTTGTCACAAATGAACTTTTCTTCCCCTGGAAATTTTCTTGGAACAGCAGCCGGGTTGAATTCAACAAAATCTACATATGGAGGTAAAATATTTCACTATTAAGGAAATGTAGCAGAATTTACACAGGGCAAAGTGTTTGCTTGTAAAGAGGAAATACTAAAGAAAGAAATGCCTAAAATAATTTCTACTATGCAGTAAGTCTCCAAAGCAGACTCTGCAGCCCAGCTAAACGTAACTTTAAGAAGGCAAAAAATTTTAAAAACCTCAAGCCCAGCTGCAAATAGAGAGTTTTGCTATTTTAGGGTGTAATTTATAGCAGAAAATGCTGTTAAAACCCCACACCTGACAGGGAGAGGAGATGGATGCAGGCAGGCACTTGGACACTCTGCTTTTTGCTCCCCAGTGTTACATTTTGGGAAAGGTGGGGCTGGSACTTTGGCAATTAAATTTCAGGAGAAATTCTGGTTTGGTTTTGGGCAACTCAGATGTGCTTGTCCTCTCTCATTGCCCTGTTCTCCTCAGTGCTTTAATAAAACAAAGCAATAATCCAAATTACCAGGAAATCAGATGGAAAAAGGGAAGAAGAAGGAGAAGGTTGAGGGACTTCAGTGTAGGTAATAAGCACTAATCACAGCCACTGAGTTAATGAGCAGAATGTTCTTAAACTGCAGCGTGAATTAAACAGATTCATTTCCAAACTGGCTTCATTTCCAAACTGGGTTCATTTCCAAACTTTCATGGCCCTGTTGATGCCTTGAGAAGGCTGCCCTAGATCAGAGGCCAGACAGAGCTAAAGAATAAAGCAGGGATTTATTCAAAGGATCTCCTCCATGGATGCACATTGGGCAGCACAAGAGCCCAGCCAGGGCTGCACCCAAGGTGAACCAAAATGGGCCCAAAATGGACACCCGGTCATGGGGTCTCTAAATGAGATTTTCCCCCTTCAGCCCTGAGTTTTTGATTAAAAACTGATGCCAGTTCTCTTCAAATATTGATGGCAACGGCCAGCATCACCACAATCCCTGCCCATGGGCTGCCCAAATGGATTTTTTGGGGCTGGTGGAGTTGATGCCTTGTSAAGGCTGACCTAGAACAGAGACTGGACAGAGTTAAAGAATAAAGTAGGGATTTATTAGGAGGTCTCAACAGATCCACTTTGGGTACTACAAGAGCCCAGCCAGGGCTGCACCTCAGGTGAACTTAAAATGGTCACAAAAATGGATGCCTGGTCATGGGGTCTCTCACTGTTGTAAGTTCTGGTTAATCTGCAAATTGGAGTTAATTGTCCAATTACAGCTTTAGGTTGTGGAGTCCCATCCTGCTTGTTTTTCTCTCTTCAGCCCACGTTGTTTGTGCTCTTGGGCCTGAGATTTGGATCATTTGTCCTTGGTCCCCAGCTAGAGCAGGAATTGTTTTGTCTCCCTGCTCTGTGCAGAGAGCTCACCATCCCTTAATGTGAAGCCCAGACCCACACACTAAAGCAGCACAGAATCTGAAAAATARAAAAGCTAAAACCTGAGGCATCTCTGTGCATGATAACTCAGGAACAACTCTGAGTCATCATCTGTCTTCTCCCTGGAGCTGATATGGAATAATGGTGCTGCTCCTTGCCTTCCTTGGGACCTCTCCTCAAGGCTCAYAGCAGACCAGGACCCCTCCATGGCCTTGCTGCAGAGAGCTCCTTTCATCCTTCCCTCACCCACACATCCCAACAAAATCTCTTTGTGGCTTCTGGGCTGCACCACTGGAGGTTTGCTTTGGCAAAATCCTGCTCCTGGCAGGAGGAGCAGGGATAGATGGGGCTCTCCAAAACTTGGGACAAATCAGGAACAGCAGCAAGGACAGRCCAGGACTGGGGTTTTTAATCTAAATGCTGCTTTGCAAATGAACACTGGAGCAGGGCAAAGGSAAATTCCTGCCATTTTCACCTCTTTCCACTAATTCCTTGTCTTTATTCCAAATGCACAGCCTGGCCTTGGGCACTGCCAGGGATCCAGGGGCAGCCKCAGCTGCTCTGGGCACCCTGTGCCAGGGCCTGCCCACCCTGCCAGGGAACAATTCCTAATTCCCAATATRCRATCCAGCCCTGCCCTCTGGCAGTGAGAAACCATTCCCTGTGTCCTGGTACCCCAGCTTTATCCAAAGCATCTCTCCATTTATATGTTTTCATTTCTATATTATTATAACATTGAAATATTGTACCTACCCATTTACATTTTTACTTCAGACCCATATGAATTYATCTTTATTTCTTACACCATTTTTGGGGTGAATCTCCCTCTCTCAGTAACTCATTCCTAATTCCAGCTGCTTTCCCCTCGCCATGAGAAGGCTGAAATRCCAGGATGAGSAAGCCTGGAACACATCCCCAGCCCTAGGGCTTATCCCAAACCTTCCCTATATTTCCCTGCTAACAGTGATGAGGGGTGACAGCCCATTAAGGGAAAAGCCTGAGCATCCTTCCCTGGGTGCCACAGCAATCCCAGAGCCTGGCATGATCCAGCAGCTGGAAAACAAGAATTGGCAGAGAGAGGGGATGGGGAAATTGGGATGGGAAAATCCAGCCAGCCCCAGGATGCAGCAGCAGCTCCGTGTGGGGACTGAACAAAAGCAATTGGAAAAGATGATTTGATTTGCTTGGCCTTATTCATTTATTTGCTGCAGGTTTCTCAGGGTTGGCTGGYKAAAGCTGTCCCCCACTGGCATAAACATTCCTACAGCACTGAGCYTTTTCCCAGGATCTGCTTTTCCTCTTTTCTCACTCTGAACTGAGCACRTCATCCCACCCCTGCCATGGCAGGGACACCTTSCACRGTCCCAGGKTGCTCCAAGCCCCAAAGTCCAGCCTGGCCTTGGGCACTGCCAGGGATCCAGGGGTAGCCCCAGCTGTGCCAGGGCCTGCCCACCCTGCCAGGGAACAARTCCTAATTCCCAATATCCCATCCAGCCCTGCCATTTTAAAGAACACCTCTAGGGATCAAAGCCTGTCTCCTTCAAGARTCCCAGAAGTTTCCCTGTTTCCAACAGTTATTAAAAACCGAATTAAAATACAAGAGAAAGCAGAGGATCCATCCCTGTGTACTCCACTTCCTATTTTCTATTTGTGTTTGTTAAATATTTCACCCTCCAAAAATCCAACCCAGGCTGCTGCTCCAAAAACAGGGGGGAAAAAAGCAAAACTATCAGTCCAGGAAACAAAAACTGCATTCTGTTGTCGTGGCAACAAAACTTTTTAACAACATTAAGGATCTGATGGCTCATCAAGAGCTGCCTCTCGTCGTTATAGCAACAAAAACGTTCCCAGTAATTGCTTTTAAAGCTTCCTCTGTCTCCTTTGCATTTTTATAAACACCCCGATACAATAACGAGCTCTTATTAAAAGGAAGGAGCTTTTTTGCCTTTTGGCAAAGCAAGGAACACTGGCAGGGATTTAACGAGGCAATTACTTGTGGGACTCATCAGTGGCCTGAGCGTGCATCCAGGGAAAGGGGTGCTCCTTCACATTCACCAGCTCCAAAGCGCTGCTGGAGAATTCCCGAGGAATCTCAGGGTTGGGAAAACTCTGCAGCCACAGCCAAAATTTGGATGGAGAACAGTTATTGTTGGAACCCTGAATATTYAGAATTTTAYATTTTCTGTGCTAACAAACACTGACCCCCAAGAGAACAATGAATTTGACCTGAGGCCGTGGAGAATCTCCCAAAATTAAATTACAGAACWYGGATTATAGGTGTGRAGTTTGAATAGAAGGGCGTAARATCACATGGTAAAAAACTTTGAGTTTAAASTTTTAGAATATAGTAATATATATAAAACAAGACAGAAATTTTAAGACAGAAGCTACTCCTTCTTTGCCTTCTCCTCCATGAGCTTAAATAATATTGTATAATTCAAAAGTACTCATTGCAAGCCACAAGTAGTTAATTATTAAGTTAAAAATAAGAATAATTTAAGTGCCATTTCATAATTAGATTAATTTCATAATTACCCTTAAAAAGCCTTGTAGAAAAAGAAATACAGCTCCATTTTTAACTTATTAAAGTACTGTAGAAATAATATAGAAACTTATAATATAAATCTATATAAACTTATATAGAAACTTATAAGTTTTTATATATACGTTTCTATATATAAGTTTCTATATAGAAACTTATAATATAAATATAAATAAATAATATAAAATAATGAAAATATAAGTTTTTATATATACGTTTCTATATATAAACTTATAGAAACTTATAATATAAATATATATAAATAATATAAAATAATGAAAATATAAGTTTCTATATATAATAAGTTTCTACATATAAACTTATAGAAACTTCTAAATATATATATAAATAATATAAAATAATGAAAACTTAATAATTAAAATTTTAAAAATATATATTATAGTAACAAAATATAATAGTAACATATATATTATTTCTATAAAATAATATCAACTTGTATTTGTATAATACAAATTGTATAATACAAATTTGCATTATAGTCTTGCAGTTTGTGAGACTACAATATAAATAAGAGCTAATAAACATCTGAGTCCAAACAAGAAATACCATCTCACACATTTAATCCCAACCTTAATTCAAAAGAAGCAAAAATTGACAAGTTACAGTCAGGAATTTACTGCAAGGCTGCATCATAAAGATGGTAACAGTGCCCAAAGTCCTGGATGATGGAATAATCAGGAATAAAAACCAACTGTGGCCCCTGCAGATGGGTAAGGGGATGCAGTGGCAGGGATTTATTGCTGCTGGTGCCTGGGTAACACCTCCAGGATATTCCAACTTCACTCCTCCCTTCCCAAAAATTCTCCATAATCTGTATTAAAGTTTCAGTCTTAACCCAGGTGTGTGGTGCAGGGGTTTCATTTAGGGATGGCTCTGGAGGATTTCACACAGTGCTTCTTTCTTTTTTTTTTCTCTCCACAAATTCCAGCAATTTTCCCATCTTTATTTGGACTAAGCATCAGCAGATTTCCCCAAAACTGCCACTGTGCCTCTCTGCATGCGAGGAGCAAAAAAAAAAAAAAAAATAAAATAAAAACCATTTAACTCCATGAACTGATGGATATTTTGAAATGCTTAAAATTAGCACAACTGCCTGGAGCTGTCTGAAATGGAAATTCTATTTTTGGTCCCTTTTCCAAGGAATCACAGCCAAGAAGGCTCAGGGCCTGCCTGCATCCCTCTCCAATAGCCAGGGATCCCAAATAGATATTTTTTTGGGGAGGAATAATGGGAGTATAATGAAACAATGCTCAAAAGCAACGAATCAGCTCAGCCTTCTGCCAAGAGGTGAAGAGGAGATCAGGTGATTTTGGAGTGCCAGGAAACAGCTGAAATATMGGTAGGGCCTGTGGAAATGCCAAAGAGGAGAGAGGCTTTAATCTGGAAATAGGAGTTCCTGGAAATGCATTTTCCAAGCACGGAAAATCAAGGGAAACTGAGGCAGCGCTGCTTCAGGCTTGTAAAAATATAGTAATTTTTCATAGAATCATGGGATGGTTTGGGTTGGAAAGGACCTGAAATTGTTCCCCCWCCCCTTCCATGGGCAGGGACACCTTCCACTATCCCAGGCTGCTCCAAGCCCCATCCAGCCTGGCCTTGGGCACTGCCAGGGATTGCATTTTCCACGAGCCAAAAAGTAAATTTTGCATTCCAATCACTATTTCTGAACCCACTTTCCCCTGAATTTCAGACTCCACAAGAGGGTTTGGCTACAGGGAGCACAAAAGCAAGGGCTGAAGCAGCCCATTATTCCCCAAAAAATATCACCAAATAAAAGAAATGTCTCTTTGGGGGGAATTCTGCAGCAGAGGAGCTGTATATTCCTGCAGCAAATATCACAGGATCCCACCATGCCACCAGCTTCACTTCAGCCAGGGAAAAGGATGTTTCCTGAATTTATTACAATTCCAAATTATCTTCTGGAAGCCCATACAGAGGTTTTTGTACACATGGAAAGTCAGCTCTTTAACCACCACACTGCACTGAGCATCAAACCATTCTTTTGGTAATGAACTGGAGTTGAGTGGGGTGCTTAATTAATTAATTTTGAGTATAATTTTGGGGTACATGTAAAWTAAAAAGGCCCAGGGACCTCCAGGTATTTTGATTCCAAACCAGCACACYTTTAGAAGAACACAAAGCCTGTTCTGGTGGTCCCAAATCTTCCAGGACAACAAAAGGCACCAGTCCCACCCCAATCCCTTCATCACTGCCTGGATCTGCGTTCTGCAGGAGCCCCTTTATTTATCTGCTTTTCATTATTCTGCTAAAACACCATTATTGGCACATTTCAGGATTGCTGCAGGCACCATCAGAGTGGGAGCAAAGCACTTGATGAAACAGAAAAGCACCATGTAAATGAAAAGCTCTTCATGCACTGCTAGAACTTGTTAGGGCAAAGCAACTTGGGAGGGAAAAAAAAAACCCGAAACTAAATTAAATTTGTCTCATGCTCCAAATCATTTAAGGCTCTAATTTGAAGCAKATATTGTCAAAGCATTTCTAAAGCTGTTTGAAACACAAGAAACTGCAAGGCAGTGTGTTTACCACTATTCCAGGCTGAGTTTTATGGTGGGAGTGTCAGCCAGCCCATTTGCTGCCTTTTTAATGTTGAAATTTGGGGGAGTTGTAGGAATTTGGTCAACACTACATTCACAGAACCACAGAATGCCAGGGTTGGAGTGGGAAGGGACCTTTAATCCCATTCCATCCCACCCCTGCCATGGGCAGGGACACCTTCCACTGTCCCAGGCTGCTCCCAGCCTGGCCTTGGCACTGCCAGGGATCCAGGGGCAGCCCAGCTGCTCTGGGCACCCTGTGCAGGGCCTGCCCACCCTTCATTCTCCTGATCTCCTTCAGAATCACCACCCTGGCACTCATGGGGAACCCACAAAACATCCCCAAGAGGCATCCAAGAGAGAAAGGCACTCCATCCCAAAAACCATGAAAAACCGGGATGACGCCCCATCCAGACTGAGGTGCATAATAATGACCAGAAACAAGAACAGCACCATTTAATACCCAAAACTCCTCCTTGACTTGGCTTCTTGGGGAGAAACAATCCTATTTATTGCTGTGTGGATAAACAGCATCCCAGAGCAGTGACACCTTAATTTTTAGCTTCTATATTTTTTCAGATTCTGTGCTGCTTTAGTGCGTGGCTCTGAGCTTCACATTAAGGATGGTGAGCTCTGTGCACAGAGCAGGAGACAAAACAATTCCTTCTCTAGCTGGGGACCAAGGACAATGATCCAAATCTTCAGGCCCAAGAGCACAAAAACAGCAGGATGATGAGAAGGAAAAAAAAAAGAAGGTTGGACTTCATAACCTAAAGCTGGGATTGGACAATTAACTCCAATATGCAAATGGAGCAGAACTATAAAAGTGACAGACCCTCGTGTCCATTTTGTGCCCATTTTGGTTCATCTTGGGTGCAGCCCTGGCTGGGCTCTTGTGCTGCCCAAGGTGGATCCATGGAGGAGATCCTTGAATAAATCCCTGCTTTATTCTTTAACTCTGCTCTTGCCCTCTGTTTTAAGGCAGCCTTCTCAAGGCATCAGGGAAATAACCCTTTCCTATCCCTGTGAGGAGACAACCCCAGACCTGCTGAGCTCCTGAGCATTCCCAGCAGGCTGCAGCTTCCCACAGGAGCCCTGTCCTTTAACTGCTCCCCAATCCCTGGCAGCTGTGGCCAGAGCTGCTGTTTGATGGGTTCACACCATCCCATTCCTCTCCTGCACTCCTTGGCCTGGTGGCATTTGGAATGCAAACAATGTCCCAACAGCAAGGACAGCACAGGAGGGATGAGGTTTGTTTGAGTCACCTCACTTGACACATCAGCTCATCTCCACGTCACTGTCCTGCAGTGACACACAGCTCCTGCTGCTCTGCTGCCTCCCCTGAGGGAGTTCACTGGGGAAAAGGAAAAATGCCACATTGATCCGTGTGTGCTGCTGTGTTCAYCCCAGGTGGAGCCCAGAGCTGGGCAGCTGATCAGAGCTCACCCACAGAACACAAAGATCACAGAACTGCTGAGGCAGGAAAAGCCCCCCAAGGTCATCAACAACTGACCCAGCACTGCCAAGGCCACCACTGTCCCCAAGTGCCACATCCACACACATCCATGCTCCCTGGGCAGCCCCTGCCAAGGCCTGAGCACCCTTTGCATGCAGAAATTCCTGCTGCTGGCCAAGCTGAGCCTGCCCTGGCCCAGCTTGAGGCCCTTTCCCCTTGTCCTGTCCCTGTTCCCTGGCAGCACAGCCCGACCCCCCCTGGCTGTCCCCTCCTGGCAGGGAGTTGTGCAGAGCCACAAGGGCCCCCTGAGCCTCCTTTGCTCCAGGCTGAGCCCCTTGCRAGCTCCCTCTGTATCAAAATTACCCCAAAGCAGTGGCTTAGGGTTGGTTTCTTTGCCATTCCAAATCCAAGAAAATAAATGTCACAACCCCAATGAGAAAAAAACCCCCATAAAATATTCCCATGTCTAACTTATTTATAAACAGAAGGTGGTTTTCCTTCTCTAACTGCTTTAGCTTTTATATTTTTCAGATTCTGTGCTGCTTTAGTGTGCAGTTCTGAGCTTCACATTAAGGGATGGTGAGCTCTCTGCACAGAGCAGGGAGACAAAACAATTCCTGCTCTAGCTGGGGACCAAGGACAAATGATCCAAATCTCAGGCCCAGGAGCACAAACAACGTGGGCTGGAGAGAGAAAAAGAAAAAGGTTGGGACTGCATAACCTAAAGCTGTAATTGAACAATTAACTCCAATATGCAAATGGAGCAGAACTGATCAAAGTGACAGACCCCATGACCAGGCATCCATTTTTGTGACCATTTTAAGTTCACCTGAGGTGCAGCCCTGGCTGGGCTCTTGTACCACCCAAAGTGGATCTGTTGAGACCTCCTAATAAATCCCTACTTTATTCTTTGGCTCTGTCCAGTCTCTGTTCTAGGTCAGTCTTAACAATCATCAACTCCACCAGCCCCAAAAAATCCATTTGGGCAGCTCATGGGCAGGGATTGTGGTGATGCTGGTCATTGCCAGCAATATTTGAGGAGAACTGGCATCAGTTTTTAATCAAAAAKTCAGGGTTGAAGGGGGGAAATCTCATTTAGAGCTAGCCAAGAGATGCAGGATTTCCAGCAGCCCCTATTCCCAAKGCCCACAAGGGAAAAGAAATTGAGTTGGACTTATTATTTCCTTTGCTTTTGTCCAAGTTGGAATTAAATTGCACTTTCCAGGACCTGTAAAGCTGTGAACAGGAGCTCAGAGGGTGCCTGTCCATGGATGCTGCATCCCAAGGAAGAGATAACAGGAGAAAGGATCCCACCCCCGGGTTCTTGTGGAGATAACAGGAAAAAACAGTTCARGGGTTATCCCACTCCTGCCCTAAAAGGACAAATCTTCCCATGGCTAAAAGGTTTCACAGGCTTCTCTTTCATGWACTCCTTGCCTTGTTCTCTGACAACTCAAAATCCTGACCCAAATGCAGCCCAGGATGTGAGACAGGAATTAAGAGCATGGAAAGCAGGGATAGGCCTCAAGGAAGAGGRTTTGTASTCAAACCCCACAAGGTGCAAACCACCTGTGTTTGCCAAAAAGAGAAAGGAAAATAACAGGGAGAAGCTCTGCCACAGGGAGAAACGATGGACAACCTAAAATGGAACAGCAATTTTACCATAAAGGAGTATATTTCTAATTTTAGCATCTATCTCATATTATTCTTATATTCCAYTCCACTCCTAGTTAAGTTACAAATATTTAAGTTATAAATATTAGCATTGAGTCAAGTCTAGCTYTTCTTTCACAAGAATAATATTATTATTTTGCCAATTTTTACAGATCATACCTTTAACRCCTCATTTAACTGACAGCTACAAAGCTGGGCCATTATTTGTAATTAAATCATGAAAGGCTCATGAACATCCAAATTACCTTCACATGCATCATACTATTTTAATAATTAAAGAAGGTATTTAAAAAAATAAAAAACTACCCCCAGTCCCTAAAAACCTTACCAATTCCCTGGAAAACACAAAGCAGCAAATGACAGATGAAGTTTGGTGCCAGCACAGGAAATTAAAATTTCCACTGGCACATCCTGCTTTCCCAATGAATGGCAAGGAATRTTCAGTATTGCACAAGGAATGTTTTTATTGCTACTGGCTCTAAAATTAAGGATAACCCTGCAATATCATTTTCCAGGAACAAAGATGTTGAAATAGTGACAGAAAAATGCACTTAAAAGCTAAAATAGTTTATCCCCTTGGTTTGCAATGCTCCTGGTTAATCAGATCCAGAGGAATTAGGTTTGGCCAACACTTCCAAGGATGCACGGGGGGGGATTGTTGGGGTGTCTGTGCAGGGCCAGGAGTTGGACTGGATGATCCCTGTGGGTCCCTCCCAGCTCAGGATATTCCATGAATTTCTTTGGAGATGAAAGGTCTTTGGGTGGCTGTAGGTGATACCAGAAGTTTGGCCACTCCATTTTTTTCCTTTGGATACAGAAATTCCTCCCCATCTTATTSCCAGAAGCAGCGTTAGTGACTTGACCATAAAAACCTGGATTTCTKATTAAATCTAATTATTGAGCTCCAAAAGTGCCACCTGCCTGAGCCATGGGCTGGCTTTGCTTTAGAATTCAACCAAGTGCTGTGGCTCAAATGCCAAACTCCCCACACTCCCTGTGTGGATGCAGCATCCACCTCCCAGGCTGGCTGGATGCAGTTTTACCCCTTTTTTTCCCAAATRCTTTATTTCTTTGGCATGCTCTGATGATCCCACAGTCTGTTCCATGCTAGGATCAGCTGGGAATTAAATAAAATAACCACTATTTTAGCCAGAAATTGCTCCTAAGCCTTGAGCAAGACCATCTGCCACATGTCCTCCTCCAGATGTGCAGGAATTTCTGAGCATCACTGAAGTGCCCCCACAAAGGTCTCGCCAGCTGTTGCAGCTGATTTGCATATTTAGTCCAGATTTGTCTTAATTTCAAGCAGCCACTTTCATCTGAAGCTGTTGTTAATTCTGCAAAGCAGTTCAGGGAATGCTGATGGACCCTGGCAACCTCACCTGACACCTTCTCCTTTCCATCCCAGAAATTCATCAATTCATTCCCTCATTTCCATGCCAGGTGCCTTCCTTTTCCCCTTCTAAATATTAACAGCCATCAAAGCCAGGTGAGATTTTCACCTGGGGTTGGCTGAACAACCCAGGCCTGCTTTGGATTTCCAGCAGCAGAAAGGAAAACCCTGCAGGAACTTGGGAAATCATCATATTAATGAAAATAAACAATAGATATAATAATATATTTCTGTTTTAGATGAGTTCAGTGAGAGGATCCCAGAATGGTTTGGGATGAGGGGACCTTACAAATCATCCCAAGCTCTCATGGTCARTCATGGCTCTGTCAGACATGGACATCCCAACCTGCTCCACTGGGATAATCAATAAAAAACTGAGGTTTTTATGTCTTTCTTTTTTTCTAACATTGGCTAGTTTGTCCTCACACCTCCAGCTGTGAAGGATCTGGAATGAACATCCCCACTGGGAGTGCCAAAAGCCTGGATAAGCTGCCAGACTCACCCTGGAGATGGGGTTTGGGATGCTGGCTTCTGAGGACATGGGAAGTTGTGCTGATATAATTAGAGCAGAAGCATAATTAGGTTTCTCCACTAATTTGGCACTTGACACAGGCCACACCAGAGACCAAGGATGATTTTGAGGCAATTTTCTCTACTGGTACAAACTCACCGACTTGCAGCAGAGAGAAAAAAAAAGAGTTTTTAAGATTTATGTGAGTTAGAAAGARTTACAAACAAATTTCCTCCACAAAATTCTACAAATTGACATCTGGAAAACTGCTCATCACATCTGGAAAACTGCTCAAAATGTTGCTTTCATATTTTTTGGTAACAGGTCGCCCAAAGTGTAAAGAATCACTTGTGATTGCAGCATTTCCTTAGTGAGAAATGGATCCCCCAAAATTCCCTGCAAGTTTCAAACAAAGGCAGAAAAAATCTACCTCTGTTTAAAGAACCCTATTTATAAATGACATCCAAAAATATATATTCATGGAAGGATGAAGCTGAGGGGCTCCTTGCTGCTTCAGAAGAGTGGCTGTGTTATTCCTGCCTTTGAAATCCAGCATGAAAACAGGGGGTCCAAGGAATTATCTTGTGTTCATTCAAATAAAAATTGTGTTAATCTGCTTTTCCCCCCTTCCCTTTTTCCTTTGAGCTTTCCAGCTTTTTCAGCTGCTGAACCAACTGCAGGCCCAGCTGATCRTGTGGAAGCTGCAGGACAAAACTATCCATGGAACATTACACCCTGTTATAAACCCATCTATTTGAGGCTGATGCACACACAAAAATATGATTTTTAGCCTTTAACCTGTTATTTTCTTCCTGGTTTGTTTAGTTTCCCCCTCACCCCAAGGAATAAATTGCTGCTTCCATTTAGGAGGAAGCACAAATCATGTTGTCATTACAACAGCGCTAAATCCTAAAAATTTTTGTGCTGTGAGGAAGCATCCAGGCACTTAGGGAAGGCCCTGGGAATTGAAAAGCAGGAGTTGAAAACAATCTCACTCCTCTGGATTTTTAACAAAGATTTCTTACTTACCCCATCCTCTCTTGATGGGAATTATCTGGCATCCAACTGCAGAAATTCACTCCCTAAAAAAATCCCATTGCAGGARGGTTTTAAGGAGCCAAAACAATCCCAGGATTTTCTTTCAGGTGGATGCTCAGATTAAACAAACTCCCTCACCACACATGGGGATCCCAGAASCCTTTAGGATGGAAAAGCCCTCTGAGACCAGCACTGCCAAGGCCACCTCCAATCCATGTCCCCAAGTGCCACATCCCACATGGCTTTTGAACAATTCCAGGGATGGGGACTCCATCACCTCCCAACATCACATCCCAACCACGTTTTCCACAAAGAAATATTTTCTAATATCTGACTTAACACCCCCCAACCCCTCATGGAAAGCCCAAAAACCCTTAAAAAGTCCTGTGGGATGATGCCAAAGGAGGAAGTCAAGGGTTAAGGCTGGATCTTGTGTTCCTCTGRGTTATCCTGGGGGATGGAGGTGGCACCAAGAGAGGTGAGGTGGCCAAAGGAGCTCCTGTGGGGACAGGATGGTCCTCTTTGGGTGCTGAACAACAAAACAAACTCTTTTGACTGGGATTTTGATGGCCAAGAAGGAATTTTTTTGTTTTCTTGCCCAGGGAAGACCAAATGGTGTGCTTAACCCCAGACTGTGCAGCCCCAAAGTTTTATAACTTCAAGTAGGGTCTGGTGGCAGAAGGGTTTGAGATGAGCACTGAGARACCCAAAGTAATAACAACCTCCCCTGAGCAGGAGTGGAAAAGCAACGAGTTCTGGACATGAATCTTGAATTCACACCTGCTGGAGCGTGACAAGGCTTTGATGACAGCATAATTACCAACACAATAAGCACATTTCTGCAGATAATCCCTTTTATCATCCACAGGAGCCTTTTATGCAGGGCCACAAGCGTTTCAAAGTAGCAGCAACTGGGAACAAAATCAAGGCAGAGGTTTTAAAAATATTTCCGACCCAAAATATTGGGTTCTGAGCCTGAAAAACTGTTAATAGATTAAAAATGAAAACATCAAAAAACAAACCCACAAAAAAAAAAAAAAAGCCACTTAACTTTAAAGATCCTCTTTGCCCCATTTGTGGAAAATCACCTTTTCCCCACTAAGCTCCATCACTATCATCTTTTCAAGGTTTCAGCCAATGGGACTTTCATGGCTAATGAAAAATTGAARTATTTAAAATGCACTCAAACTTTATCAGAAGGACTTGGCATCTTCAGTCTGAGGTTTCCTCTCTGAGATACCTCCAAAGCTCTGCCCAAATGGCAGCGGGAAGCTTCAAAAAGCAGGGACAGGCTCTTGTTCATCTAAAAAAAAAATCAATTTCATCTGCCCAAATGGCAGTGAGAAGCTTCAAAAAAGCAGGGACAGGCTCTTGTACATCTAAAAAAAAAATCAATTTCATCTGCCTTGGGGGGAAGGAAGAAGGATTCCCCAGGACATTTGGAAAAGTTTGTGGGCAGGAATATGACTGGCTGCTCCATGTAGAACCAGGGAAAGGTATTATGTGGGGAAGAGGACAGATTTCTCCCAGAAACCATGAAGAAYCTGGCACTAAAAGGAGGACAAGTATCATTTTCAAAGCAATGATTGCCCTGCACTGGTGATGAGATGACGCTACAGTTGCCAGCATCGTTTTTGGGAAAACAAGAGAAAGGCTAGGCTTAATGAGACAAATTTAGTTTAATACTCCTCAGATAAACCCACTTCTGACTGAAGTCACCTCAGCCAGTTGCTGAGGCATGAAAATTGAAGTCCCTGCAGCGCTGTACAAACACTGACAAATTATCTCATTTGATCAAAACAGCCCAGGGAGGAGGGGTTTTGCCAAAGGCAACCACAGTGAGAGCCAGGAGAGGAGCTCAAGAGGCTGCCATGCAGTCCAAGGGATCATCCTTCATCATTTTGTAAGGAATCACTGCTTGGAAAGCTGCTCCCAACTAACACACAACCATGCAAAGTCCTRCCTGCCAGCAATTTTCCAAGCTTGGATAGACACAGGAAGAGATCCACTAAATGGTGACAAGGAATGAGGCAGSCTGATATTTTCTGAAAAATCCTCTGTGCCCAGGAATTTTCTCCTGGGAAGCTGAGAAGCCTCAGAGAGGAATGAAAACAAMAATTATCTGATTGCTYCTCCTGTGTTTTGCTGCTTTGGAATGTGGRTTGGACATTGTTTACCAACAGGTGAATGTTTGATTGGTACCACGTGAATTGTTTTTAATTAATGACCAATCACAGCCAGCTGTGTTGGACTGAGGAGTCAGTCCAGAGCTTTCATTGTCATTCTTGTTAAGCCTTCTGTGTCCTTTCTCTTTCTTTAGTATAGTTTAGTATAGCATTCATAATATATTATATTATATATATTATACAATATATTATATATTATACAATATATTATGTATTCTATAATATATAATATTATAGAATATATAATACATAATATTATATATAATATTATATATAATACATGATATAAATAAGATGTAATGTAATGAAATATATATTATATAGTAAATATCATATAATATATATATCATATAATATAATAAAATTATAAATCGGCCTTCTGAGAACAAGGAGTCAGATTCTCATCTCTCACCTCGTCCTGGGGACCCTCACAAASASCKCAATTCCTGGGTAAATTCCTGCCACATGCTGCATGYAAATGTCCCCAGGTCTGTGGTTTGGCACTGAAATTCTCAGGGGGTGAAGGAGGAAGGACACAGTCACTGTCTGATATTCTGAATTCTTCACAGCTGAACTGATCAGAAGGGTTTGGATTAAAAACAACCTTAAAATTCCATCTTGTTCCAACATGGGACACCTCCCACTAGGCCAGGCTGCCCCTCTGACCGGGCCTTGGGCACTTCCAGAGATRCAGGGGCAGCCACAGCTGCTCTGGGCACAGGATATAAGGAATGAGAATGTTATTCCATACACAAAACCACTCTGGAGCACCCAAAGGGCTCTTGCTGAGCTCCCTGGAGCAGAGGGAGGCTGAGGGGAGATTCACTGGGAGCTGCAGCTCCKAWCTCTGCTCTCTGMGACAGGGACAGKKCCKYGGYAYGGSRMG
>NDFG01000185.1:834844-880591 GCA_002167245.1 Sporophila hypoxantha
GSCKYGYYYGGTTTAGGTTGGATTTRAGGGAAAGGTTCTTCCCCCAYAGGGTGCTGGGCACTGCCCAGGCTSCCCAGGGAATGGGCACAGCCCRGAGGCTGCCAGAGCTCCAGGAGAGCTMGGACACTGCTSCAGGGTGGGATTGRTGGGGMGTCTGGGCAGGGACAGGAGCAGGATCCATGATCCCTGGGAATCCCTCCCAACTCAGCACGTTCCATAACTTTGGTGACTGTAAAAAGCCAGGAATGGCACTGAAAATCTGCAGAGCCACAGACCAGAAGCCACTCTCTGCCTCCAGCTGTGCCTGGGTGAAACAGCAGCAACCAGAAGTGTTGGAATCCAAAATGCAGGGAGCTCTCAGAACTTTGGGCCTGGAAGCCAAAGCTCGGAATTAAACCCAGGATTTGATCTGAGACCTTGGAAAAGGCTTCCAAACTTAGCTGCTAGAAGTGAGAATGTGGATTTATAGTTTAAAGCAGAAAAATGTTAAACTAAATAAAGGAAAGTTTGGGTTTAGAGTTTCAGATATAGAAAAAATAGAAGTAGTTACAAGGGTAAACAAGGAGTTTAGAATGCAGTGCTGRAGGTTTGTGTYRCATAYCATGATTGMRTAASAKAGCTRACACTGTAACATGYGTCCATAAGATGAAATARTTAAGGATTAGGTCAAAAACATAAATATCCTTGTTGGCAGTGTTTTATTGGTCAATAAATCCTTAAAAGGTCTTGTAACTAAAGGTCTTGTGACCTTCTAAACCATGCTGTAATGATATGAGCTGAACTCACCCTTCCTGCCTATATAGAAAATAAGAAAATAAACCACATCATCAAAACCAACTCAAAAGCTCAGAAGTCCTGTCTCTAACTCATTCAAAATTCTCCACAAGTGAATTATCACACYGAAGTGATGTGAAGAGCAGGAATGCTCCCAGTGACACTGATTTATGAGCTCCCACTCCTTCAGCATGAGGCAGAGGAGGAGAGAAGTGGGAAAAGCCCCAGAGAGAGCAGGGATGTGGTTTGTGGGTCACACACAGACACAGAGCCCTGGGGATTGCAGCACAGGGACCCCCCCAGCCACAACAAAAATGATATTTGGCACCTTGCTCCCTGATGATTCCATCCTAACACCCTGGGGAAATCACAAATGGCCCTTGGAAACAGCTCCTCTGAAGAATATAAAAATATTCCAATATAATATAATATAAAATATGATATTAGAATATAATATTATATTAGAATATAATATTTTATATTGGAATAAAAATACCTAAATCATCAAAAACCAATGAATATAACTATAACTAAAACTATAACTATACAAATAAATTTAAAAATAAATATAAATATAAAAATAAATATAAATATAAATTTTAAAATAAATATAAATATAAATTTAAAAATAAATATAAATTTAAAAATAAAAATAAATATAAATTTTAAGATAAATATAAATTTAAAAATAAATATAAATATAAATTTTAAAATAAATATAAATATAATACCTAAATGATCAAATCTTACACAGGTTTTTGAGCTGGGTCAGCCACAGGCTCCCAGCCACCATGCCCTGACTCCTGCAATGGAATGAGTCCCACTCCAGCACTTCCAGAGGCAGCAGCTGATGCCAACTCCCTGGCACCTCACTAGGCTGGCTAAAAGATGGCAGAATAACCCCTCAGCACTGGGACCACGTGGATTTCAGGWATAAAACACAGTTTGAAGCAGAAAAGGTGAGTCAGTCACTGCAAAGCAAAGCATGGCTATCCCCAAACCCTTCCCTCTGGCTCCAGGACCTGCAGCAAGATGGGAAGAAGCCACATCTTGCTGTCACTACACCCTTGAGATGTTTGGAAATGTTCAGAAATTGGATTTCTTTTGTTTTTCCTGAGTTACAACCAGTAAAAAAAAATTGAGATCCAGTTGGGGAATTCATTTAGGGATGCAGAAGAAAAGGTCCAGGGAAGATTTCCCTTGTCCAAGCAAAGACCTTTCCATTCCATTTCCATTCCAAGTGATGCTGGGAAGGGCCAGGTAGCCTGGGAATGCCTGGAAAGGGCACCCCATTGGAGAAACCTTGGATTGTCATCCCAAACCCCTTCCCAAACACTTCCACCACCAGCAGTGCTATCAAAGTCCTYGCCCCCAGGTAATCAATTGTCCCTTCTCTTTAGAAAAGGGAAAATACAAAATTATTTCATAATTTTATATGTCAGAGCTCCACCCCTGAAGTCACAGAGTGGAAAGAGAAGAGATTACTTTTCTGCAATACTTTTAAAAATGAGACTTTAATGGAAAAGAAAATATTATGTTCTGGAGTTTTTAATTTTACTGGGGCTTTTTTTGGTTCATTTTCAACTCCCTAAGTTGTGGATTTCCTCCCCACTGTTCCTTCTGCAAAACTTAATAACACCAGAAAAGTGTCGTGTGGCAGCAGTAGAGCAGTGAGGAGCAACAACAGCAAAATTACTGGAATTAATCACAAAAAAAAGCCATCTGGTGTGCAAAGCAGTGGCTAAACCTCCATAATCCTTCTAAAACAGGAAAAATCTGGAAAGCCAACTTGAAGGAGCAAAGCAGTAAATACAGAGGGGATTGGAGGAGTAAAAAGGGCTTGGGGATTTGGGGGAGCTCCAGACTATTCAGGCCCTGGTTAGGCACCTTGGGGGAGAAATGCCTGGATTTGTAATCCCTGTTTCCTCCAAAAATCCTGATTAACCCCAATCCCAGAGCTCCTGAGAGCTGTCCTGCCAGCAGCACAGGAGGGAATTGCAGGGAATCCACCCAAAGCAGCCTGGGCAGCAGGGCAGGGGGGGATTCTGCCCCTGTGCCCCTGTGCTCAGGTGAGAGCCCACCTGCAGAGCTGGCCCAGCACAGGAGGGACCTGGAGCTGCTGCAGAGAGCCCAGGGAGGCACCAGGATGGGCAGAGGGATGGAGCAGCTCTGCTGGGAGGAAAGGCTGGCACAGCTGGGGGTGCTCACCTGGAGAGGAGAAGCTCTGGGGTGACCAAACTGTGGCCTGAAGGGGCTGACGGGAAAGATGGAGAGGGACTCTGTACAAGGGATGGAGTGCCAGGACACAGGGAATGGCTTCCCAGTGCCAGAGGGCAGGGCTGGATGGGATATTGGGAATTAGGAATTGTTCCCTGGCACAGGGTGCCCAGAGCAGCTGGGGCTGCCCCTGGATCCCTGGCAGTGCCCAAGGCCAGGTTGGACAGCACTTGGAGCAGCCTGGGACAGTGGAAGGTGTCCCTGCCCATGGCAGGGGTGGAATGGGATGGGATTTAAAGTCCCTTCCCACCCAAACCATTCTGGGATTCTGTGATCCCAAAGATGGAAAGGAGGTTCCTTCAGAAGCAAAGGGTGTTTTCCCAGGAGTTGAGCTCACCACGGATGCTGTGCCCACCTCCACAGAAGAACTCCAGGTTCCCCCCTCTCCCCACCAGCAGAGCTGCAGATCTCAGCCCCACACCCAGCTCCCCTGGATGTCTGTGCACAATCCAGCTGCRTCCCATGCACACACACAGCAGCAGCTTCCAAATATCCCAAGGTTTCCTGGGGAGACACAAGCACTGTCCCACTGAGCAAGAGCAAACCCTGGRAGCTCAGAGCAGCTTCACGCTTTGCTCACAGGCKCCCGACAAATATTTAATTCAACGCTGGGGAAATATTTAATTAACAGCCTCTGTTTCTAATTAGGAGTGGAGATGATGTGAAGGGYAAAGTRACCAAAGCTGCTGCWGCAGCAGTGATGCCTCAGTGCAGAGAATTTGGGTTAATATCATGTTATACTAAGGAAATTAAATAATAAAGCACATCACACGTGTCCCACCCCAAGGTCACACAAAGCATCACGTGCAGGACACTCTACAGAGGGAGAACACAACCACTTAGGGTGTGAGGGGAAAGAAAACCCTACAACACTAAAAAAATATTCCCTTAAACCACCTCAAAACACTGCACATCCTGTCTGTGACTCCTGGAGCTCTGGGAAACCTGAAAGCAGCCTGGAAGATCCCTCTTTCCATGACAAAAGTGTCAGGTTTTGGATTAATGGTGCTGAAATTTAACAGGCAACCCCACAGAGGTGTCAGTGATTTAGGCATTGAAGGAAATCCTGATTTTTTTTCACCCTTTAAGTGTGAGCAGCTGACACACAAACTGTTTTCCAGTGATATTCCCTCCTCTCCTCCCAGAGCAAAAGGTAAGGGTGGGGATTACAAAAGCATCTCAGTGCCCAAACCAATCCAGGGATTCACCAGGACAGGACAGTGGATTTTTTAAAGCCCTATTTAACCCTTCCAACTCCTAATAAAACCCACAAATTTCCTGCTCCTCCATCTACAACAATATTTTGATGTGCTGCAGGTTTGGGCTGATTTCCTATCAAAATGAGTTAACATCTGGCAGAAAAGATCACACAAAGCCATGTGGGAATGCCTTGGGAGAATGGATATCCCTCTCCAGTTATCAGGTATGTAAAGACTTTGCTTGGGGATTGAGTTCATCCATTTAACCTACAAGTGCCACCAGGCAGGGACATAATTACCCACTTAATTGAGTCTTTTCTCATGAGCCTCAGAGGGCAATGATTGCACCAGGAGCAGGAGGGGAGGCAAGGCCAGGGTGGGAGTGGCAGCACAYGGGATTTGGGGGGTTTGTTTTCCATTAAAAAGCTTCTATTTTGGGCAGCATGGCACAGTTCATGTTTGAAAATCAAATATATTTTCAACATGTTATGGAGGCCTCTTTATCTCTATGAATTATTCTCCTCCAGGGCAGAAAACACCAGAAAATTCTTCCTTTTGTCATGCTTTCTTTAAAAAAAAATAAAATTATTTTATGGAAAAAGCAGGCTCCTAAAAATGAGACATCTGGCTGTTAAATGTCTTTTTTTCTGACTATACTTCCAATAATATTTTCTAGGTTTCTGAGGTGAAAGCCTATTGTATTTTTGGGGTGCCCTGATGAAGGGAGGAATGATGAATCTGACTCCATGTTCTCAGAAGGCTAATTTATTACTTTATAATACTATATTATATTAAAGAATACTATACTAAACTATACTAAAGGATACTTAGAGAAGGCTAAAAGGATAATAATGAAAACTTGTGACTCTCTCCAGAGTCCTGACACAGCTTGACTCTGATTGGTCATTGAGTCAAAATAATTCACATGAAACCAATGAAAAAAGCACATGTTGGATAAACAATCTCCAAGCTCATTCCAAAACAGGAAAACACAGGAGAAGCAAATGAGATAAGAATTGTTTTCCTTTTTCTCCGAGGCTTCTCAGCTTCCCAGGAGAAAAATCCTGGGCGAAGGGCTTTTTCCCGAAAATGTGAATGCCACAAAAGCCTTCGTTTCTTCTGGAAAAATCCAGTTATTCCCATGCTCAGGATGTGGTGCTAATCCAGTAATCCCTCATGCACACCTTGCTCATTTCCCTTTGCTGCCAGAGGAGGGCTGGGACACCTGGAACCAGCGGCTGGGTCTTGCCCAGGGGTGTGAGCATCACTTTTGGGGCTCACAAGAACGAGGTGGGGGCAATATCAAATGGGGAAATGACAGCACACAGGAACTGCTGGAGAAACTCTAAAGCCAGCTAGAAATAAATGAAGAATTTCACAGAATACAACGTGAAGACATTTGGAGCAGCATCTGCCCTGCTCCTTGCATAACCTCCCTTCCTTCCCATCAGCTTGGGGAATGCTCAATTCCTGAGTGGCACTGGCACCTCATTATCCAATTAAAAAGGCTTGCTTTTAACAAAGAAATAATGTTGGGATAAAAATGATTAGGTTAATGATTAATTTGAGCTGCTCATATATGAAACAGCTTTGCAATTAATTTGGGGAGGTTTGCACYTTTTAAGCTCCTCAGTGTAATTGTGACAAGTGGCATCGCTGGGGCTCTGCTAATTAATTTGTTAATGTGAGCACAGGGGGGTCACCCCCTGCCAGAAGTAACAGGGGAAATTATATCAATTTTTAAAGGAAAACAAACCACTCAGGAATAGTTTCCTGACATCTCTTGTGTAGCCAATGAGAGTGTTTTTCTCTCTTTTTCCAGCAGCAGAGCTGCTTTCTTCTTCCATGGGAAGAGGAACACATTGGATTAGATCAAATTAAGTGGTTTGATTTAATAGTGACATCAACATCCRAGGGCAGAACCAGCCAGCACAAATTCCCCAAGGGATTTACCTCTGGAAATGGCACTTCCAGGTCAAGGCTGCAATGTTTTAATAGGTTCTGTGTGAGATCCTCCAGGAGTGTTTGGAGGGGAAGGTGTGGCTCATTCCCAGCAGAGCAGCCACACAGGTGCTGTGCTCCTCATGGAACCAGGAAGGTTGGAAAAGCCCCTCAAGGTCATCAGGCCCAACAACTGACCCAGCACTGCCCGGTGCTCACAGCTAAGCCATGTCCCCAAGTGCCACCTTGGACACCTGCAGGGCTGGGCACTGCAAAGCTGCCTGGGCAGCCCCTGCCAAGGCCTGAGCACCCTTTGCATGCAGAAATTCCTGCTGCTGGCCAAGCTGAGCCTGCCCTGGCCCAGCTTGAGGCCCTTTCCCCTTGTCCTGTCCCTGTTCCCTGGCAGCACAGCCCGACCCCCCCTGGCTGTCCCCTCCTGGCAGGGAGTTGTGCAGAGCCACAAGGGCCCCCTGAGCCTCCTTTGCTCCAGGCTGAGCCCCTTGCCAGCTCCCTCAGCCCCTCCTGGGGCTCCAGCCCCTCCTGAGCTGCTCCCTGGGGCTGCTCTGGCTCTGTGCCTGGACAGGCCGAGCTGCTTGGGTTGCTGGAAAGGAGCTGGAAATGCCTTCCCTGTGGCTCAGGGCAGCAGATTCTCCTCAGTGTCCCTCGTCTCCCACCCTGAAATGGGGGCACACAGAACCATCCCTGCCTTGTGCTGGAGTTCAGGGGCAAGGCCAGGTTGGACTTTGGGGCTTGGAGCAGCCTGGGACAGTGGGAGGTGTCCCTGCCCATGGCAGGGGTGGCACTGGGTGGCATTTAAGGTCCCCTTCAATTCAAACCATCCTGGGATTCTGGGATCCCATCTGCCACAGTCTCTCCTACCTCTGCCTGTGCCAGGTTTACCTCAGTTTCTCTTGGTTTATCTAAATTTCCATCAAGGTATCCTGAGCTTTATCTAAGCCTGGTTTCCCTGTGAGCTGAGCCCCTTTCCCAGCTCCCTCAGCCACTCCTGGTGCTGCTGGCATCCCTGCCATCCCTCCTGGATCCCACACTCCCAGAGCCTGCTTGGGGATGGAAAGCAGAATTGTTTTGCATTCCCCCTGCATCTGAGATCCCAGCTGTCAAACCCTCCGTGCTGAGCTCTGCCTCTTTCCAGAGGTAACCAATTAATTTTATGGTGCCACTTGAGAGGGCTGGAGATGGAGTTACAGAGCATCTAATGATCAAAGAAAATAGTGAATGGCATAAATAGCGATGTCCTCCCATTCCCCATTGATATGCTTTCTAATGAAGGACACTTGCTAATAAAGGAGTCTCCAGACCTCCCTGGGAGTGATCCRYTTTTCATGTGAAAGGCACYAAATATTGCATTTATCATCCCTGGTGACTGAAAGACACTGACAGGGACAGGAYGTGCCTCTGTGCAAGCAAAAACACAAGAGAAGACGAGCTCTCCCTACTCTACATCCCACCATTTCCATCAGCTCTTTTTTTATTCAAAGTTAGGGGGATAATGTCACCTGGGAGAACCATGAATACACCCTGGGTGTGTTCAAGGTGTAACTGAGATTCCCAGACTGGGTTGGGTTGGAAAGGAATTAAAGATCATTTATTCCTGCCCCTGCCATGGCAGGGACACCTTCCACTGTCCCAGCTGCTCCAGCCTGGCCTTGGGCACTGCCAGGGATCCAGGGGCAGCCKCAGCTGCTCTGGGCACCCTGTGCCAGGGCCTGCCCACCCTGCCAGGGAACAATTCCTAATTCCCAATATCCCATCCAGCCCTGCCCTCTGGCACTGGGAAGCCATTCCCTGTGTCCTGTCCCTCCATCCCCTGTCCAAAGCTGAGGGAGGAATGAGGTGTCCCCAGGGCTGCTGTCACTGTCCCTGCCCGTGGCAGAAGAGGTGGCACTTCTCCCACAGCAGCACAAATCAGCTGTGACCTGCAAGCCCCACAAGAGAATTCCATTTATTTTCAAACACCACTTGGACCAAGGCATGACTGCAAATAAAAACCCCATCTGAGCTTGGTACTTCATGCTGCAAATCCTGATTTATGAARATTGCTCTGCACAACCACTGCCAGAATGGCCCAGGGGTGCTAAACCAGGGGTGCATTTGCTCTGCTCCTGGCTTTTTTAAATTTGGGAATCATTTTCTCCCGGGAAAGGGAATGTTCCCTCTGAGGGTGATATTCCTGTGGCAAAGCTGCCTTTCCATTTTAAAGCCCATTTCTGACGTAAGGGATTGACTCATCCACACCTGTCCAGGGCATTTGAATGAATGAGCCAGGAGATATTTGCCAAAAAACACACGTATTATTTGCCCAAAAATACATCTATCACCCTTCCTACTGCACTCCCTCCATTTCAAAAATGTTCATCTTTCACATTTAGGAATTGTTTTACCCACCTSCTTCCTGGGAAATAAGAAATCCAAGACCTGTCCTCACTGCTGCCTTCCYGTAGGATACAAGGAATTATTTCCTAAAAATAAGTAACCTCAGAGGAAAAGTCCTTCCCAAGACTTTCTTTCAGAACAGTGAGCTTGGAAACTCTGGGAAATCCCCAGACTGTTGTTTTTCCTGTAAAAACCATCATGCACAGATGGAACAAGCCCATCAAATTTAGGATGGCAAGTGATTCCTATTCCCTGAGTGCTGCAGAGAAATGGAAGCCCATCCAGGAGGATATGCCTTGAAAAAGGCTGTGGAAAGGGAAAGCACATTGGGAGTGGGAATTGAAACCTGTTTTAATCAACAAAAGCTTTAGGAGGTTTTCCCCATCTCTTTTATCTTACCAACATTAAAAAGTTCAAGGCCAGGTTGGATGGGGCTTGGGGCAYCCTGGGATWGTGGAAAATGTCTCTGTTCAGGCAYGGGGTGGGACTGGAAGAGACTGAAGGTCCTTTCCAACACAAARCATTCCAAGATTCTGGGATAAAACAGAAATTGCAATTGTTATTGGAGATGGGAGACAACCCAGGTCTGTACTTGGACTGCTTTAGGCTTTGGGTTTTGCCCTCCCCTCAGCAGAAGGGATTATACAACACTTCATGTTCTATTCAGTGCAACTCCACTGATTTTACAGAACAACCCACTAAATATCCTAAATGAGAATTCTGAAGCTTCCACGAGGGGTTTGAACAGCCAGCTGCTGGGGAAGCTGAAATTATTTGCAAATATTCAGCTTGTTAGGGATTTTAACAGTTGTTCTCAGCCAAACAACTCCACACAGCTCCACAAAATCCAAGCTGCAGCATCCTGACCTGCTCCCCCTCCTGCCTTCCCCCCAAATCATCTGCATCACCCCTTAGGGACTAACGTAAGGTTAATTAATCACTCATTTGTCAGCACATTTACTCACAAAAAACCCCTCATCTTCTGTTTTTACCTGCCTGCAATGGAAATATTTTGAGCAGTATAAAGTCCCCACACCAAAGGCTGTTGTATTCCCAAAGCCTTTTACTGCTGGAAACAATGGTTTAGGGGGAATTCCTTAAAAAGATTTATCTTTATATTTCTCGGCTATACAGGGATGGAACACCCAAAATATTCCATAAATGCTTTCTCTTCCCAAGCTGCCTTCYAACCAAGCAGAACCCCTCCTATTTCAAGACTGTTCTGTTTTCTACCACCACATTTATTTGCACTATTTGAAAAATACTTCCCTGGGATGAGCAATATTTTAGATCTCGTGTCAACAGAAGAATATTTTCAGCCTAATTACAGGAATTCTTACAATTAATAGAAGCAAACCAAGTCATTAGCCTAGAATTTTATCCATCTAAACTGGGTTGTGCTGGGAAGTTAAATTCAATTATCTTTTTTTGATAACAGATTAACTGAGAGATCAGGGCAAGTAATGAAATACTTAATAAACAGGATTAAAAGAGCTGAGGCAAAAAAGGAAAAGGAATCAAGTGAACCAAAGCCACTGGAGATGTATTGAACAGGAATGGAAATTTTGCTTGTTTTCCCCATGGAAATTCAATCCGCWGACTGACGTGACCACAGGAAGGTGGACAGAGCTTTCTCAGCTGGGGAGATCCTGGATCTGCTGCTCCGTGTCCCCAAAACCTCATTCCTGTGCTGCACGCCAAGATCAGGGCTTCCAGAGGCCACCACAGCTTGGATCTCCATGGATCACTGTGGATCACCATGGGATCATGGCCAGCAACGATGGATCATCAATACCATGGGATACCTGTCAGTCATGAAGACTCACCAATGGTCATGCGGATCACATCAAATCACCATGGCGATCAGTCATGCAATGGGCCATCATAAATCACCATGGGCACGTCAATAGTTCATGATGGATCACCATGGGCCACATCAGTCCATGATGGATCACCATGGCCATCGTCATAAATCACCATGGGTCAGTCATCAGTCCATGATGGATCACCATCATAAATCACCATGGGTCATCCATCAGTCATGGATCATGGGCATCACCCATGATATATCACCATGGGTCATCATCAGTCATGATGGATCATCCATGGATCATCATAATCACATGGATCATCAATTCACCATCAGGGACAATGGATCACCAGGATCAACGTCAGTCACAAAAGGATCACCATGGATAATCATAAAATCACCATGGATCACTGTCAATCACAATGGATCACCATGGACTCACTCAGTCATGACCATATGCATGGATCACTGTCAACCATGAAGGAATCAACGGATCACATGATGCAAACAAATCAACCATGATCCACCATAAGATCACTGTCAACACAATGGATCACCAATGGATCAATAATAATCACCATCATCATCACCATGAATCACTGTTCACCACAATTGGATCAATCAGGATCATCACGGATCATCAATGGAATCACTTTCAATCACCATGGATGCATGATGGATCACTGTCAATCACCATGGATCATGATGGATCCACCATCAATCACCAGGGATCACCATCAACCATGATGGATCAACATGGAACATCATGGATCATCATAAATGATCATGGATCTCTGTCAACCACAATGGATCACACCATGGATCATCACAGATCACTGTCAACCACCACAGATCACCATCAGCACCATGGATCACCACAGATCAGTGGGTTCTACCAGGAAGCAGCTGACTCTCCGTGCAAATCACATTTGTTCAAGGGTGGATCTTCTGTGCTGGTCCCCAGGGCCCCAAGCAGGTCACATTGTCACCAAAGCCCAGTAGGATACTCAGCCACRCACCACCAGCCTCAGCCAAGGAAATGTCATGGAATCCTGGAATGGTTTGGGTGGCAGTGGACGTTTAAAGCCCATCCAGTGCCACCCCTGCCATGGCAGGGACACCTTCCACTGTCCCAGGCTGCTCCAGCCTGGCCTTGGGCACTGCCAGGGATCCAGGGGCAGCCCCAGCTGCTCTGGGCACCCTGTGCCAGGGCCTGCCCACCCTGCCAGGGAACAATTCCTAATTCCCAATGTCCCATCCAGCCCTGCCCTCTGGCACTGGGAAGCCATTCCCCCTTGTACAGAGTCTCTCTCCATCTTTCTTGTCAGCTCCTTCAAGCACTGCAAGGCCACAGTTTGGTCACCCCAAAGCTTCTCCTCTCCAAGTGAACAATCCCAGCTCTCCCAGCCTTTCCTCCCAGCAGAGCTGCTCCATCCCTCTGGAGTCCCTCATGGCAGATGGAGCTGAACATGCCACCCTCAAACACAAGGACAAAGCCACAGAGGAACCCATGGGTGGCCAGGGAGCAGAAGCTGGGACGTTCCACTGAGACAAAAGGACAACGTCAACTGAAGCAGGAATTCTGCTCCATCCCACCTTTCCTTTGTGGTAATTTTGCTGTAACACCCCACTGGAYAGGCTGATCTCATTCCCATATTTCCACACATCCCACTCAGTGCACCAGGGACCCTCAGAGCCCACATGCAGGAATTCCCCAGGGGAATGCCAGTCTCCAAAGCGGATTCAGAGCCACACTCCTATTCAGGATTTTTTGAGCCTCTTGACCTAWATGTATGAAAAACGCTCATATTTAGGTCTCCTTCCCAAAAAACTTCTTCTTGCCCTGCTTTCTCCTGAAAGCTCTTGGGAAACTGCTTGGTCTTTTCTATTACTCCAAGTCTGGGTGGCCCAATTTCCACTGCTTCCTTCCCATGCACACATCTCCAACAGGAGGACAAATAAAATGAAATAAACTAATTATTATAACTAAATAACCCARTGGCTAAACAAACTGGGCTTCCCACCACGTGCCAAACCAGCTGCAGGCCTCCAGATGCTCTGGGAAATAAAAAAATCTGCTTAAAAAAGGGAGAGATAAAAGCAGGTAAGCTCTCARAGCCCAGAATATTGTTTGTCCTGGTATCAGGAGCTGGCCAGCCAGTCCTGTCTCATTGGGATCAGTTTGCAATTTATCTGCCAACAGCATAAAACCAGCAAAGTCACTTGGGGGGTCTGGCAGCCAGGCTGGGCTCTTCCCCTRTGTGCATCACTGGCTGCAGCCTCTGCTGCTCCCAGCAGTTATCCCAGCAGCTGGGATAAAATAGCTAAAAATACAGAATTTGTCATCCCAAAGTGAATCACTGGAYTCATTTGGAAAGATGCTGAATGCAAAGCTAAAGAATTAAAGCATGAAGGCAAGCACAGCTCTGCACATGTGCACAGAGAGGGTCAGGTTTGCAACCTTGACACAGAGCACAGGGAAAATCCATCTCTCATTAACAAACTCATTCACATGACACTCTCAGCTCCTTTTTTCCCCTCTCACATCTTCATTTTCCTGTTGCCTCACAAGACACCATTCCCATTGCTGCAAATATAAGGCACAGGCAGATTCAGAATCCCAGAATGGTTTGGGTTGGAAAGGACCTTAAAGCTCAGTCAGTGCCACTCCTGCCATGGGCAGGGACACCTTCCACTGTCCCAGGTTCCTCCAGCCTGGCCTTGGGCACTGCCAGGGATCCAGGGCCTGCCCACCCTCCCAGGGAACAATTCCTTCCCAATATCCAAATTAAACACATTAAACATATCCAATTTAAATCCATTCCCCCTTTCCAGGAAATGATGCTATGACACAGGAAGTTGGCACAGCCATAAAACCACCTTAAGAAAAATTGTGGATTAATTTCTACGMGCACTCAGAGAAATAAATCCTGGGCTGGGTTCTGATGATTTATTGTATTTTAAATATACAGGCTCATGCAGTGTAATTGGTCGTGGCATATTTTGCATGATGAACACAACAAATTGGCTTTTGTGGAGCTGTTCCAAGCAGTTGTTCAAGACAAAAAAAAAAGTAATTAGTGAAAGCAGCGATTAGTGACAAACTAAATGGGGAAAAATGGTTTTAACCAAATCTACTGTGAAATCTGCACCACACAATTTTACTGAAGCCTCTTGGATTCCAGTTCCTTCCCAGGACTTGTTGAATTGCCATTGCATATAAACATTCACAGACCACTGTGTGTAAATAACAGTTTAAAGAACAAAATGAACCATTTGCATGGGAATTGAGAGCATTGACTTTGTGACCAGACAATTTTCAGCCCATTTTAATATCCACTTTATAAACAGAGGCTTTGCAGAGAGTTTAAGAAAAGCAATTCAGACTGGAAAATTGTTTTTCTAAAACAGAGCTCARAGGCAAAAAGGTATGAGTTTATATTATGTATAAATTATTGAATGAGGGAAAGGCTGGAGTGGGAAAGGACCTTAAAGCCCATCTCATCCCACCCCTTGGGACACCTTCCACTARCCCASGRTGCTCCAAGCCCCATCCAACCTGGCCTTGGACACTTCCAGGGATCCAGGGGCAGCCCCAGAGCTTCTCRTCCCCAGGCTGAACAAATCTAAATATCTCAGCACCAAACATAAAATAATCTCCACACAACATCAATGCACAGGATTTAAAATGGGACCATCCTCTCCCTCATGTTTGCCAAGATAAACCATCCATAGGGTTTCATCAGCAAGGAATTCTTTCCTTTGGCAAGTACAGCCTGGAATTGCATWGCATCACCTTGGAGCTTTACAGGCTTTCTCCAGACAGGCAAAAGCCCRTGTTGGTGTGTGCTCAAACCTCCTGCCCACACATGGAACCTCTCCACAGGTCTTAAAATCCCCATTCCCCAGCACCCATCCATTGTATTTGTGGGGTGCCCCATGGCAGGAAGGAATGATGAATCTGACTCCATGTTCTRAGAAGGCTAATTTATTATTTTATTATACTATATTATATAAAAGAACACTAAACTAAACTATACTAAAGAATACAGAAAGGATACTTACAGAAGGTTAAAAAGATAATAAAGAAAACTCATGACTCTCTCCAGAGTCCAACACAGCTTGGCATTAATTGGTCAATGAGTGAAAACAACCCACACCAGAATCCAATGAAACAATCACCTGTGGGTAAACAATCTCCAAACCACATTCCAAAGCAGCAAAACACAGGAAAAGCAAATGAGATAATATTGTTTTCCTTTTTCTCTGAGGCTTCTCAGCTTCCCAGGAGAAGAACCCTGGGCAAAGGGATTTTTCCAGAAAATGTGATGGTGACAGCCACCCCTTCTGTTTCCAGCACACACCTCACAAGGGCTTGGAAACTGCAGGCAAAAGGAACAGGAGGAAAAGGTGGATGCAAAGCCAGAAGGTGTCAAGGAGAGTCTGGACAGAGTGGGATTGTTGGGGTGRCTGGGCAGGAGCAGGAGTTGGACTGGATCATCCTCCAGTTCAYGATATTCCATAATTCCATGASAGGATTTATTGCATGGATGTGACAATCAGCTTTTAAMGCTGATCAGAACAGAATCCAAAGAGAGCAGAGAGGTGTTGAACTAGCCTTTGGATTTGA
Source organism: Sporophila hypoxantha (assembly GCA_002167245.1). Classification (NCBI taxonomy): domain Eukaryota; kingdom Metazoa; phylum Chordata; class Aves; order Passeriformes; family Thraupidae; genus Sporophila; species Sporophila hypoxantha. The sequence goes on from NDFG01000185.1 coordinate 849,870, forward strand.
ATAGGATTTATTCCCAAAGCCTCACCTGGAAATCACACCTTCGCTATCCAAGGCCTGAACATGCAATAAGTGGCCAGGATTAACTCCTGCAGGGTATAAATGACCAGCCTATCCCAAACCAGTCAGAATTCCCTCACTGGTGTCATGACAGGAGTTTGTCCATCCAGCTGTGCTGTTTGCCCCAGCCTGTGGAATCRTTGCCATTCCAGTACACACAAATCTCTCGGGACATGGAAATAACTGCAGGATCACTGATGAGTTCAGATGTCTTTGGACTCAGAAAGGGTGAATTTACAGCAGTGATTCACAGAATGTTTTTCCYTACAGTGAGAAAAACTAATTATTACTGCACTGAAATTCATCACTGTCGTCAGAATTAATGGAGTTTGAGGAGCAGTGAAGTCACCCCGAGATGTTGCCTTAATTATCCCGTCAGTCTTTAGGAGTTTCAGTCTCTGCAGTGGTTAATAAAGGTTAATGCCTCCCCTATTCCAGAAATATTACATGCAACCTGACAAATATTCGGGGAAAATAAGTWAAAGAAGCTGCAAAATAACTCCACATTACAACACAATTCATCCACAAAAGGTCTCCCAGACAGGCCACTCTCCTCGGGAGGGCTGGCAGGGGCTGACTATTAATGTAGTTAACCTTTACAGGCTTCTAAAATTCCTAATTTTAGAAAATGTGGACTTGAGTGGCTGTGACCTGCAGCTCCAGGATTTCTGGGGTGTTTCCAGTGGACTCTAGAATGTATCAGATGCTGGAATCTCTAAATGGCATCAAGCAGCTTGAGGGAATTAAGGGTATAACAAGACCAGCACATTGCTCAACTCAAACCCTCAGTAGAACCTCTGGGATTAGGAATATTTCCCCCTCTTTCACTAAGCAKACKTTTTGGAGGCASAGATCCCAACAACAAATCACTCTTGTGGCCTRGCCAGCATGGAAWGTGTGTCCTGCTGGTCCCTGACTGCCAACACCCAGGGACYCCRGGCTGTCCCCAGCACAGGYGGCACCTGGAGCTGCTGCAGAGAGCCCAGGGAGGCACCAGSATGGGCAGAGGGATGGAGCAGCTCTGCTGGGAGCAAAGGCTGGCACAGCTGGGGSTGCTCACCTGGAGAGGAGAAGCTCTGGGGTGACCAAACTGTGACCTGAAGGGGCTACAGGAAACATGGAGAGAGACTCTGTACACGGGACGGAGTGCCAGGACAAGGGGGAATGGTTTCAAACTGCCAGAGGGGAAATTTAGATGGGATATTGGGAATTAGGAATTGTTCCCTGGCAGGGTGGGCAGGCCCTGGCACAGGGTGCCCAGAGCAGCTGGGGCTGCCCCTGGATCCCTGGCAGTGCCCAAGGCCAGGCTGGACTTTGGGGCTTGGAGCAGCCTGGGATGGTGGAAGGTGTCCCTGACATGGCAGGGGTGGCACTGGATGGGATTTAAGGTCCCTTCCAACCCAAACCTGGCATTCTGTGGTTCTGTGAATGTAGTGTTGACCAAATTCCTACAACTCCTCAGATTTCAACATTAAAAGCAGCAAATGGAGCTGGCTGACACTCCCCACCATAAAACTCAGCTCCCAAAGCCCCCAGTGTCTGTTCCTGTCCCCAAAGCACTGGGGACTCCAGAATTAAATCAACAAGGACATTTTACTTGTGGGGCATAATTTGTGCACATGTCCAACAGGCTGGAGCACTTGGGTTTGGAGGAATCCACAGCAGTGTGTGTCAGCTCTCTGCTCCCAGCACACCCCAGTGCTGCAGGAATTCCAGAGGTGATTAAAAGACATTAACGTTGTTCCAGTCCCAATGTGAGGGCTGAGAGCAGACACACAGTGAATTCACAATGCTCATGGCCCACACAAACCCACAGCAGTTCATTAGCTACAACAGAACATTAAAAAAAGAGAGAAAGAATATGGAAATGAGTGTTTCTTTCCACAAGGAGTCATTTCTTTCCCAAGTTGTGCTCTTATGCTGTTGAAGGATAAACTGATATTAGAGGACAAAGCTGGGAACACTTTGCCTTTATCAAATTAAAGCAATTACACACTGTTTATAAAGATGCTTTCATAACATTWGTTTTGTTCTCAGAAAATAAGACTTAATTTGCTAAGCTGGAAAATTAAGATTGGCTCCTCCAAATTTACCATCCTCCAAAAAAACTCACTGCCTGACAAACTGCTCAGACTTTCTGGTTGATCTCAGCTGCAKACCTTTCCCAGAGGAATTTAAAAGTGCACATTTTCAATGGWTCTCTGRCACCTCTCCATCTTCKCAGCACAGAGAGGAGGCTCCAGGGYGACRTTAAAGCACCTTCCAGTAGCAAAAYYGAGCTTGTAAAAAAGAGAGAGAGGGACTATTTCCATGGTTAGATAGTGATGGGATGAGGGGAAGGSTTCTGAATTTTAAAAAAAAAGGAGATTTCTGGGATATTGGGGAGGAATTGTGCCCTGGCARAGGGRACCCACAGCCCCTGGATCCCTGGCAGTGCCCAAGGCCAGGCTGGACAGGGCTTGGAGCAGCCTGGGARAGTGGAAGGTGTCCCTGCCTGTGACACTGGATGGGATTTAAGGTCCCTTCCAACCCAAACCAGTCTGGGATTTTATCAAAATGTTTAAAAAAGCCACTGCCATCACAAACCCATTGATGTCTGGGGTTTTACTGGGTGGTAGACTGGCACCAGAGCACCTCTGTGATGAACACATCCACGTGCTGGAATTACACCAATTCATTTGGGAAGTGACCCCAGGAGTGCAGGATTCAGGAGCACCCACCACGAATCCAGCAAGAATGGAASCACTGTTTTCCAGACACTAATGAGAAAGCCATTAAAACACACATTAAAGCAACCCCCAGGGGCACTGTGCTAATGAGCCTGCTTGCTGCCATGCCTTTACAGCTATTTTTTATACATTCCCATTGAAGAGATATAGAATATATAAGCAGCACATCCCTGCTTTTCTTCTGCCTAAATGCCAACAGCAGCTGGAGGAGAGCCTGCCATGCCAGCTGCTCCTGGCGCTCTGGATTACCAGGATGTGATCATCCTGTGCAGTGTATCCCATCCCAGAGCTGCCTACAAGCTCATTCCACACAAATATTTATGGCAAATCTGGAGACAAATACATTTGGAAGGAGTTAATCGGGAAAAATACATTATCACTGATGGCTTTTGATAATAACCAGGAGGAAATGAGGGCACAGCAAAGCCTGGGAGCCTCCCAGTTTCTTGCAGTAGCTGATGGAGTGATGAAGCATTTTATTCACCCACAATTAAGGGGGATTATTTTAGTAATGAAGCAGGAGTTGAATATCAGCTGTTTAATACAACCATCATCATCTTCCTGGACTTGMAAGGAAGATTTCTTTTAAACCCCCAAAAAATCTCTGCAGTAGCAGCAGCCAAAACAAGATTATCTCCTTTCCCAGTGCTCCATAAAGCTGGGGAATTACTGAGTCTTTTTAGATATTACAATGTTTGTCAAGCAACAATTAAAAACGCACCAGCGATTAAGCAAACACCATAAAGCTTTTACAATTCATTTGAAGCAGGCAAATATTTGTGCAGTCAAATAAAAAAAAAATCCCAACCAACATTGAAGTATTTGGCTCTCTGAAGATTCAAAATCCTTCATTTTGAAAATAGATTTTTAAAAACTCCCTTTAAGACTCCAAGGCTGTCCAACCTGGCCTTCGGACATTTCCAGGGATGGAGCAGGCACAGATTTTTTTTTTTTGTTCAATCACAAAGCTGTCATCAGCAATGGCAAACAAATAATTATTACTTGAATTTATAGCCATACAGTGCTGATGGGATGGGATAAATCAGCCCCTTCCCAGGAAGTTGCCAATCTCAGGCATGTGAATTCAAATTATCACAGTTTTTCAGATGCCTGTGCTAAAGGATAGGAAGGGCTTATCCAAAGTCAAGCTTCCAGAACAAAGCAGGAATCTCAACTCAGTCTGAAGCTGTGAGCTTCACTCCAGGTGTATCCTTCCATCCAATAAAAGCAAATGCCATCCCCTGGGAAAGGTGGGACAATGGGGATGAGCTCTGCAGGGCCCCTGCTGTCCCCACCCAAACTGGGCCATGTCCAAAAAGCTCCAAGTCTGAAGCAAGAGAGCAGTTTAAAGCTGTTAAATCTTCCCCAACCACCACAACACAGAATAAAGAAGATTTTAAACACTTTTCCCTCTTCTGTCACCACTASCTGCAGCAGCCCTGAGCACTGTCCCCATTCCATGTGCTCCCCTCCCTTCTCCCAGCAAGTGTTTATCCAGATGCAGGGGAAAAAAAAATCACCCAAAGAGGGGTTTAACATTTATGGGGGGTTAATGGTTAACCCAGACTCCTTCCCAAAGCAGCTCCTGTGTCCCTGGGCACAGAGGTGTGCTCTGGAATAACAGGACATGGACCTTGCTCCATCCCAAGAGATGCTCTTGGAGAGGTTTAGGTTGGACAGGAAGGAAAACTTCTTTTCCAAGCAGGTGTCCTGTTGGAAGCCTGGTTGCTGAGAATTTTAGACTTGCTGTGTTAACAAACACTGTCCCCCAACAGAACACTGAGGCCGTGGAGAAGACTTCCAAAATTAAATTATAGAACTGGGATTATGGGTGTGGAGTTTGAATAGAAGTGTGTGATATGACAGGGTGGGAAACTTTAAACTTGAAGGTTTTAGKATATAATAATATATATATAGCAAGATAGAAGTTCTAATGCAGAAGCTAATCCTTCTTCATGGGTTTGGGTGGTTTTGTGTAACTAGATAAAGTTAGCATCACAGAGCACAAGTAGCTAGTTATTAAGTAAAAATAATATGTGTAATTTCTTAATTAAACAGTTTATCCTTAAAAAACCTTGTGTAGAAAGAGATAAGTCTCCTTTTTTAACTTGTGAGAGTAAATTATTGTAGACATCACAGTTCATGAAACTGTAATATAAATAAGAACTAATAAACATCTAAGTCCAAACAAAAAACCATCTCACACATTCAATCCCAACCTCAACAAAAAAAAAACCAGAAAATCCACAGTAGCACCTTCGGGGTGCCAAGACCTGTTGGACAAAGCCATGGCTGCCTTACCAGCCCTCTCCCAAAAAAGGTTGGAGAAGCTTTCCTTGCCAAGCAACACAAGCCCAGGATCAGGGGAGGTGTCATTACCACAGGCAGAGCACCTGAGTTTTTCCTTCATACATAAAGCTGCTTCCTTAAATCAGCTCAACACCTGAATTCCCTCAYTTTCCCCAAGAACAAAGCCAACTGTGCTGTGCTAGCAGAGAGTATCTGAKGACAATAAATCTGGTTTTGGGATCTCTCGCAATGGAAGAATCACAGCAGTGCTCAGAAATGGGGAAGGAMCACAAAAGCAGAGAAATTTGATGCACAAAAAGGACTCTGAAGAGGTTCAAGAGACTCCTCAAACAGGGAATACAGGATCTAAGCAGAGGCTAAACAGCATTTAAGTGGAGAATGTGCCTGCCCAAGGAGGGGATGGGGGAGAGGCACATCCCAGCAGTGTCTSTGCTGTGGGTGTATCTGGGGCTGGGGACATCAGACAAACCCACCACGTGGCATTTTCACACCCAGTCAGACAATTTATCCCACTGCAGGCAGCTCCTGTGACCCTCATCAGCCAAAGAAAATCCAAGTTTAACAGACAGGCTGCGAGCTGGGTGCACGGTGTGAATTCAATCAGCCTCTGCTCCTGCCCTCTGCTACAGATAAGTCATGCAGAGTGACCTCAGAGCTGAAAAACAAACACAAGAAATAAAGATAACCCTATTGCCTCAAAGGCAGCCAGGATTTTGCCTTGCTCAGATGTCTGCCCTTAGCTCCCAGTGCTGTCAGATCTCTTCAGATGTCTGGAGTTCTCCTCAATTCCCATCAAAAAAACCAAACCAGGGTGGCCAGGCCATGTCAGAGGAAAAGACAAGACAGCTTTAAGGTGGCACCTGCACCTTCTGCTGTCTGCATGGACTACCCTAAAAAAAACAATGAACTAACAAAACATAGCTGAGCCTCTCCCCAGGCACCTCATTGCTGCAGTTAATTAAAAAAAAGAGACACTATTTAAATCTCATTTCTTCCAGCTGGGTGTCAGGCARGGGCTGTAAAGGGCACAGCTTCAGCAAACCCATTTCAAACACCACTGGCTTTGATATTGTGGAGTAAAGGCTTTTGCAAATAACTTCAGAGGAGTGAATGCAGTTGTCAACATTGCCGTTGTCTGGATGGGTTTTATTGCAGCCTAAAGATAAATAAAAGCTTCCATTCCCAGTCCATTCCCWGAGAAGATAGATACAATTCATGAAATATAATGAGTTTTTCAAACGTGCAATACAGAGAACTTGTTTGGTGCCTTTTTTTGTTTAATTAAAAAGCCTATCTGCAGTTTTGTCAATTTATTTGGTATCCAAATGCTTTTAACACTGGCACTTCAATAATATGAAATCCATCTCGGCCAAGGAACTTCAGATAAATGCAAGTAAACTCCAGCCCTCTTCAGTATCCCCAACTGGGGAAACACTGTCACTCTTAGGAGGTGTCCCAGGAAGGGCTGGAGGTGGCACTCAGTGCTCTGGGCTGGGGACAAGGTGGGCACAGCTTGGACTGGATGATCCTGAAGGTCTTTTACAGCTCCAGTGATTCCATCATAGGAATTCCATCATTCCATTATTATTGGAACTATTATTATTATTCCATCAATTTGGTTATTGCTGCATRATTGCCACAAGCAGATGGATTTAAGGTCACATAGTCAATGCCATGGAGGAGATCTCTGCTTTTATGGACAGCAGGAAAGGCAGCTTGGGGTGATTTCATGTCAGCAAGGAGCTTCTAAAAGTGGCTTTAGAGAACAGAAGGCAGTGGTTGCTTTGGTTCTGAAACACAAATTGATCAGTTCTGGGCCTGTCTTGGTGCCAAGTGGCCTTTTGTTCCCCAATTACCACCAGGAAATAGTCTGGAATGAGAAATTCATATAATGTGGGGCAAACCCAGCCCCTGTGTTGTCTGTTGCATTCTAATCTGGGAAAAGATCACATGTKACTGAGCCCATAAATTAATATTTATGGCAAATATTCCATTGCATCCCCTTGTTTATCAAACTCTGCCCAAAGCAAAGCTTTACTGTCAACAGCAAAGTTCAGTCACCTCATTTCTCACAGCTGCTCTGGCCATATTTCAAACATCAGCAACATTTTCAGTGACATCTATAAGAAGGGATTAAATGGGAGCGTTTATGAACTAATTATCTGACATCTGCTATTAATATTAACTAATTCTTCAAGGGTTGCACAGAGAAAGCCATCATCTCCTTATAACCATGGTTAAGTGATGAGAACTCAGCTCAATCCACTCTGCAATCAAATCAACGTGAAAAATATCAACAAAATTATTTCCACAAGTATTCCAGGATAACAGAAACAATTCCCCTGGAATGGTGATCACCCTCCTTCTGTATCAGACACAAGAAACAGGCCTTTGTTATTTATTGTTATTTTATCTGCTTGGCCATACAGGTCTATAGGGTTTTTCAACATGGATTTAAAGGCAGGGCTGGATGGGATATTGGGAATTAGGAATTGTTCCCTGGCAGGGTGGGCAGGCCCTGGCACAGGGTGCCCAGAGCAGCTGGGGCTGCCCCTGGATCCCTGGCAGTGCCCAAGGCCAGGCTGGAGCAGCCTGGGACAGTGGAAGGTGTCCCTGCCCATGGAAGGGGTGGAATGGGATGGGATTTAAGGTCCCTTCCAACCCAAACCATTCTGGGATTCTGCAATCACAAAGATGGCAATGAGAAGCCACAGAAATGCCACCCTGAAGATGCTCCTGAAGAAAAGAGGGGGGGGAAAAAACTCCTACTACTACACCTTGTCCTTTGTCCTCAACATCATTTTCTCATTATCATCCCCTTGGAGGAATAATCCAATCCCATTTTGTCACATTACTTGCAAGACCTGTAAAGGTCACAATAAAATACAGGCAGCYGAAGGGGGAGTTTAAATTACTTTCTCCCAGGATATATCCATTTATATTCCATTTATCTCCCACCAGGCACACAAGAAACCTGGGATGGCCCAGCCAGTCTGATCTCCATGTAATATCAGAGAGATTTTAATCAAACAGTTGAGTATCTAAAAGTCAACTTCCTTCCTAAGTGTGTTTTAAGGAGAGCTGWACAAACTTTACCCAGGCTCCTGTAATTGTTGGAGGAGAATATCTAAAGGCAACATCTTTCTGCAAGGCTTTAACGAGTCTCTGCAGTTTTAATTGGCAGCTCCCTGCTGCCTTATTTTCCCCCACAAATTATCCATGTTACCAAGCTCCTCAAAAAGTTCTGTCATTCCTGGGGCTGCAGCAAGCAGCGCAGAGGACTCCATTAAAACAAAAACCAGCAGTTGAAAATTCAAACTCATCCAGGCTTGGCAAGGAAAAGCTGAGCTCCCGCCTTAATCCCTGTGCGCCGCGCCGGGTTTTGTACAATTAGTGCAGCTGGCAAGCASAGCAGCTTGAGGGACTCTTGTGCTGCCTTTTGAGGGCCAGCAGAAGGATTTACATAATTTAGAGTTTAATAACTTCAGCCTCTGCTTGCTTTTTTTATTTTTTTTTTTTTGCTGGTAGTTCTCCTGAAAACACAAGCTGGTGTGGAGTGTAACTCCCTGAAATCGTCAGCCTCGCACAGAGATGTTTCTAAGGGATGGTTTTATTTGAATTTTGCCCCCAAGAGGATCTATTTCAGGTGTTAAGACCACTTCTAAAATAAGCAGAACATCCTTAGAGGATGGAGAACCTGTTCCTTCCACAAAATCACCTGCAAAAATCTGCCCCACACATTATTCTTGAAGAGGAATGAGCACTCCTGCACAGTATTAACAGCAGATTAATTTCCCTTCCTCCCACATCTTGTTAGCAAAATGAAGAATCGCAATGTTTTAAACACAACCCCAATTCAGCTGGGGGGATTTCTGTCTTTATCTTTTTTTGCTGACCTCTCATAGCCCTTTTTTCCAACTATGTCTCTACAAACAGAGCATCAGAGACATCATTTTAGGTGTAGCCATAAAAAGTGGTGTTTTCCTCATTCTGAACCTATTTATTTGTTGGAATCAGGGAGAAGAGTCTGTGGCTCTGCTCTGAATTGCAAGCAGCATTCAGGTTTGCATGCAGGCACTTGAGATCTCTGGATAATCAATACAGAGAGAGGGAGAAATTACTGCTGATTTGGATTTCACTGAGTGTGCAATGGAAGGTGATCTGTGAACATCAAGGAGTCAGAAAGCCTTGACAATTCCAWACTTYKAGCACACTGACCAGTTTCTACCAYAAGAAGAAAAAGTGAACAAAAAAKKCCCCAAACCCTCTACTAATATCTYGAAATGTAAATCAAACACTGCAGAATAACCACACAAAAATTAGATGTCAAAAATTGTACATTTCTCTTAAAAGAAGGCCACGTGTCAGGAGATGTGTCCCTGCCTTCCCCAGTGCTCCTCAACACCCAAGGGTTTGGGTTCTTCCCATGCCCTGCTTGAACTCAAACCCCACCCTGCTTTTATTTAAGACTGCAATGACAGGAAAAAAAATATTAATAGTGCTCCTGGGYCAGGCTTTTCAAAGCCCTGGATTGCCTTATTAAAGAGGTCATTATGAGACAGGAGTCAGATCAGAATCATTAAATTTTAATGTCTCCTAAATTCTGTTGCAAAGACAAAGCCCTTCCTCCAGTGATTTACAGCTGAAGTTTGCTCCTGCAGAGTGAGCACAAGCTGAAGAGCCCGTGCAGACTAACAGTGAGTAATGACACTAAAATCTTTATTATTTACAAACCAAAGCCAGGGTACACATGAAACCCTGTTCCAGCTGGAGATGTCAACTCAGCTGACACCTCATTATGGCCCAGCTGTAACACAGAGCTCCACACCCACATAAATCCATCCTWCACTCAGCCTCTGCTGCAACTTCATCCTCAGAAAGCAGCACTTAATGTCCTCCTAATGAAATACAGGCAGGCCCATCAAAACACACTCCTGACACTCTGGAGGTGATGGAAAGCTCTCTCCTGGAAATTGGGAAGCCCTGAGAGCTCCTCCAAATGGGAGCTGGATGGTGCTCCCTGACACTTCTCCACCAGTGCTGAGTGTCTGCTCCTGCTACAGTCACCAATTTTATTTCTCCCAAAATAAACCTTGGKATGATCCAAGGCTTAATGGAGTATTTACCATCACTCACCTTTCTAGGGATTTAGCCCATTTATCGCTCATTTCCCAAAGGAACAAGCAGCTGTTTGAAGCTGTGTAGGACCAGCTAAGTCAACACCATGCCCAGAGGGGATGTGAGCATCTCCACACCCTGAGCTGCAGCAGCTCCCCAAGCTCATCACAACCCAAACTGCACTGATCTGTGCACTAACCAGAGAGAAAAATCCTCCAAGTCCCTCAAAGGCCCTGGGAAAGGGATTAAAACCCAGCAGAACTCTAATCACACAAGGCTGCTGAGAAAGGAACAAGGGACACAGATTCCTTTTCCTTGAGGCAAGGATTCTCCGAGTCCTGCCCCCAGTTTAACCAGGACAGAGGGATCTGGGACAACAATGCCACGTGCCAGGCTGGAGGTTTGCTCAGGAGGGGTGTGTGAGGGTGTGGAAAAGGCAGCAAGGGAAAAAAAATACAGAAAACCTGCAGTGGGAGTGCCTTGCACAAGCAGCTGGGAATGGGCACAGGAACAGAGTGGTTCTGTGGGACTCCACTCAGGTGCCCTCCAGCTCTGCATTCCTAAGGGYAACTAAACAGCAGCCATCCCCTCACTGCCTTTTCTAGGCTGGGACCTTTCTCTCTGCTCTTCCCAACCTTCCCCAGCTGTATTTATCACACAAACCTGCTGCTTCTCTGAATTTCCACCCTCACCTGAGGTCCCCAGCACTCGTGAAAAGGCAAGGTTTGCACAGGTGAGAARATCAGTCATGTCCTTGAGCCCTACAGAGAACAGCACATCCTGCAGAAAATAATCCACTTATCTGTTCCTGCTTTCTCATTCCTGCCCATTTGTTCTTTTCCTTTCTCTTTTTTTGACGCACAATTAGGTATTTGGAAAAGGCTTTRTTCTGAGCAGGGACTCGCACAGCTCATTATTCTGGCACAAGAATACCACTGGTTTGTATTAGTCAAGTTTGTATTATTCAAGTTTGTACCTCTTGTTTGGATTTTTCTGTACCATCTGTACTCTTTTAACTTCTCCCCCACAGAAGCTTAAAACCACACAACTATTTATTCTCTCTCTCTGCTTCAGACACCACCATAAACTCTTGTCCTCAAGATCAAGGAGAGCTGTGATATCCTATATCTGCATCTGAATGCAAATAAAAACCCATTTAAGTCATGCATAGCAATGTGATTTATTTCCTCTGCTTAACTGTGCAAGCCAGGCTTTTGCCCAGAACATTCATAAAAGAAAACAGGTAAGAGGAGAAGTGCTGAGGAGTTTAGAGCAGGGGGTCAAGTGCCATCCAGATTTTTTTTRCCTGATTTATTTTAGTGGGAAAACAATGACTTGTCCTGAACAAAAGCTAAGCTTGGCTTACTCAGTTACCCTTAAAGACTTACACAGGTCAGAAAGAGTCTTCTAGGCAATAAGAAAATAATTATCATGAGATCCAGCAAGAATTGTAAGGAAAACTGTGGTGCAAGCTTCAGGCTCCTCTGCATGGGGTAGGACCAACCTGAGAGGCTGAATGATGCATTTCCTCTGCCTCTCCTTCACACAGAGTGCCTAAATTCCATACCAAAATCCATGCCCTAAAGAGCTGAAATCACTGAGAAAGTGAAACAACTAAAAGAGGCTGCAGCTTCCAAGTGAAGAGATAAAAAAGCATCTAAAATGCTCTTACTTTTGACAGTAGCTGTCCGGGTGCAGTTGTAGAGGATGGCTAACTCCCCAAAAACTTTGCCAGGTCCCATGGTGCAGAGCTTCACTCCTTCTTTTGTCACTTCAACCTTCCCATCTGTGAGAAAAAGAAAAGAGAAAGACCATTTTGAAAGGGCAATTAAATCATTTCAGACATTTTTAAAGGGAGGTGAATGTTTTTTGAGATTTAACTTTTAAAATTTATTTGATCTCAGGCCAGTTTGGATAGGGGTTTGGAGCAGCCTGAGATAGTGGAAGGTGTCCCTGGCCATAGCAGGGGTGGCACTGGATGGGAATTTAGGGTCACTTCCAATCCAGACCATCCTGGAATTCCATACTGTAAACCAAAAAAAACACCAGAGCCTTCAAACTTCTAAAGGAACTAATGTATTAAGAAGAAGAACACATATATTCAGAAAAAGGTTAAAACCAACTGCTGCATGCAGTAACTTTTAACACTTGAGTGTTTTTTAGTAGAGCACTGTCACAGTCAAGATGGCCACAATACACAGAGTATCACCCAACAATCTCAGAAAGCTTCACCCCACACACAGTAACACCTTACCAGGTCAGAAGGCTCCAGGCATCTGCTCACACAGAGTAACACCCCAACAGCTCAGAAGGCTGCAAGCAACTGCCCCTCCTGTGCTGCAGCCCAACCTTTTATCCCCTCACGTTGATGCACTGCACCTGTGTGCCCTCTGCTCCCTGGGGGATTGGTCAGTGCCCCTGGGCTCGTTAATGGCTCATTAATTTCAATGCTGCTCACCTGCTTCTCACAGCTGTAGCCAGTTAGGGATGAGGCTCAGCCCCAGCCCCACTCCCAATGCCCACAAACTCTGTGCCCACACACCAGCCCAGTTTGCAGGAGGTGCTGGGCACTGCCAGGGCAGCCCGAGGTGTGGGTGGTGGCAGCTTGGGGACACATCCTGCACCAGCTGGAATTTCAGGAGGCAGCAGCCCAGCAGGGCTACAGGGCCCTGGACATGAACTCCGCATCCCTTTTCCATGGGAAACAAAACTCACAGTAAAAGCATGACTTACCCTGAAGAGGCTTCAAGCACCAACTTGGTTGTTCTTCAGCCCAACTCTTTATCCCTCACGTTGATGCACTGCACCTGTGTGCCCTCTGCTCCCTGGGTGATTGGTCAGTGCCCCTGGGCATCCATGGCTCATCACTTCAATATCAGTCACCTGGGCTGCACAGCTGCAGCCCATTAGAACTCACAGAATCTCTGGGTTGGGTTGGAAGAGACCTCCAAGATCATAAGTCCAACCCAGCCCCAACACCTCAACTAAACCCTGGCACCCAGTGCCACATCCAGGCTGTTTTTAAACACACCAGGAATGGTGACTCCACCACCATCCCTGGGCAGACCATTCCAGTTCGTTATCACCCTTTCTGTAAAAACACTTTTTCCTAATATCCAACCTGTATTTCCCTTGGCACAGCTTGGAGACTGTGGGATGAGGTTCCACTCCCCAATTCCCACAAACTCTGTGCCTACAGAGCATCTGCACAGTCAGGACACACAGTACACCAAACTCAGCGTGAACTTGGTTTCACCTCCTAGATTTCCAGGTGAAATTTCCCCCAATTTTTGGTGTTCTAAAAAGAAAAGATTTAGGTCTTTAACACCCCACATGAACACGGTGGTAAGATGTAATTTTGGTCATTTTCCCTGAGGAACTCATCCCTGAGAACACTCATCCATGAGTAACAGAACTATCATAGAAAGGAAAATCACTCTGACCCGTGGCTATTATTTAATTCCCATCTCTCCACCTCTTGCCTTTCTGAATATCTCATTTTATGAGGGGAAATCTGCTTTATCAGCTTACCTGCATCATGCTGGGATGTGTGAGGAAGGGTTAAAATTAAAAATCCCAGGTTGGATGGAAAGAAAGGAGCTCAGGACCAACCTGGAAGGTTGGAAGTGACCCATCTTTTAAATAATGGATGGTTTGACAAGCAAGATTTGATAAACAAGAGCCAGGAGAAGAGAAGGAAGAGGGGACAGACATGAGGGGGTTATTCCCAAAAAAAAAAAAAAAAAGAAAGAAAAGGGGTGAGGGAAAAGAGCAAAGGTTTCAAATCTTAGCCACTCAAAAACCTCCCCTGGCACCCCAAACTGGGAAACAGCTCCAGGGATCACAGAATACAATCAGAGAACTGAAACACAGACTCATTTAGGTCAGAAAAGATGAATATTTATCAAGCTGAAAGTGGCTGTTTGGTAAATATTATGGCCTAAATGTTAACTGGGCTGCGGGAGTGTAAAATGGCAGCAGTGTTTTCTGTGATAGAGAAGCAGAATTGGGGGAGACTCAAATATCTTCATTGCAAGTTAATTTTTATGACTATTTTTATAAATGTTTGATTCATTTCTTCATATTAAGTATCAATCTAACAAGAAGCACAAAAATAACTGTTTATCTCAAGAACGAGCAATATCAACCTTAAGTGGGGCCTCCCACACTTCAGAGATTCCGAAATCATTTTGAAGAATGTCATTTTTTGTTTAATAGAACTGAGTTTCAGCAGCTTTTTCTGCAAAAAGCTCTGCTGGATAAAGCCCTACAACAAAAACCTGCAAAGGAAATTACTTTACCTGACTTTTGGCTCATGGGCTCCAAAGAAAGATGGGCAATTCTGAGCAGCAATGCACAGATGGGATCACATTATTCCCAAGTGTTGGGGAGCACAAGAAACACATTGCTGATGAAATTCAAATACTTGTTTTAAAAGTAAAGAGAAGATTTCCCAGCARGATATTGCAGGTATTAGCAAGATTAGATAAAACAATGCTCTGTGGTTTGGTAATTAATGTGCTCTTTAATTACAATTTATTATCCTGGAGAAAGCCTCCCATTCCCCTGCTGTGTAACTGAGCAATCTGGGACATTAAACACCTCACCATGAGATGCCCAGACCATGAGAAAAAATTCACCTTTTATGGAATTAAAAGTTCAAGGGACTGCTGTAGGATTTTTCCCATTTTCTTTTCCTACCTGGCAGCCTATCCAGTGCAGTTTTCCATGGYGCAAACAAATTGTTCTGCTGTATCAAGCAGATAAAAGAACCAAATGGAATACAACACAATATTGATCAATTAATGGAGATACATCTGCAGCTTGCCTTGGCATCTCCACCAGACAAACACTAAATAATGCAAGAGATGCTTCTCTCCAGGCAGGAGAATCAGAAAATGCTGCATTTCAGTCCAAATATTGAGCATTATTGAATTCAACATTATGTTTAATTTACAGCTTGAGCTGATTTTGGGGAGCATTGGTTGGCATACAAACCATGCACGGTTCTGTCAGCTGTAAGAAGCTATTCCATAACAATGGGCAATGTGGATGATTTTTCAAACAGAGCATAAAATAAAAATCTCAGTGCCTTCAGTTCCCCAGTTCCAAGGGCTCCAGCCATTTCCTTTSCAGGATGAACACGAGAAGGTGACCAGAGTTAAGGGCCAATAAAAGAGATCGATGCCTCCACAAGCCACCAGCCTGCTCCCAACAGAAACAGCTCCAAAAATCCCTTTAACCACTCAGAACTCAAAATATTTCAGGTTCTGCAGGCCCCCAGGTCTCAGTTCCTTGTTTCTTTATCCTTGGGCACTTCCAGGGATCCAGGGGCAGCCAGAGCTGCTGTGGGCAACCTGTGCCAGAGCCTCACTTCACCCTGTTGCTTTGCAAGATTTCTGGGAGGTTCAGTAAAACTTCATGAAATTAAGATTTTTTTTAAATGAAAAAACAGTCCTAGGAGTTGGAGTTGAACGATGCTTGGGGATATTCCATAAAATCCAAGAGGGAGCAGCTTCATAAGCCACCAGCCAGCTCCCAACAGAAATTAGCTCCAAAAAACTCCCTTTAACACACACAGACTCAAAATATTTTCAGGTTCTGCAGCTCCAAGTCTCAGTTCTTTTTGTTCTTTAATCCTTGGCACTTCCAGGCGATCCAGGGCTCCAAAAATCCTTTAACCACACAGAACTCAAAATGTTTTGGGTTCTGCAGGCCCCAGTCTCAGTTCTTTGGTTCTTTATCCTTGGCACTTCCAGGGATCCAGGGCATCCAAAAATCCCTTTAACCACTCAGAACTCAAAAATTTCAGGTTCTGCAGGCCCCCGTCTCAGTTCTTTGGTTCTTTATCCTTGGGCACTTCCAGGGATCAGGGCTCCAAAAATCCTTTAACCACACAGAACTCAAAATGTTTGGGTTCTGCAGGCCCCCAAGTCTCAGTTCTTTGGTTCTTTATCCTTGGGCACTTCCAGGGATCCAGGGCTCCAAAAATCCCTTTAACCACACAGAACTCAAAATGTTTTGGGCTCTGCAGGCCCCCAAGTCTCAGTTCTTTGGTTCTTTATCCTTGGGCACTTCGCAGGGATCCAGGGGCATCCAAAGCTGCTCTGGGCAAACCATGAGCTTCACCTCATCCCTGTTGCTTTGCAAGATTTCTGGGAGGTTCAGTAAAACTTCATGAAATTAAGCTTTTCTTATGAAAAAACCGGTCCTGGGAGTTGGAGTTGAACGATGCTTGGGGATATTCCATAAAATCCAAGAGGGAACAGCTTCCCTTGCTACCCTAGTCCCCAGCACACATCCCTTGGGCCTCTCAACCAGAGCCTGGCTTTCCCCAAATTAAACCCTGCGTGCTAATTACATTGTAGTTGCCAATTGAATTGTGGAGCAATTAAAGTTTTAATTGCTAAGCGGCTGCCTGACTTCAGAGCCGGTCCGATGAAGATGTGCTAAGGCTGGTGTTTGTTTGGGAACACGAACCGGTAATGGTCCCCATTACTCATGAATTATTCATGGCATTATTCGCGGGGTTGTGCCCCGGGCACTGGGAGTCCTCCCCTCGGTGCCTGTGGAGTTTTACACTTCACCATGAGGAATATTCCCAATATCAAAACTAAAGCCAGGATTTAGAGGATTTTTTTTTTTTTTTTTGGTCATAGCCCTTCTTAAAATAGTGGAAGGCGTCCCTGGCCATGGCAAGGGATGGAACAGGATGAGCTTTGAGGTCCCTTCCAACCCAAATCATCCTGGGATTCTGGACTGAGAACAAAAACCAAGCTGACACTGAAGAAAATAGGCTTAAAATAGGCTGACAATGAATTTCCTCTTCAGTGGTTCAAATGATCCGTGTTTAACTCTGCTTTCTGGGAGGTTATTCAGGAATTTACCAGAGCACAGACCCTGGCCCAGGTTCCCCATCCCTGGAAGTGTCCAAGGCCAGGTTTTGGATCACCCTGGGATAGTGCACCCTGGTGCACCTCTGTCCCAGTTRCAGGAATCATGGAAATAGTTCCTGGAAAATCATCTATACGTGGAAAATCATAGAATGGTTTGGAAGGGACCTTTAAGCTCATCCAGTGCCACCCCTGCCATGGGCAGGGACACCTTCCACTGTCCCAGGGTGATCCTTGGACACTTCCAGGGATGGGGAACCTGTGCTCTGGTGAATTCCTGAARAACCTCCCAGAATGCCAAGTTAAACACGGATCATTTAAACCACAGAAGAGGAAAAACACACATGAATGAAGCACATAAGAACAAAGCAGGATCAATTCTGTCACCTATACCACCAGAAAAGCACAGAGGTTTTGTTTGGATGGGGACATTGCGGGTTTTGTCACTCTGAGTCCACCCAATTAAACTTGAAATAACTGGCTTGAAATTAAACTTGAAATCTCTGGCTGAACTGCYTGCATGTCCCTCAAATGAATGGAAGGATAAAGTAAATTGCACTCATGTGACTGTCTCAATCAGGAGGATCATTTTTTCCCCCCCAATAATTAAATGGTCGTTTTCTCTTTCCAGGCACAGAAGAAAACAGATTAAGTTGACCTGAGGAACTTGTCAGCCTGTGTGTAATTTATATAATAGACTAAATTTTTTGCAATGCATTATCAGCTCTCCCTTTTTCTTCCCAGCACAGGAGAAAGGTCGCTTGCTGCTTCAAGCCAAAACCTTTCATGACTCCAAAATCCAAATAAATCTGAATTTTAAAGATACAAGAATATCCAAGAGGGTATCTGAGAATRCCAAGTGGATTTCTGTACAATTAGAGAGTTATTCCTGTTGTCCAGAAAAGGCTTTAACAGCAGGAATGAGCCAGGGACATTCCTACCTTGTATTTCTCCATACCCAGGAGACACCTAGAAGATCTAATTCCRTATTTTCAGTTCTCTGTCCCAGCAGTGCCTTTGGAACATGGYTAAGAGCAATGGATTTTAGTATAATTCACATTCCTGGGCCCTCTACAAGTCCTGAACCCTCAGGAAATAAAAAAAAAAAGGCTGGTTCACCCATGAAGGCACTAATTATTCATCWCATTCCCATGCCAGGTTGAAAAATACAAGCACTGCTAGTGAAAAATGAGGAATGTAAAAAAGCAGGGTTCAGCACGAGCTCCTGTATTCCTAAGATATAAATTTCATCCCACAACTCCAGAAATGCCAGGAGGGGTGGGAGGAGGATTCCCTCAATTCAGTGCAGCATTCATGAATGACTATTCAATATTTGATTTCATCTGTGCCTGTTTCACACTTGGACTGCAGCTTGGTTTGTTGGATGCTGTTCAAGCTCTGCTCTGAAAACTGAGGAATGATTGTTTGCAGAAAGTTTTCTTTAGGAAATAGCACTCTGGATCTGCAGATTTTCCTGAACAAGGCTGAATATATTGCAAAAATGGCACTTGAGACAAAGCACAAGTTACCCTTACAGTGACAAGCCCCTGTGGGAAATACAAGTTCTGACAAGTTTCTCCCTTACCCAAATTCAGGAAAGTTCTGACTACAATATCAGTGAGGAAAAAAAATAAATAATGCATATTTTGCCAAGTTTCAAGTTGTTTTTTCACTGCAAATACTTGAGAGAGTGCTTTGAGTATGGAGAAAATAGCATTTTTCTTTTTCCCTGGGAAAAGCCAAATAAATTCTGATAGTATTTTCTAGACTTATTTGGTTTTAAGCTCCTGCAGCAGCAGTTTAAAGCTCAAMCTTTTAGAGCTGTGCAYATGAAGYGGAACTGAACAGGGGCAGCTGGGCAGCCTGSAGACCAYTGACCCTGCAGAGCCTCATCCATATCCCATTCCCAAAAACCCTCCAGTGAGCTTTYCCCTTGTTGGATAAAACCCAAGAGGGAAGGGAAATGGAGCCAGACCTGAATTCTGGCTCTCAAACCTCCAGCTGTAACTGGGGACAAGCTCCAAGTSCCTTRAGCAKATGCATTTGGAGCTGAACAAACTGATTTTAGCTCCTCTCAAACCCTCTGGGGAGGCAGTCCCAGTGTGATGGAACTGGGGCAGTCACTGGGACAGCCTCCCCAAAACCAGACCCTGGAAATCCTTTTTTTTTTTGGGAGGGGTTTTCCAGTGCCAAAGTTTATTTAGGAGAACCTGACACCAGCACAAAKCCAAAAAAAGTATTTACCAAGCTGGCCCCACCTCCCTGGCAGGGACCAAAAAAATGACATCCTAAACCTGCTTTTTAACACTGGCTTTTGAGAAATCGTTTAGAAACTCAACGTGTATCGTGTCTGCAGCCTGGAGCTGTGACTTCAGTAACACCTCTTGGATTTAAACCAAGGCACACTCCAGAGGAAGGATTACTGGAGATAAGAGCACAGCTCCATCCCAGTTTCCAGCCCCGGCTGCAGGAGCGTTTTGAAAAGCAGGGAATGGAAAGAAAGGAGGCGATTGCCGAAATCTGTAACAGCAGCCTGGGGGCAGAGAGGGGCTGGGAGAACTGAGAGCAGCTGAAAAAAGGATAAAGGAACTTCCCCTGGGCTTTAAAGATAGGGACTAAAAGGCAGATGAGAGGGAGGCACCAAGCGCTGAGAGCCAGAGTGTGGCAGCCTGTGGAGATCCCTGAGTCACTGGGGTTGGAAAAAACCCTCCAGGATCTTCCAATCCAAGCTGTGCCRGATGCCCACCCCACCAAAKTGCCAACATTCCCCTTGAAAGGAGAAGTGGAGAGACCCTAATGAGTTATCCCAAAAAAACCACTCTGCCTGCACAGGGGTGGGCACTCCCAACTACCTCCCCTCCTGTGACCCACACAACAAAACTCTGCAGCCAAAGCAAAATAAATGGCTTTTTCCAGGTTCCTCCTCTTTGGGAGAATACAAAACTAGTTTGGATTTTTTTTCTATTAAGATAATGATGATGATGATGATGATTTGATGATTTTCTTGTTGCAGGCGTGTCATAGTTGAGATGGAGGCAGTACGAAGCCACACATTCCATTTTCAGAAGGCTTCAAGCTGCTTTTATTCTAGCATGCATGCTCTTTCTACATTCTTACAAAGCTCTTGAGTTTGCACTCTACTCATTGGTCTCAGAGTGCTCATTGGAACAGGCAGTTGCAGGTTTCTCTTATTTATCCTTCTTTCTTTCTTTCTTGGTTTCTATGTCAACGACCTTGGTAGGAAATTCTTTCAGGGGTAAACATGGATCCTCTTATCAAACTTCTCTCTGSCTCACAGAAGTTGCTGTAAAACCTCTTCCACACAGGTGGGCTGGATGCACTCCAAGGGGAGATGCACATCCTCAAAAACCATATAAAASATCAAAAACTATACCCACAGCCATATCTTTAACCTGGTTTCCCAAGATCTTTCCAAGTGTAATACAGATCCCTGCTCAGGGTTATGGAGAGGTGACCTCCAGAGCTCCAGCACAACCTTGGTTCTTGTGGGACTCACAGATATTTTGTCTGATGTAAGATCTCCTTCACACCAAGGCACGCAGAAAACAGCCTTAAGCTGCCCCAAGGAAGGTTTAAATTGGATTTTGGGAAGTATTTCTTCACAGGAAGGGGCTGCTGGAAGAGGTGGAATCAGCATGCCTGGAACTGGGATGTGCCACCCCCGGAACGAGCACAGCTCCCAGKAAATGAACAGCTCTGCCTGATCCATCCATCAGGAGGCTGAAAAAAGGAAGGAAAGGAAAGTCTGGGATGCTTGGGGAAAGCAACAAAAGGCGTGGTTTGCTCAGTTGGATTTTTGAGGAACTCAAGGAGTTAAGCTTGAACTTAATTCAAGAAGATCTGCTAAGAGAGGGAAATACTGGAGTTTATRCTCACACACCCTCCCTTATCCCAGTCCTTCTGTAGCCCAGATGTGACCAGAGAGAAGGGATGAGTTTCCTATTTCCCCTGGATAAAATACTGAAAATCTCAAATACCCTTCAGGGCACGCCTGTCTAATTTGCCTCACTTTTACCTGGATAAATAACAAGTTTCAATCTCAAAAGCAAACAAACCCAAATGCAAACTGCTTTTCCCCCATGCATTCTGTGGAAGGACACAGCCTGCCCTGCTGAGCTGCAATGTTTGTCCCAAATTTTGGTTCAGCACCTCTTAACCTGGAATTACAGCTCCAATTCCAGGAGGGCAAACTGACCCTTTTTTGGTACTCAAAGKCTTTTGTGAGCAAAACTCTGATTTGTTTTCTTTTCACAGCCCTTCTAAGACACTTGGTTAAAACACTGAGATGTTCCCTCTGGAATACTCTGAGAAAAAACATTTTGCTCACCTGCCCCAAACAACTGTTAGATCCTGCCATCCAAATTTATTTCCTAGTTGCAAACCTCCTCCCTTGCTTTTCAGAGCTCTCATTTTCATTCCTTGGCATTTCAAAATAGTTTGGAAGCATTTCAGCACGAGAGYAAACAGCCTTAAGCTGCCCCAAGGAAGGTTTAYATTGGATTTTGGGAAGTATTTCTTCACAGGAAGGGTGGTCAGGCATTGGAAGGGGCTGCTGGAGGAGGTGGAATCAGCATCCCTGGAAGTGCTGGAAAGCCATGTGGATGTGGCATTTGGGGACATGGATTAGAGGTGCCTTGGCAGTGCTGGGTTAATGGACTCAATCTTGGAGGGCTTTTCCAACCCTAATGATTCTATGTCAAAATGTTAACCAAAAAAATCCCTACCAAAACCAAAAGTTGAAGCTATAAAGAAATAAAACAGAGGAACTGAGGAGTCTGTTTTAATTTATCCTTCAGTCAAACTGAAAATCACTTTTGATGTGGGATTGATAAGTGATACTGGGACATGCAGTCACTGCAGTCTCATATCAAAGATAACAGACCAAACCCAGAGGCTGAGATCCCTAAAAACAGCACAAATTCATTCCCTTCTTTCCCTTTTTACCCAGGATAATCTTGCARTTGAAAGGCAGCAATAAAAGAACAAATATATTTAAAAACCCTGAGACAGCCACTTCCTAGAGAAGCTGTAACTCWCAGAAATAAAAAATTAATATTGATAAAAATTTACACACCCATAATATTTGACAGTGCTCTGCAGGTGCACAATCCACACATCAATCTGCCTGGAACAAATCCCAGTGCCAAACACTGACAGCTCTGCAAGGAAATCCTACAGAAACTCCTCGCCCCAGAGGGTTTGAGAGGAGCTAAAATCAGTTTGTTCAGCTCCAAATACATTTGCTGAAGGGACTTGGAGCTTGTCCCCAGTTACAGCTGGAGGTTTGAGAGCCAGAATTCAGGTCTGGCTCCATTTCCCTTCCCTCTTGGGTTTTATCCAACAAGGGTAAAGCTCKCTGGAGGGTTTTTGGGAATGGGATATGGATGAGGCTCTGCAGGGTCATTGGTCTCCAGGCTGCCCAGCTGCCCCTGTTCAGTTCCRCTTCATTTGCACAGCTCTAAAAGAGTGAGCTTTAAACTGCTGCTGCAGGAGCTTAAAACCAAATAAGTCTAGAAAATACTATCAGAATTTATTTGGCTTTTCCCAGGGAGACTGGGGAAAATGCTATTTTCTCCATACTTAAAGCACACCACACTAATTGTGTGGGGTTGGGGGGGTTTATTTAGCCCAAATGCTCCAACGCCATTGTGAAAAATGCATGCATTTTATGATTGGCTTTTTGCAAATATTAAAATTAATATTATATGTGTTGTGTTAGAAAGTAATGCTGTATTAATTCTCTTAAGTAGTGTGGTAAATATAGTTTTAGGTTATAAAAAATGTTAAAATAGAAACTATGCTGTGTAGGATACTTTTTTTAAAGAAAGGACTCGCAGCGAGATAGCAGCCACAGGACACCTGAATCTTTCAGAGAAAGAGAATTTATTGCTCCATTATCAGGAGAAATGAACTTCTTCCTGCCTGGAAGGTGCTGTCAGGATTCAGAGGAAGAAGCTGACACTGCCCAGACAGAATCCTGTGTTTGAATGGAATTTATGCATCATGGATGAGGTGTATGAATATGCAACAGGCTGTTGTTTTTAAGGGTTAATCCTCTGTTGACGTGGGGCCTTTTTTGGGCTCGTGCTGCCCAGATAAAGGTACCCGAACTGTCTGTAACTCTTTGTTTTTATTGTCTCATATTGTCCTAATTCAAATTGTCCAAATTATTATTACTCTAATTGTATTACTATTTTTATAACCATTTTATTACTATTAAACTTTTAAAATTTTAAAAACAAGTGANGCTGTCAGGATTCAGAGGAAGAAGCTGACACTGCCCAGACAGAATCCTGTGTTTGAATGGAATTTATGCATCATGGATGAGGTGTATGAATATGCAACAGGCTGTTGCTTTTAAGGGTTAATCCTCTGTTGACGTGGGGCCTTTTTTGGGCTCGTGCTGCCCAGATAAAGGTACCCAGACTGTCTGTAACTCTTAGTTTCTATTGTCTCATATTGTCCTAATTCAAATTGTCCAAGTTATTATTACTCTAATTGTATTACTATTTTTATAACCATTTTATTACTATTAAACTTTTAAAATATTAAAAACAAGTGACTGGCGTTTTTCACAGCCATAATACTTTTTAAGGCCACTGCAGCCTTAGTGATGTCACAGGTGCTCACAACTCCTTCCTGTGGTAAATAATGTGAGGAGATGACTAAATCCACCTGAGGGACACCTGAGATTAGGATTTATTTGTTCCTTCCAGCCCACAGGGTTTGAGCAAAGAGCCAAACTGCTCTGAGTGCTGAATGACTGCAAGTCCACATTTCCCACTCCAGGTCTCCTGTTTTCACAGCACAGCTCCTCTCTCCCCTGTTTTCCACATTTTCCTGGTYAATAAACACCTGGGGTGAGGCTGAAGGGGCTGGGCAGGCAGAGCTCTCACTGGAGRGACTCGGATGCAGCAGGAGAAGATCTCCACTGAATCAATATTTTCACCTGACACCTGCAATGAGCTCAGCTCTAAATTACACAAAAGCAGCAGCACTTTGGTGCTTTCACTCCTCGTCCAGGCACGAGGGGTTTGGAATTGCTGGTCAATAAAACTTGGCAGGTTTCTGACAGCAAAGTGTTCCTGACAGAACAGGTGCTGCAGAATTTCACTCTGCTTTTTCTCCCCTGAAGGCAGGAAGGGAAGGATTTCTTGAGAAAACAAATCCTTTCTCATTTAACAAAAATAATTCTGCTCTGCTCAGATTCTCAATCACCTTCACAGCACAGTGAAAAACTCCTTTTTAAGCTTCTCCACRGGGAAAGAAAGGTGCAGGCAGGGCCCTGAGGAGCTGCTCCCTTTCCCATTTTATCCTGCAGCCTCCCAGGGAGATGGATGCCTGTGATTTCCTTATTTCACCCCAATATTTAGTCCAGTTTGCACCTAACTCTGATTTAAGACCTCCAAAGCATCCTGTGGGAAAAGGAAGGACAGRTCAGAGCTGTTTCCTTCTAGGAAGWGAGGGCAAAATAACATCWGTGGCTCAACCRGAGTTTTATTAAAAATGCCAAGTGGATCATAAAGCATCCAGAACAACCAAGAAGAGAAGCAGGAATATGAGAAAAGTGTCAGCAGCAAACAAAGTTGGGAATCCCTGGAGARTCTCACATGCCTGGAGGGTTGAGGCTCCACCACAACATGGAAACAATGACACCTATGAAATAATGATTTCACTGCTCTAAAAGATTCTGCTCCTTTATTGCCCCAATTCCCTCTCTGTTGGTCTCACAAATGATTCTTTGTGGTTTCTCCCAGAGCTTTTCAAGGGCTGCTTCCTTCCACAGAACTCCAAAAATCCAGAGTTCACTGGGAAACAGGGAAAGGATGGGAGACAGGTTGGATTAAACAGAATTGTTCTGCCTTGCCTCTGCTAAAATATGGAGCTGAGTTTTCCTGAAAGCCATGTAGGGATAACCTCKCTGCAGACAGCAGAGAAAGGGAATGGGAGAAGTGGTTGGGAAAACATTGGGAATCAGTAATTTGGAAAAAAATACTTGTCCTYTGAACAGTAGGAGGTTATTTGATTCAAAGAATAAAAAACAGGAAGAAAGGGAGAGAAACTAAATATGTAAAATCAAGTCTTGATTCTGAGAGAAAGAGAAAAGTGGAATTTATGATCCAAGGGCTGTTTGTTCCAACAGTCAAATGCCCTGAGCTGAGAATCAGGGTGGCAGCTCTGAGGCAAGAAARCAGGGCTTAAACCACACTAAATCAGAGAACCCCAGGKTGGTTTGGGTGGAAGAGCCCTTAAAGACCATCTCATTCCTGCCTCGGGCAGGGCAGCTGTGAGCACACAAAAATCCTCCTTCAAATCTTGATTTCACCAGAGCTGCTTTTCACTTTTGCTCTTCTCTGGAAAACCCAGCACTGCTGACCCCACAGCAGTGAGTCAAACACACCCCAGCAAAGTCTGCCCTGGGCTGGCAGGGATGGAGCAGCCCAGGAGGCAGCTGAGCACTTCTGAAGCACAAAGAGAATTCAGAAAAGAAACCCTGCTGCAGGGGGAAGTGGCATTTTTGGGAATAGATARCCCCAGGGATGGAAATCAGCATAGCAGGAGCCCTTTGGCTTGTTCAAACACAACACAAAGGGCTGTGAGGAAGATTGGACCCATTTTATACAATCTTGGAAAATACAGATAGGAACCTGCATTTAAATAAATAAAATAAATAAATAAATAAATAAATAAATAAATAAATAATTTTATTCATAAAATTATATATAATTCTAAAAATAAAAAATAAAATTCTTTATAAACTATTACATTTATATTTAATAAATTATAAATTAAATAAATTAAAATTATATATTTATAATATATAAATTTTCTATATTATATAAATCTATATATAATAATTGCATTTTGTATTTATAATAAATAATAAATTAAATTTCTAATTTTAATAAATAAAATTATTTTAATAGATTTTAATAATTTTAATAAATAATATTATTTATTTTTACAAAGTTTGCTGGGTGATCACTGCCTGAGCCAAGAAACTCCTTGGAAGTAAGTACGAGCTCTCATTCCAAATCTAAGGTGACAAATGGGCAAACGACAAGATTGGAAACACTTTGTGATATAAAGGAACGTGATTTCTCTGTCAAATGTGTTTGAAGTCTCCTCTGAAAACACAACAAATTGAGTTTTAATTACTTTTGCATACATCAAGTCTGTACTGAACTTTGAAGTAGCAAAGCTTCACTTCACTCACTGCTGCTGCAATTTGCACCACTCCAGGTTAATGCAATGTCTGCTCCCTACAAATGTGAAATGCATTCTCTTATGAGCTGCTACTTCATGTTTGCAAATCAGCACGTTGGCTGGGCTCAGAAAATGTGATTTATTGCTGTCTGGGACATGAGAGAGCAGCAGGAAGCAGCTGCTGATGATGGAGGGAATACAGAGTGACAAGTCCCATTTGCTCCTGAGCTCCGTCACTGTGGAAAAGGGGGAAAAATCTGATATTGCTCTCTCTGGGAGTGCAGAAAACAAAGCACCCAGATCTGATCATCTGCCTGCAAACAATTTCTCAGCTCACAGGCAGTGGCTRCGTGTGACAAGGTGCCCTGAAGAGACTTTTCCTCAGCAGGCCAGGAAGTTCTGGTAATCCTGGAACAGCAAAAGTGCAAGGGCCAAAGATTAAGGCCAAACTTATCAAGTYCCAGTGCCCTGGCCAAGAAAATCAGGGTAGGAGTTTGGAGTTTGGATGGGAAACAGGTCTGGCTGTTTGGAATTATTTTTCCATAGCAAACATCTGTTTTCATGCCCACAGCCCAGGGCTGGAACACTCCTGCCTCCTCCATTCCCACACTGGCTGCTTCCRCACAGCACCTGAGAAGCTGAATCCCAAAATCACACAATCCAACACAGTCCTGAGATGGAAGGGACCCCAAAGCCCATCNCAGGCTGCTCCAGCCTGGCCTTGGGCACTGCCAGGGATCCAGGGGCAGCCCCAGCTGCTCTGGGCACCCTGTGCCAGGGCCTGCCCACCCTGCCAGGGAACAATTCCTAATTCCCAATATCCCATCCCTCCCTGCCCTCTGGCAGTGGGAGCCATTCCCTGTGTCCTGTCCCTCCATCCCTTGTCCCCAGTCCCTCTCCAGCTCTCCTGGAGCCCCTTTAGGCCCTGGCAGGGGCTCTGAGCTCTCCCTGGAGCCTTCTCCTCTCCAGGTGAGCTTCTCCTCTCCCTGGAGCTTCTCCTCCCCAGCTCTCCCAGCCTTTCCCCATAGGAGAGCTGCTCCATCATTCCTGTCCCGTTCCTGTCCCGTTCCTGCCCCATTCCTGTCCCAGTCCTGCCCCATTCCTGCCCAGCAGGGATTTGTCCCCAGCACAGATGCAAACACTCACTCACAAACTTTTTCATTCCTTTCCTTGCTAAGCTTTTCACAGTCTCCACCACCCATTTTTTAGAAGGCACGAGAAGAGGAAGGGGAG
The DNA here is from genome assembly GCA_002167245.1 of Sporophila hypoxantha. NCBI lineage: Eukaryota > Metazoa > Chordata > Aves > Passeriformes > Thraupidae > Sporophila > Sporophila hypoxantha. The sequence goes on from NDFG01000185.1 coordinate 877,438, forward strand.
AATGAGCAGGGCACACCCAAAGGAGTGCTTTGGGTGTGGAAATCAGGAGAGCTGCATGAACTGATCCCTCATTAATCTCTACCAAACCCATCAGGGCTGCAGGGCCTGGGTGAATGCACACAAGTGTACAAATCAAAGTTCAGAGGAGGCTGAAGGCTGGAATTGCAGAAGGGAACATCACTTCAGGAGAAACATCCACAAAAGAGCTGGAAAGGTTARGGATGAGAGCTTCTGAAAAGAAACACAGAACCACCCACAAAGCTCATCTGCTTTGTTTTCTTTTCTCTGTGAGTGCAGAGGGAGATGYGAGGAGGAGGACGCCAAGCCAAAGAGGGTCCCAACACTGAACTTTCACATGGATTTCTCCTCTGAAGGAGGTGATTTACTCCTTTCCATTGTATTTTCAAGAACCAACTCTTTCCCAAGAGGACATATTAACTTCTCTTCCACTGTGCAGTTTACATAAASCTTTTTTTTTTCTACTCCTCCAAGTGACTGCCTTTTTTCTACAACCTGGAATTGCCCTGACATTTCTGCAGGTTTTTAATATCAAGCACATAATATTCTATTGAACCCTGAAGGACAGTGAAACTGTGCCTTGCACAACACTGCAGAGCCATAAATTCAGATGATGATCACAGGTGCTRTGTATTTGTCATCAAAAAGGTGCAAAGTCTCTCAAAGAGAAACCCTGTGAGGATACTCCAAACTCAGCCATGGGAGAAAGCTGTCCTCCCCAAAAATCAATCCATCATGCTCTGGATGAGCAAACCCCTTTCCAAGTGATGGTCTCATGATTGAATATKACCTCCCCAACATGATTTACCCCCAGAGATGGAAAATGAAAAACASCACTATTGTAGTTGATGAGTTGCTGATCCATCCTTAAGCTTTGGCCTTGGCAAATTTGACTGTAAATGTGAGGAATTCTGAACGAATTCGAGACAGGACTTCTGAGGTGTTTTAGATGATGTGATTTGTTTTACTTCTACACAGGCAGGAAGGGTGAGTTCAGCTCACATCTTCACCACATGGTTCAGAGGGTCACAGAACTCCTAGTTACAAGACCTTTTAAGAATTTATTGACMAATAAAAACACTGCCAACAAGGAAATTTATGCTTTTGACCCAATTCTTAAAATAAAATAAAATAAAATTTTGCATTAAAATTTGAAACGGGGAAGATTTTGGTACAAGTGGCCATATTTGCTCTTTTCCAGGGCCTTTTGTCTTATGGACTCATGTTACAGTGTGAGCTTTCTTAAACAATCATGTTATGACACACAAACCTACAGCACTGCATTCTAAACTTCTGGTTTACCCCTGCAACTACTTTTATTTTTGTATCTTAAACTCTAAAACTCTAAACTTTCCTCTTCTTAGCTTAACATGTCTCTGCTTTAAACTATTAATCCACATTCTCACTTCTAGCACCTGAGTTTGGAAGCCTTTTCCAAGGCCTCAGATCAAATCCTGTGTTTAATTCTAAGCTTTGGCTTCCAGGCCCAAAGTTCTGAGAGCTCCTTGCATGTTGGATTCCAACAGTAAAAAAACCCAAATGAAGTTGAGAATTTTTGCTGGGTTAAGCAGGTTATAACCAAGAGTAACCAAGCAGAAACCCTCCTGCCCCAGGGAGGCTCTGTGGGCAATCTGCAGCACCGCAGAGATGGAGCCTCAATGGGCAGAGGTGCATCACACATTTCCCAATTCCCACAAGGAAAGCAGGACAGTGACTCCYTGCCCTGAGCAGGATCAGGGTCTGGATGGCTCCTGCTCCCACGTTCTGGCTGTCACTAAGGACAGGCTCGGTGCCAGAGGAGCTGCAGGGAGGGAGGGAGCTCCTTGTGCTGCCAGCTGAAAAGGCCAGGTCTGAGCCGAGCCAGCCACGTCCTGCTGAGCCATTAACAAGGAGACAGAGCTGGCTGACAGCACAAACCTGCTCTCAGCTGCTCCTCCAGCCTSCCTCAGTCCCCTCTGACCTTCCCCACAGCCACCACAGGGAAACGTGTGGCACCAGCACCTCAGGGATTGAGGGATTTGCAGCTGCTAAATAAGGTTTTTAATCCACCTGCCCGGCTGCCACTTGTCAGGCGACCTGACAGTGCCAGGAGCTACCTGGGGGTCCACCTGAGCCTGGAGCAGCTCTCCCAAGGATGCTGGCTGCCCACCTGCCTCTGAGGAAGGGGGACATCATCGAGGCTGAAGGCTGGGTCATTGTTCCTRGGCAGATAATCCATCCCAGGGATCAGGATTAAGGAAAGGATCACCCAGAGAATGCTCTAACAGAGCCCAGATCCCATAAACCTCTGGTGTCCCACAGGGAGGACGTGTTCATTGTGTTGCTCAGCAGGCACTTTGCCAACAGCAGAAAGCACCAGGATTCTTCTCTCTCATCCCTCATGGACAGCAAAAGATGGCTGTGACAACAGATATAAAATGTACCCAAAAGTCTGGGATTAAGCACCAAAGATTTAGGCCCAGCCTATCCAGAAGACAAGCTGCTTTTTTGTATTAACTACCCATTTTCAGTGGGTGGAGAGAAAAAATCCCATTCAAGAGGCACTTTAGGAACTCAAAAGCACAACCTCATATATTTGAGGGCTTCACAATTAAAGAAATGGAAGATAGTCCTCCTTCCTGTCAGCAGTTTGCCATCCTGCCTGCTGGATTTAGATTTCTATTTGGAGAGGAATCCTTGAGTATCCTTTGGATACCTTGAGATGGCAAGATTCAAATAGAAAATGAAAACAGCAGGAGAAGAATAAAGTATAGACACCTGTATGGATGGTCCAGCTAAACCATGCCCCAGGAGGAGGGGGTCGTGCAAACCACAAACACACCCAGAAARGCCAGTCTGAGCAGGCTGGCGTGTAAAATACCATGGAATGCAAGATGGGAGAAAGGGATTCATCAAATCCCAAGGGCTCCAGAGGGCAGAGATGAGTGACTGCCAGAGCTGCTGTGTCCAGGGAACCCAGCAATTTATTCCTGCTGGGGAATGTCACAAGGCAGGATCTGCAGGGTCCCTGACCCATGGAACCCTCAGCTGCCCCAGAAACCCTGGAGCTCAGCCACCAGGGAGCCAGCACTGCCAGGAATCCATCCATCCATCCATCCATCCATCCATCCATCCATCCATCCATCCATCCATCCAT
>NDFG01000185.1:881326-965580 GCA_002167245.1 Sporophila hypoxantha
GGAAGAACAGGTAAGAGCTGGGAGAGCAAAAGGCTGAGCAAGGAGCTGTCTGGAAGGGTTTATAACAAAAGTAAATTTGCATTAAAATTTGAAACATGGAAGATTTTGGTACAAGTGGCCATATTTGCTCTTTTCCAGAGAGAAGTCATGGAAGATTTACTGCTCCAACTCCATGGACTCTTATCTCCCACACACACACTGACAGGAGCAGAATTAGGAAATAATTGAAACTCCATTGCAGAACAAGAGCTACGAACTCCTGATCAGCATCAGCAACATCAACCCCATTGAGGGGGAAAATAACAAATATTTCCACAGCAGCAGGCACAGATTGTTTTACCTCTCTTGATCGTGGAGCTGCTCAGCCAAGATTTGTTAACATCAATGCATTCCAAGGAGCCCAACTTCATCCCAGACCACCCTGATTTTTTCTATCTTTTATTTTTCTATCTTTTAGTTGTGTTGAGCACATAACTCCAAGGGCAGAGATGGGTTATGGAATCAAGGTCACTGTTACACTTCTAATTTATGACTGAAAATGGCAAAGGAGGGCTGACAATTTCGTTACATTTAGGAACCAATTAGGAGCAATTTATTACAGATCATTTCTGAGGATTGCCACGAAGCTGCTGGTAGGGGGGGAGCACATTAACTCACTGTTTACACACTGTTTACTCACAGTTTGTCCCTGCATTTCCTCTCTACAAGCAGCTCTTCAGAGCACCTGAATTTGTTGGAACAACACTGCAGAGTTGTAACCTACCATTGATTTTCACTTAACCCATTTCCTACTGGAATTGTTGRGTTGGAAAACAAACCTGCATTTTCTCCCGAGGTTTTTGGGWTCATTTATCAGCCWGAGATTTAAYCCATGGATTAGACATKCAACCCCTAAATCTGTCCATAARTTTGAGGGGTTTGGTTCATTTCTGGCCTGYTTCATCCCAGAGYWTTAAKCCATGGATTGGACATACAAACCCTAAATCTGTCCATAATTTTGAGGGGTTTGGTCATTTCTGGCCTGGTTCATCCCAGAGCTTTAACCCATGGATTAGACATCCAACCCCTACATTTGTCCATAATTTTGAGGGGTTTGGTTCATTTCTGGCCTGATTCATCCCAGAGATTTAAGCCATGGATTGAACATACAACCCCTAAATCTGTCCATAATTTCCAGGGGTTTGGTCATTTCTGGCCTGGTTCATCCCAGAGGATTAACCCATGGATTGGACCTACAAACCCTAAATCTGTCCATCATTTTGGGGACATCACAGCCTTTGGGCACCAAAAATTCCAAAAGGACCAATTTGATTCAGTTKATGGAAGCTGAGGAGCCACTGGAACCCAAATTCCACATTCAGGAGGGGCAGATCCACATGGAAAGGGGGTGATGGAGCTGCTCAGGGCCAAGCAGGAGCTAAGCCCTGTCCAGCCCCACTGAGGATATTCTCCCTCAGGCTATGGAAAGGGTGGAAAGCTGCACATGGAAGCAGCAAGTCCCAGAGGGCTGGGACTGCTTGGACAGAGAGGTTTGGAAAGAGAAATTTAAGATCTGGATGGACTTGTTGGATCTATCCCAGGCCATCTCTCCCACCCTGCTTGGTGTGCTGGTGGGGGACTGTCCTGCTGGCAAGTCACAGGACTTGCATCCCAACCATAACCAACCTGAAATATGAAATTTTGGGTCATACTGGGACACAGGAATTCTGGATTTCAGCTTTTACCAGAGGCAGCACCAGGGCAGAGAAGATTTTTCCTGCAGGTGAGGCCACCCAGAGCCCAAAGCSAGGGATTTGTGTTTGACTTGAGAACTTTACCAGCACTCTGCTAACAGTTTGTTGTCCCAGTTTAATTGAGCACGAGCACTTAACATTTACTTTTCCCAGGCAATTGAGCAGGGAAAACTCAGTCRCACATCCACACAAACTCAGCAGATCCCAGTACAGCCTGCCAGCCWCAGTTTAATGGGAACAGCTACAAATGTGGCACTGCCATCCCAGCAGCTGGGAAGCACAAGGAGTCCCTTGCTCAGAAGCAGAAGAGAGGACACAGGGCAGCCCCCACAGCAGGTGACACAGAGAAATTTGGGAATGTTGGGAAGGAATACTTCCCTGGCAGGGTGGGGAGGTTGCTCAGAGAAGCTGTGGCTGCTCCTGGATCCCTGGAAGTGTCAAAGGCCAGGTTGGATGGGGCTTGGAGCACCCTGGGACAGTGGAAGGTACAGCAGTGTTGGAATCCWGGRTYCTGAGAATTTRAGACTTTCTGTGCTGACAGGCACTGACCCCCAAGAGAACACTGCATTTTATCTGAGGRRWTYGAAAAGTTTCCAAAATTGAATAARAGAATTCAGTTCTATCTGAATGAATGACAGAATTCAATTCTTGCCATAATCTGGGATTGTGGGTGTGGAGTTTGAATAGAAGTGTGTAARATCACAAAYTAAAAAACGTAAAGGTTTTAGAATATAGTAATATATATAAACAAGATGGAGGTTTCAGGGCAGAGGCTGGTCCTTCTTCTTCACCTTCTTCTCCACAGGTTTGGMTGGTTTTGTGTAATTGGATAAAGAAGTCCACATTGCGGGCCATGAGTAGTTGGTTATTGAGTTAAAAGTAAAAATAATTTAGGTGTCATTTCTTAATTAAACAGTTTATCCTTCAAAAACCTTGTAAAGAAAGAAATATAACTCCGTTTTTAGTTTGTTAGAGGGAAGTGCTGTAGAACTCAGTTTGTGAGACTGTAACAGAGATAAGAAGTAATAAACATCTAAGTCCAAACAAGAAATACCATCTCACACATTTAATCCCGACCCTAATACAAAACAAGTTAAAACTCAACACAGCAGCTTCRACTCAAGACAAACTTTGGGAGAAATTCAGCCAGAGGAATGGATTTGAGAGCTTGGGATCCTTTCTGAGGCCTCAGGCACAGCCCTTGCTCATAGTGTGACAGGTCTAATCACACCCAGCTCTCACTTTAAAGGATACCAGTGCCAAATTCTTTACCTCCCAGAGCCAAGCTCTTTGSATTATCAATGAGGAACCAGGATAACCAAGTTTTTTGACTCATGGAGCCTATTAGGAGCTGAGGGAAATTATAGCAATGAAAAAAAGAGCACATGGCCACACAGGGAGCTGTTTTTCCAGACTGGCCTCCACCACTCAAAGGTTAATGCAGCACTCTCCAAGCCCTGCTCCGAGCTGGAATGTGGCTTTTCAGGCACACTCCAATTTGCCARGATTGCCCTGGCACTTAGAGAGTCACTGATCCCCCAGCTAATCCTGSAGCACAGCCCTGCAGGACAGGAAACAGTGCTGATAGTGGAGGGGTGAAAATCAAAGCTGAATTTGTTTGAGGGGGCTTCTGGTTAAAAGCTGCTTTTAAGGAAAGGATCCTGACAGGCTTTGCACTTCCCTATCCAGGAAACAGAAGGAAGAAAGGAGATTTAGGCTGCAGGATGATCTCTGCTGTCTGGGAGCATTTACACACGGGGGCTGCTGAGGCAGGAAAGCATCAAAATATGAGGGAGATTTCAGGCCTGAGGAGGGGAAAAAGGGCCAGGGACAGAGTTTGGAGTAGGTTTGGGTTTGAACCCTGCCCAGTGCCAGCACTAAACCAGCACTGACACAGAGCTATGGCTGCATTTGAGCCCTTCTTTCCCCGTGCCTTCCACTGCTGCCCACACAATGACAGTGCCTCATTTTTCCAAGGGAATCACCATTCAGGTGATCCCAAAAGACCTCCAAGAACATCAAATTCTTGACTGAACACCACCACATCAAATAAACCACAGCACAAAGTGGTATGAGGAGCTGCAGGTGTACTGAGCTTTTCCTCTGGGTTTTTCTTCCCCACTTTTATGGAGCTGTAATTCCCACCACGGRCCCAAGGATGGGAACCATGTGTCTGTGACAGACTTGAGCCTCTGTCACAGCACCAAGTGAGAAAGGATGGGAGTGGGATTRGCAAAATAGCTGCTCTGCCAAGTTCAGACACAGAAAACATCYCCACAAGGAACATTTTTGATGATTGAGCCTGGAAGGCAGGAGTTGTCCTAGAAGGAGAACCCATGGAAGTATGAGGGGCAATAGGAGACACAAGTTTCACACAGAGCAATTCCCAAACCCCAAYAGCTCTGCCTGCTCCAGCTGATGACAAATCACAGTTTAAGGAGAAAAGCAGGGAGTTCCATTCCTACCAAACACTAATTCCGTGCAATAGCTCTCCCTGACAGAAAAAAAAAAAGAAGTAAAAACCAAGGCGGGGTGGTTGTGAAGTGATGCAATCAATCCACATCTAAGTGGCACATTAACAACCACAATTACCAGTTCATCTTTCCCGGTTTGTGTGTGCAGATTCTTAAAAGTCAGAGCTGGAGCTGCACACATCCTTTAAAGGAGAGGGAAATTAAGAGATCCTGCGTAGGCAGCGCTTCACTGGGGGTTGGTTTTGCACCATTATTGATGAAACACAAATTCCTGAGCCCTCACATTTTGTTATTTTGCTGGTTTTCCATTGCCAGAACTCCTGCTGGGCTTGCCAGTGGGAGGCACAGGAAGAACTGAAGTGAGCAAGAGCTGCCTTGGCAGCAATGAGGAGCCAGGGGCAMCAGCCTCCAACAGTTCCAGGTTTCACTGATGCTCTAATACTCCACAGACATCTCCAGATCTTTTGGTACAAGCCCCAGGATGCTTTTCAGTGCAGCAAAGCAGCTCAGAGAAAAAGGAGGGTGAAGGGGAACAGAGAATCATGGAGTGGTTTGGGGTYGAAGGGACCTCAAACCCCATCAACTACAATAATGCTGTTTTAAATTTTCCATCTCCAGGGGTAAAATCACGTTGGGGAGGTGCCACCACCCCTGCCATGGGCAGGGWCACCTTCCACTATCCCAGGCTCCTCCAAACCCTGTCCAGCCTGGCCTTGGGCACTGCCAGGGATCCAGAGGCAGCCKCAGCTTGTGTGGAAAACTTGCTGATACTAATTTGAAGCAGTTCRGAAAGCTGAGGGAATATTTTTTGTRTTGATTCTCTGCTCCCCTTAACCCTCCTTTTTTCTTTTGCTGGCAGGCAGCACCAACCTTCAGAGCCTGGGCTGGTTTTCCCTGGCAAACCCTACCTCTGTTTGCCAATCAAGTGTGTTTTAGCCAACARGACAGCTAAATGATGTTTTTTGCTTTTGTTGCTTTCCCATTTGGAGAATTTTCCAAAGCCCCATTTGGAGAAGCTGCCAGCTCTGTAAATATTGTGTGTGCAGAGCATATGTTGTAATAAACACCAGGATATACATTAAAGGAGAGCACACATTAATGGCTGCTTTGTTATTCTGCTGCCTGAGGTGGAATTTCATCTCCTGCAATGCCAAAATTTCACCCTCCATCCCCAGCTGTGAAAGGTTTTGCCACCTTAGAGCACGAGAGACCACTGCAGAGCACTCCAGATTGTTTCCCAGCTAAGCTATTTGACCTAAATTTCTTCCAAAATATGATTAAAAGAGAGAAGTTTTAATTGTAAAAAATCCTATTTGTGCTTTATTTTGTTAAGTACACATTAATAATAACTCACAAATCCCAGCTCCCCAGTGAACAGCCCTGCATGACAAGGCTGATTCATGGATACAAGAGGAATTTTTTAAATTGTGTATTAAATACAGAAGGAACCAAATACAGCAGAAGACCCAAATCTTGGCCAAACCTCCCAGAACCTTTCCATGGCTTTTAATCCCATTAGAGCTGAAAAATTATGGACTCATGGATTATTTTGGGTTGGAAGGGACTTTAAAGCTCACCTCACCCCACCCCRTGCCATGGGCAGGGACACCTTCTCCTGTCCCAGGTTGCTCCAAGCCCCATCCAGCCCAGCCTAGCAGAGAATTGTTGTTTTTCAGACTCCAAACCAGCACTCTGGTCACAAGCAGGAATTCAAGAACACATCTTTCATCTTCCTGAAGGATTTTGTGAGCACTGCAACTGCCTCAGGCTGGCTGAGACGTTCCAGCACCACGCAGGGATCCTCTCATCTCCCTTCCCATCCTCTCACTTTTCCCAGGTAATAAAACCTCTGGGAATTCAGGCAAAAAGGTGCCCACAAATCAAGGCCTGCCATTTCTTCCTTTGGCTGGTGACAAACAGCCTCATGAGGAAAAGGAAAAAAGCAGTGTCTGCAATAAAACCCTGCCAGCTTTTCTTTTCCTAAGGCTGTTTGTCACTCTTCAGGGCATCCAAGAAATAAGCTCAAGGAATTGGATCAAAATTGCTAATTTTGGAGCCAAGCACATCCCAACCCAGCACCTGGGAAGTCTTTTCTTTCCCCTCTTAAACAGAACCAAGAGTTTTCCTTGAYTCACAGAATTCCASTTTGGGTTGGAAGGGACTTTAAACCCCATCCTGTTCCATCCCTTGCCAAGCTGATTCCCTGCTGTCTCACACCCAATTTTCTTCTGGAATTAAAGTGGTGAAGGACCCAGGTGGGAAACAAAGGTGGGCACCTGCATGGCTGCCCTTGCAGGGGGAAAAATAAAGAAGTATTTTTTAACAGACAGAAGCTGTCCCCTGAAATGAGATGGATGAATTTACTCCAGAGATTGATGAGAGAAAACTCAGTGTGGGAGGGAGGCAGGAGCCATAAATAAAGGGAGAGAGGAAAATCTCCTGGGAGGGTACAAGAGCACAGAAATCCAGGTCTGCATTCCACAATCCCCTCAGGGAATCCCTGCCTGGGGTCTGCAAACCAGAGGGATTCCTGTAGGAACCCCAGCTCTGCCWCTGCTGGGCATGGGCACACCAGGAATTCCTGCCCATGAACTCCCATTTGCTGGCACTGGGAGCCTGGAGACTCCAGCTCTGCCCCACCTTCAGGAGCTCCATCCCAGCTCCAGCCACAGGGATTTGCTCTGTATTTYGGCAAAAGCCCCAAAATGAGACCAGTGATGAAGCTTGAGGGAAGGAACACATGGAATACCTCTCCTTTCCTTGRGTTCTGAAGAGTGGAACATAAAATGCTAAAATTCCAAGTGGGTTCCTCATAATTGATGCACTGATGAGTTGATCAAACAGTGCAAGGACTTCTTTATTGCTGTAAAGGCTGATTTAACTCATCACATCAGCAGCATTTCCTTGATTTATTTTCATCTTCATCAAACAAAAGATTTAAATTATTCCTCTTTTAATTGCTGTGCTTAAACCAAACGCACGGCCTTAGAAAGTAACAGGTAGATACAGAAAGACAAAAACAATCCCTTTTTTGACCCTGATTAATTTTAGCCCAGCTAATTACAGGCAATTACACCCAGCTGAGGAACTCCTGGGTGTTCAGGGGACAGTGGCTGCAGAAACCCTGTGTCAGTGGTACCCAGAGCTCTGGGCAGCAAAAAGTTCTCCAACCTCAAAACACATGGAAAAGTGAAAAGACAACTAAACCAGCCCTCAAATTACCTGAAAATTACTCATGTTCTGCCTTCTTTTATTACTGCAGAGCACCCAACAGCTTTTTCAAATGTTGCCATGAACCAGGTCCTTAAAACCACAAGCATTAAACCCAACAGACACAGCCAAAGCCAAGAGCAGCAACATCTTTCAGGWTTTTTTTCCCCATACAGCTGTGATAAATCAAACATTTTAACCTGACTCCATCAAACAAAATGCTTGAAGTGATGTTCAGTGTGTCCAAATGACCTTTGGATTTCAAGGTGGCCACAGGAGAAGCACCAAAACACAGATGGGCTTCCCCCAGGAACGAGGTCATGGGCTAGAGAGAAGGCAGGTTCAACAGAAAGAAATAAAATGATGATTTCTCTCCTTGAGCTTAGGGAAATGGAGCAGGGAAATAAAACCTTCAATTCCAAGCTGCATTTTACTATCACTGGTGTAGGGAAAATCCCAGCACAGACCAGTGCCACACACAGATACAGCCCAGGAAATCACACAGCCACACCACCCACCTGACAAAAAGCTGTTTGAGTCTCAGAATCCCAGTGTGGTTTGGGTGGGAAGGACCTTAAAGTCCATCCCAATTCCACCCCCAGGGACACCTGCCACCATGCCAGGCTGCTCCAAGCCCCATCCAGCCTGMCCTTGGACACTTCCAGGGATGGACACAGCTGCAGGATTTGCCCTTCCAAGCCTCCCCCAAGCCCATTCCAGAATATTTCTTGCCATTTTGGCACAGGCTCTCCAGTGCCCACATCAAAAAGCCATTTGTAACTTATTACAACACTGCCATTCACTGTCACATCTACTGCAGGTGTTCCAGCTTCGGCAAACCGGGTTCCAGGGAAGCGGGTGACATTCCTTTAGGATGTAAGAAATGAGCTGTCAAAGCACAAGCAGGGATCCTATATTCACAGGGCTCACAGTYTGCACAACTCCCACTCAGTGCTTTGAACTTCAGTTGAGCTGGAACCAGCCTCCCTCGTCAGAAACCTTTCATTTCTGRGGGGCTCACAAGGAAAACTCTCCAATTCCAACCCAAATCCCTCAGGGTAAGTCGCCTCTCTGATTTTTGACTGGATGCAAGAACAAGATCAGAGATTTACCAGCCCCAGATCTGCCTACCTTGTCAGCTCCTCGACTTCAAAACAAGCCCACAAAGGAACAAACACCACACACGAGATCCTCGAGGCGGCACTGACTGAYGGTGCTGCGGGCACAAACCCCTCCCTGCTCAGCCCATCCCTTTAGAGGGAAAGAGAAAACCCAAAACTTGGGATAATGGGACAAAAATGAAGAGGTCAGAGGATATGTAAGGAATGAATTGTTTCCTGGGAGCATGGGCAGGCCCTGGCACAGGGTGCCCAGAGCAGCTGGGGCTGCCCCTGGATCCCTGGCAGTGCCCAAGGCCAGACTGGATGGGGCTTGGAGCAGCCTGGGACAGTGGAAGGTGTCCCTGCCCATGGAATGGGATGAACTTTAAATCTCTTCCACCCCAAACCATTCCATGGTCAGACCTACATGGTTGTACCCAGCTCCTACCCCAATCCCTGGTGATCCCTGGCTCAGCAGCACCRAGAGCCTGCTCCAGCATCCCTGAGAGGAATAGGATTTGTCTTTCCAAACGAGCTGTGGGTCTGCTGGTAGGCAAAACCGGCACTGGGAGATAAAAGAAACAATGGGAAGGATTCCACTGATTGATGAATGGAAKAAGARATTTGCCTTTACAAATAAACTGTAGGTTTGCTGATAAATGAAATTAGACATTGAAAYATGAAAGAAACAATYGGGAAGAAAACCCCCTAAATTCCATAAGAATTAAAAATGAAAAGGGAGGGTTATACATTGGAGAGAAATCTTCGGTATCGGGTGTTTTGGCAAGTCTGAACCTCTCAAGTACCTCAGAAAWAGGGAAAAYCCCCTAAATTCCATAAGAATTAAAAATTAAAAGGGCAGGGTTATACATTAGAGYGGAKTCTTTGGTATCAGGCATTCTGGGAAGTCTGAACCTCTCCAAGTACCTCAGCCAGTGGGGGAAGAGAGAAGGGAAATGTGGCTGGGAAATCAGGATTAAAAGGAGGCTGCATCCTCCAAAAATTGGAGAAATCTCAGGGGAATGCCCCATGGCCTCTCCCTTTATTGGAATAAAGTAAAAGGACTCCTCTGTCTCCTTTTTYGACAGAAACCTCTGGTGTTTGTGGATTAATTTTTCTAACATCCCTGACTCAGCTCTCCAAAGGACGATGGAGCTGCTGCTCCAGAAGCCCCCTGCAGCAGGTAATGACAGCAGGTACAAATTACCTGCTCCTCCAAACCCATTCCCAGACTGGGAGGGATCCAAACCCCCCAGGGCTGTCTGGAGCTGGGAGGGCTCTCCAGACAAGCCCTGAGAGCTGGCACATTAGCATGGTATTGTGGAAACAGGCAACCCCAGTGTAAGGAATCATGTGCTCTGACTCCATGATTCAGGAGGCTGAACAAATGCTTTATTAAGCTATACTATATTAAATAATACTATACTAAATGACATATTAAAGAAATACTATACTAAAGAATACGAAAGAAAAACCTGTGAATGTCTAAGACGGGACACAGCTTTGACCCAACTGGCCAAAGAATCCAAACAACCCTCAGCAGAAGGCAATCAACAAACCACTCTGGCAAAACAATCCCCGTAACACATTCCACATGTGCCAAACAACAGGAGCAGTGAACAGAGATAAGAATTGTTTTCTCTTTTTCTCTGAGCTTCTCGCTGCCTTTCCCTAGGAGAAATCCTTGGGAAACTTGTGCCTGCTGCTCTCTGTGGCCACAGGCACGGGACCCTCTTTGGCTCAAAGTGTGGGGTTTAAAAGGCTGAGATGTACCTCAYAGTCTATCTGGGGACATGAGGGGTGCCAAACACCCCCTCCCCTGGCTGTAGGACAACAGCCACTGCAGAGCAGGGAAGGGGAAGGCGCTGGTTTGAAAAGCAATTTAAAAATCTTGCTGCTGTCCAATTCTCAGTGCCTGTGCCGTATCTCTCCCACATCCCATTGTCAGGTTAATTGCCTGCCAAGAGGCCGCTGGGAAGACTCGGGGAGCAGAAATAATTTACCTAGAAACTGATGTTCGAGTTCTCCAGCTGGCACCGGGGTCCTGAGCATTTGTAAAAGGCCTTTTTAAAGCACAATAGCTGCCCTTCAGCTCTGGGGACACGAACGTGCCAATCTTGGCTGCTCCATCAAGCCAGGCTTTCAGGGATGTGAGCAAGCCAAGATCCCACACTGCCAGGGAGCCACAGGCTTTGGAGGGACACTGGCTGCAGCTTTCCAAAGGAAAATCCATCCCAGCARCTGCCAGACAGCACAGGGGAGGATGGCAAGAGCCAGCCAGGGATGTGTGAGGGAAATGCCAGTGAATCTTTATTGCAAAATTGGAAAAGGAGAAGCTGAACTAAGCAAACAAAAACTTCGGTGCCTGTGTTGTCACCTTGCTTCACTTTTGGTTCCTGCATTCTGCCAGACATTCCCCCTGCCAAATCTCTTCCCCAAATCCCTCACCTACTACTTCAATTTCTCCCAAGCCTAATTCCCCACTGGATGAGGCTGAAGGAAATGGGAAATCTCTGCAGGAGAGAGTGGCCAGGGARCTTTTCATTTCCAAAAAGCCACTGTAGAGCACAGCAGCTGCCTGAGACTGACAGGACTAATCCTCCCCCTGACCTGGCCTTTGCCAGAGGGACAAACGCAGCCCTGCCTCCCACTGCTGCCTCCTGCTGCATTTGGGAAACCCACAGGGACTGATGGGCACACCTGGAGAGCAAAGGGCTCAGCCTCAGAACAGCATCACTCCCAAAACCTAGCCCTGCCCTCTCCCAAGTGCAATTCCTCTGGAAACYAAGTGTTCTCCCCCTCTGGAGATGAAGGAAACCAGCTCTGGTGCCTCTCAATCCCATTTATCCCCACCRTCCTCAGGCCCAGGCAGGAATCTCCACCTTCCACCTTCCCACAGAGCTACAGCCCCAGAAAGTGATAKGTTTTCATAGGAAATCTGAAGAAAATTAATAAAAAGGGAATATAGATTCAGTAATTTAGGAGAAAAGGCTAATAAATATCAGAGATGGCAATAAATATCAAATARTGTCTCATCTCAGAGTCTCCAGCCTGYCCTGGAGGTGTCCAAGGCCAGGTTGGACAGGGRTTGGAGCTCCCTGGGAGAGTGGAAGGTGTCCCTGCCCATGGCAGGGCTGGCACTGGATGGCTCTYAGGTRCCTTCCAACCCAAACCATCCTGGGATTCTAAGCTAATYCAAGTATCAAACACCACCAACCAACAAATCACAGAAAACACAAATAMTAGCTCTTTAAGGCAAAAACCACACAAGAAACTCACAAAAAGAGGAGCTATGAGTAAACGTTTTCCAACCCACTTGTTACTCTTCTTTTTAATAACAGAAAATGATCTGGCTGAGAAAAAATAATGAAGGTGCTGTCAAGGAGGCTGCTTAAGTTGATCGATCGTGTGTTTAAAGGCAATCCACCCCCTGCTGCCAAGCACAAGCTCAGGCAGACAAAAAGCAGRAGTTACAGAGCCCAAAGTCTCGCTGATGGCCTTCATTAGTGCTCTGGGGAACCATTACCCTCCGTAGATTTTACTGGAGCTCTCCAGGAGGAATAAACAGATTAAAATCTCTCTTGGAATAAGTGTTTGCATGATCCACTRCCTCTGGAGTCTCTTCTGGAGCATTTCTCCTCACAGGTGGATCTGAGCAAGCCTGTTCTCCAGGGAGACAGAAAAGCTGGCAGGGAGAAAAGCCAATGCTCCTGAGAAGTTGCCCAGAGAGGTTTCAGACTCCTTATCCCTGGAAGTGTCCAAGGCCAGGAAGGACAGGGCCTAGAGAAAGCTGGAATGGCTTTAAACTGAAGGAGGGCAGCTTTAGGTAAGATATATGGAAGAAATTCCTCCTGGCAGGGTGGGCAGGCCCTGGCACAGGGTGCCCAGAGCAGCTGGGGCTGCCCCTGGATCCCTGGCAGTGCCCAAGGCCAGGCTGAACAGGGTTTGGAGCAACCTGGGACAGTGGAAGGTGTCCCTGCCATGGCAGGGGTGGCACTGGATGGGCTTTAAATCCCTCCCAACCCAAACTGGGATTCCAAGCTGGACATTTCCAGGTTTCCCTCACCCAGGTCCTGCTGATGGCAGCCTGTCCTGAGGTGTCACAGCAGCAGGACAGACACTGTCCCCAGCGTCCCCTCGCTGCCACACCACAGATCTGTCACTCATGGCTTCCCCGTGCTGCCACCAATCCGACCCACAGGACATTTCCTGCTGTGACCACACTGTCCCCATTCCTTGTCACTTCTTTAGCTCCSTGTGGCCTCACACAGCTGGAGGCAGCAGGGGGCACGCTCAGAATCCAGGGATGAATGAGTGTTCCATTCYCTGCTGAGGGCTCTGAGCACAGGCACCAACATCCCTGAGATGCTGCTGGCACTGCAGTGACTCATCACCTGTCCGGGCAGGGCACCAGGACAGGACCTTGCCCTGTGACAAAGATAAATTGCTCAGGAGATGAGGCTTAATTCACTGCTAGAGGAAATGTTACTCTTAAAACATGGGAGTTATTTCCCACATCCGATGCTACCACAGGAATYCAATTTCACAGTGAGCAGGGTCAGCAGCTGAGCAAGGGCCTGGAGCATGTGGGTGCCCAGGCAAGGCTGAGGGAGCTGGGGCTGCTCAGCCTGCAGAGGAGCCCCAGCTGAGAGGGGCCCTCAGGCCTGGCTGGCCCTGGCTGCAGGGAGGGGCAGAGCAGGGCCCAGGCTCTGCTCCGGGGCCCAGCAATGGCACCAGAGCCACGGGCAAGGGCCTGGAGCCCAGCAATTTGCCCTGCAAGGAGGCACAACTTCTGCCCTGGGCCACTGCCCAGCCCTGAGCACATTGCCCACACAGCCTGGGGGCTCTCCTGCCTGGGGCTGGGGCACAGCTGGGTGCACACAGTGCTGTGCCCTGGGCTCTGGGATGGCCCTGCTGGAGCAGGGAGGGGACACCAGGTGCCCACTCAGCTCCTGCAGCCTCACACACCCTGGCATCCTGGGATTTTAAATTCWAAGTGTTCAGCAATGGAAATAAATCACAGTAAAGGACACTGGGGCTCTCAGTARCACCAGGAAACCTCCTCAGAAGTGCAATTATCCTGTAGGRTCCTGGGGGAGACATTCTGGATGTTGCTCCACTAAGTGCTGCAATCCACACACAGGTCAAACTCAGTGTGAAGAAAAGATCATAAAATCCCAGAATCACCAAGGTTGGAAAAGCCCTCCAAGATCACCAAGTTCAACTTTTGACCAAATCCCTGCAWGCCCAGKGCACTGAGTGCTGCATTTACTCATTTTTTGASTGTCTCCAGGGACTGTGACTCCACCACTCCCTGGGCAGCCCCTGCCAAGGCCTGAGCASCCTRWCCATGCAGAAATTCCTGCTGCTGGCCAAGCTGAGCCTCCCCTGGCCCAGCTTGAGGCCATCTCRCCTCACCCTTWGAGCTCTGTATCRARCAYCASAACTCAACTCTAATCTGATTTTCCCTGCTGGAGCAGGGAGGTGACACCAGGTGCCCACTGAGCTCCTGCAGCCTCAGCCAGCCTGGCATCCTGTGAGGAAGACAAGAGCTGGCTCTTCCTACCCACATGGGGAAGAYCTGTAGTAACACCCTGAGGGTCTAAACAAGAGATGCCACTACTGGGCTACTCTTAGTACCCCAAACTCACTGAGCCAGCAGGACAGAGAGTGTCAGAGGAATAAAACCATGGAGAAATGTCCCATTCCAAGCTGTGGGAATAGCAGCAACCCTCCCACGTGCCAGTGCCCTGAGCAGAAGCTGCTGACAAAGGTCTGCATTGGCCATTTTGGAAGTGCCAGGAAAACCCACCCGAGAAAGCAGCCACTGCCATCTGTTCTCCCTCCAACTGCTTGAGATTATTCTCTTTACCTTAAATATATCCAAATACATACAAACACCACACACAGGCTAGGAAAACAACTCAGCAGAACCTTTCATACCCACAAGGACAGGGCTGGGTGGCCTGTGGCTCCCYCAGGTGACATCCCAGCCCATTCCTGTCCCATGGCACGGGGACATCMCTGCTCCACCTCCCACCAGCTCTGACTCAACAGCCCATAATAAACCATTCCTGCCACACCGTTTCTCACATGGCCCATGTGCTCTCTGCCAGTATTTTGAGCCCCTCCAGGAGGGYCAGGGTGCAGGTATGTTGGTGTTCAGTGTGGAACCCTGTGCTGGTTGCCTGGAAAATGGCCAGAGCTAGGGAATTACATTGGATCCTTTGGCCAGAGTTTGCAGTGCATCCAAAACTCCTTCTCCTCACTCTTCTTCTCACATCTTCTTCTCGCTTCAATGTGCCAGGATGTTGAGAGACTGCTGTGTGCTCACACACATGGGGGAGGTGATGGACACCATGTCCTTCCAAAAGTTGGGATGACTCCCTGCCTTGCACCATCCTTTCCCTCACAGAGTAGGTCAGGCCAACACTAAAATCTGCAGCCTTCACACATCATCCAAAGCCCAAAAGTGACTTAAAATGCCCCTGATATCTCTCTCTCAGTTCTGCATTCGCGCTCTCAGTCCCACATTCCTCCCAGTCCCACATTTCCCCCCTCTCAGTCCCAATTCTCCCTTTCCCAGTCCACATTCCCTCTCTCAGTCCTGTATTCCCTCTCCCAGTCCCACATTCCCCCTCTCAGTCCTGTATTCCCTCTCCCAGTCCCACATTCCCTGTCCCACATTCCCTCTCTCAGTCCCACATTCCCTCTCCAGTCCCACATTCCCCTCAGTCCTGTACTCCCTCGGGCAAGTCCCAAATTCCCCCTCTCATCCTGTGTTTCCTCTCCCAATCCCAATATCCCTCTCCCAGTCCCACATTCCCAGTCCCACATTCCCTCTCCCAGTCCCATATTCCCCAGTCCATATTCCCAGTCCCACATTCCCAGTCCCACATTCCCTCTCCCAGTCCCACATTCCTCTCCCCACATTCCTTAGTCCCACATTCCCTCTCCCAGTCCCATATTCCCAGTCCCACATTCCTCTCCCAGTCCCATATTCCCAGTCCCACATTCCCAGTCCCACATTCCCTCTCCCAGTCCACATTCCCTCTCCAGTTCCACATTCCCTCTCTCATTCCCACATTCCCTCTCCCAGTCCCATATTCCC
This sequence comes from Sporophila hypoxantha, assembly GCA_002167245.1. Lineage (NCBI taxonomy): Eukaryota > Metazoa > Chordata > Aves > Passeriformes > Thraupidae > Sporophila > Sporophila hypoxantha. The sequence continues at coordinate 896,955 of NDFG01000185.1, forward strand.
AGTCCCACATTCCAGTCCCACATTCCCTCTCCAGTCCCACATTCCCTCTCCCACCTGCAGCTGCCTGGCTTGAGGCTCTCCCCAGCCCCCCTGCACAGGCAGCTCCTCTGTTGTTTCTGACTCCACAGATGTGATTAATAACAATAAAAGCCACTGATCCTTTTGGGTGCTGCRTTTTTCTCCTCATTTAACAGAAATCAGAGCGAAGCACGCTGACAGATGGCAGATATCAAAGCTTCCAGGTGAGGAACAGGCTGCAGCAGCAGCAAGGAAATTCCTCAGGCTCAGGAATTTGTGAGGACCAAAATGATCCCAAGTTTAGATATTTCCTTACAGCTGAGGAATCCTCTTTTCTCTTGGTAAAAAAAAAAAATGAGAGAAGAAGTACTTCAAGCAGGCTATTTCCCTGAAAATAACCCTTCCCTTGAGCCATTTTTGGGATGATTTTCCAGGCAGTTTTACTGTGTTAAAGCAACAAAACTATTCCTCGCTGGAGCTCAGGGATCTTTTTTRCCCCAGGGATTTATAAGTTATGGAACTCAAAGTACTCCTCTCCTCCTCTGCCTTACCCAGTTCCTTACAGGGCTGTGATTCAATACAGCCCAAAATTGGATTACAGTAATTTACTGCAGGACAGTGAAGAAAAGGGGGAAAATAAGGAAAGGAAAAGTGTATCAGTCACCTCTGAGCAGAAAATAGAAGATGGTAAAACCTGCCAGGTGCTTCCTTATCTTATTTATRACATCCTGATGGGAACAAACTGTTTTTCAAAGAAAACCCAGTGGTAGAAATCTGAACTAAAAATCCCGTCCCAGCAGATCATGGCAGAAATTCCTTGTCTGCTAAAAGCTGAGCAGTCCAAACACCTACTGGATGTCAATGGAAGAAAAAACAACAGGAAACAACAAAATTCCAATTTAAAGCAGCCCAAACCCATTGTTGGACTTGCTGGAGGAGGCCATCTCCACCAGCCAAGGAGCAGTTAAACAGCAGAATTTAATGCAGAGGAGATGTTTCTCTTTAGAGGACATTAATAATGGCTTAAAATGTAATTAACTTGTGTCACCAGSCTGCTATTAATTTAAGCATGCACTAAACAGTAAATCCAAACAGGATCTGTCATTCTGCATAAAACCCTCATGGAAAAGCTTTCAGCAGTGAAATGAAAGGAAAAACCATCACAAAGTGTGTGGAAAAGTCACCTCTGGTGATTCTTTTCATCCTGTTTTTGTATTAAATACTGGCCCAGAAGCTCAGCACCACCCAACCACCTCTGTGCAGATCTTTGCAGGCATCTCCCCTTTAATTTCCTCGTCAGGCAGAGCTGGACRTGCCCTCCCCATGGACACACAGAGCCTTCCCCAGCTTCTCCCAGGGCTCAGAACAAACATTGTTCTCTTCCCTTGAACTTTGGGCAGTAAATTCTGCAACACTGAGTATTTTGCTCAGTGCTTGTTCCAGAAGCTGGTGAAAAACCCTTCAGCTTCTCCCTTTCTTGATTTCTAMAAATGATCCACATAACATGGGGGTCTCTGAGAGACCTCCTTGGGTCTCTGAGATATTTMTAGTGGAAAACATTCCCAAAAATCACCAGGCTTGTTCCTGGGGTGCTCCTCCTTTTTCCAGGAGTATCAATGTGTGGGGTTTGAGTCAATGAAAAGTCAAACAGGTCCATTCAAGCCTCATCCTGGGCACTCCATGGATTTAAAGGCTTGAGATGTTTTCAGACTCAACTCTGTGAGAACAACACTGCAGAAATACAGYAATCTGCTTTGAAATAATCACAATTTGCTGGGTTTCTTCCAAAATTTCRGTATCACTGCTGGAAGCATTTGCAAATACAAAGGATTTTGATTTGAAGCCCATGTGTGCAGAGCAGGTCAATCAAAGGTGATGGAACATGTTTTATTCTATTTATCCAGGGGGATTTACCTGTTTTCAATTATTATTTTATTGTAATGCCAGCTAGAGGAAGCAAACACTCCAGCCRTCATCCAAAGGCTTTCTGTAATTCCACTTTCATTGTGGCTGAACATGAAATTAATTATGACTGAGGGGCAAAACCTGCCTACAACCCTGCTGGGTTTGGTTGTCAAGTGTCAATCCCAGTCCCCATCCAGTGAGGAGATATTTTAGCAAAGAACCAACAAGATCAACTCACAGAAACCACACCAAAAACAAAAAATTGTGAAAAAGAGTGGGAATGTCWAAGATGAGTTGTGTTATTAAATCATGGATTCCCTCCAGGTCACTTTGATCCCATGGCAGGTGCCAAGTGCACCAAAAATTGCCCTTGGTCTGTGGCACAGCCTCCTCAGCTGCACAAGCCAGAGGGAAAATCTCTCATCTGTTCTGTCCAACAAAAAAAAATATTATTATGGAGGCAAAGTGACAGGAAAGGAGAGAAGAATGATAGCACCTAAACACATCCTCATGGCAGTGGCTTTGCACATCTGCAGCCTCCAGCAGGGCTCAGGAATGCCTCTCCAGCCCTGCTGGAAGAGAGCAGGACAAAAAGGAGTGGAAAATGCAATTTTAATGGCACTTGTGCTCTGGGAAAGTCTCTCCCTTGTGCTTTTCCATCAGCTTTTAGCTGAAGTGCCATAAAAACCTGCAGGCAACACTGCTGCCTGTGGGAATGAGCCCAAGGAGCACATCCAGCCCTGCCTGCAGGCATGGGAAGAGGAGCAGGAAATGGGAATTGGCTTCTGCTGCGAAGCTGAGTGGGAATTAAAGGCACATCTCAAACCCAGCAGGCTCAACCAGCACCTCCAAAATGTTTGGGAACACAACAATCAACCCAAACATCTCAATATTCAGCTTTTTAGGGGTTTTGCCACTGATTGATTTATTTATTATTCACACCAGCCACTCCAAAGCAAAGGTTCCACGGATACAAATCTCAAATCTCAAAGGTGGTGCCTTCCAAACCTCTCTGTTCTTGCAGGGGATGGCATTTGTAACTCAGCAAATTGGATTTCTCCCTTTGAATCTGCTGGGAAGCAGCAGCAGGGCTGGGAAGAGCTGTTTGCAGGATGAGAGAAGAGCCTGATGTCTCATTAAGGGTCCCTTGTATTTTTTTGAAATATAGATGGTGTTAACTCTCATTTCTTGGCTGATTCAGAACTGGTAATTGCTAAGGCTGTTCCTTACCCCACTGCTGCTGCTGGGGGCTCAGAGCTGCTCCCAGATTTCCCTGTGGGAATGTCCTGCACACCAACCCCAGGAGCTGGGAGCAGGTTTGGGATGGAAATTAAAGCTTCCTCAGTTTCCCACCCAAGATCTGCAGAGCAGGAGGAGCCCTCTGGGGCAGCACTGCTGACTGCAGCCTTGCTGGGGTACTTGTTGCTGATTCTTCCACTTCTGGGCCCTCCCTYGGGGCTCCCCAGTCTGGGGAGACCCTCCTGGACTGGTTTTGTGTCAGGAAAGAGAGATGCACTGGATCTTTTTGGTCTTCAGGTTCTTGCTTATTGTAATCTAAAGTTTTGCATGCTGTCCACACTAGGCTCAGAGCACTGGACAAGCACCACAAAATGGCCAACAATCTCTTGTTCTGAGGGCTTTTAAGACTAAACTATCCAATTAAGAGCTGACACCTGGATTATTTTCCCTTTTAACCCAATAACTGATCCCAAAGAGCTGCAATGGGGACTTTTCTGCCCAATTACAAAATGCCACCCAAACCCATGAAGGAGAAGGAAGAAGCAGCATGAAGAAGAAACCCAGGATGACTCCCTGTGCCCTCCATCTTGCTTCCATCCACAACACACTAAAAATCCCAAAACCTAAATTTCTCACCAAGTGATGCACCTACACTGCTCTCTATAATCTATTGCACACTTTTGTGGGTTCTGGTCTATTCTGGAGTTTAGGAAACTTTCTCCATGAATGAGGGTCAGAGTCAGTGCTCCCCTGGGGGTCAGGGCACCCCAGAGCAGACACAGAAATATTCCCAATGCTCTGGATTTCACTTACACAATCCACTCCTGGACATCCACACTCAGGAATTTTCCTTTTCTCCACAGCCAGAGCAACCAAATTAACACCAAAAATGTCCATTCTGTCCATTATTTTTATGGAGTAAAACTGTACTTTAAACTGACATTTTGCATTAATGTTTTCCTTCCTTGCAACAATTATCTCCTAGAAYAAAACAGATCAGCATCCTTCTGATCCTGAACATTTGGAAAGCTGCCTCCAAACGTGGTATCTCAGATACTGAGAAGTGATTCAAACACATTGCCTGGAGATGTCCTCCTGCACCTTTGTTATAGARACATATTAGAYRATTGGCTTTTCACAAAGATTKAAAATAATTWTATATGTGTGGTGTTAAATAACTTTGTTATAAAAATATAGGCTTTAATTCTGTTGTTAATTAAGCCTAGATAAAGCAGTAAAATAGCTGATATAGGTGTGTTTATATTAAAATACCTACTTGATAACATCCAATYAAGATATGATGAAGACACCTACTACAGACACACCAACTATCAACACTCACTCTCTGAAGACAATATAGACCAAAGCTCAAAAACTAAAGGTAATAAAAATGAAATAAAACCACAACCAAAGAATACACATGCTCTAAAAAAGTAAAACCAAAGAAGAGCCATGCTAAACAGTTCTTAGAATATATAAACTAGTTTAGAGAAAAAGTTTACCATGCATTATTGTCTGTGAATATATAACAGGCTGATATAATAGAAATAATWTATAAAGATTACAGACTATATATTAAATAATATATAAAGATTGTATAAAGAAACAAAATATATAAATTTTCTTTCCAAAATAGCAAGTGTGCTCTTGACTSAYTGCCATGATGCACCCAACCATAGTAATTTTTGCTTTATAGTCTTTATTTCCTATTGTCCTTTATTAAACTTTTTTAATTTCCACAAGAGTGAACGTGGTTTTCACACCTTTATTTTCCCCTGTGCCAAACTGATCCAGCTCCCAAAACACACCCAAATGAACAATCCCACACCTCTAAAATCTCAGTGGTTCTGCAGAGCCCCAAAGTGAGGCCAAAGCCTGGCAAACCATCTCCACCAGGCAGTGGGGAAAGGGGGATCAAAGCTGTGGGAAATGTTAGCACCCTTTTGTTCTAAAACACTYCAGGAAGATGTTGGTGCAGCTGAGGAGATGAGATTTATTATTTTTATTTTATTCCTTTCAGAGAGCTGTGTGTGGTTTACCTCCWCAGCTGCCAGGAGCATGGAGAGCATCATCCCTGAGGAGCTGGAGCAGCAGGACACAGCAGGAACACTCACAGTGCCTGCAGAAGAGAAGGGAAGGGAGCTCCWGCCCTCAGAACTGCTGATCCTCGTTAAAATAAAAGCACTTAGACCAAWTGATGAGGTGTGCTCTGCACACCCTTCCCAGCACAAATGTCCACGTGGAAATGGAGCCTTTAAGAGAATGAATGGATCTAAAATATATCTGGGCAGCAGGGAGCAGGGACACCAAATTTCAAACACCTCCGAGGGCTCACACTGCCTCAGATAATGAACATTTACTGGCAGAGAGAGGAAAAAGAGCACTTTAGGCAAATTGAGATCACACTTGAGGGAAATAGCTGCCTAATGCTCCTTTCACCAGCAGTGCAGCTTCCAAGGGTTTCCTGGCCCCACCCAGACACTTTTAGAGCCCTCAGTTTCCTTCCCAGCAAGCACAAAGTGTTCCCAAGCATCCTGAGACCTCTCAGAGAAAGGGAGAAGAGGAAGAAAAGCAGCTCTGTAACCCACACTTTACACAAGACATTCCTGATTTGGGTGAGCTGATTGTGGCTTTCCAGTGCCAGGAGGAGAAAGGAAAGATGGAGAAGGACTGGGGAACAAGGGATGGAGGGACAGGAACACAGAGAATGGCTTCTCACACTGCCAGAGAAGGATGTGTTTAGATGGGATTTTTGGGAAAGGAATTGTTCCCTGGCAGGTGGGGCAGGCCTGGCACGCTGTGGCTGTCCCTGGATCCCTGGCAGTGCCAAGGCCAGGCTGGAGCAGCCCTGGGACAGTGGAAGGTGTCTGCCATGGCAGGGTGGCACTGGATGGGCTTTTAAGTTCCCTTCCAACCAACCACTCTGGGTTGCTGTGTTACAAACTCACCAACATTTCCAAACAAATTCATGCATTGCATCTTACCTCAAACACCTAAAACCAATGCTTTTATTTCCTCTAAGAAGTACCTTGAATAACAAGGCCTATTTACCTTTGCCAGAAATAATCAACCCTTCTTCTTGAACTAATTTATATTTAAAGTCCAGACTTTTTTCCCAACCTACACTGAGACAATCACACAAACCAGCAAAGCTTTCCAACAGGGCTGGTTTATGGGGTGTTTACTTGGCACTGAATGATAGGGTCTCTAGTAGGTATAACCTAAATCAACTTTAGAACAAAAAACAATAGGGCTGAAGGGCATTTCTGAATTTGCTCTGCTTATTTCACAGCGGCAAAGAGGTTTTTATTCAGGCTCTCCAAGGAGGATGCTGCAGCCTTCCTGAACAAGGCTTGGATTCAGCAGCCAGAGAAGGTTTGAACAGTGCAGTCATTGTAGGAATTCTGCAACCAAAAAGCCCTTTCACATGCCCAGGTGCTGCTGCAGTGAAGAACCACAGCAGACATCTTGGGGAAAAAAATCATTTATCATAGCAAAGGAAGGAAAGATTGGCTTTGATAATTCCTCAATGGCAAAAAAAAACCCCACATGGTTGCATCAAACCAGTTTGCCAAAAGATGCAGGCAATGAAACTGTGGATGTTTTCTTTTCCTTGCAGTCTGGTGATAAAAGGAAATTCACCAGCAGGAACTGAGGGCTAAAAAATCTTGTACTGAGACAAGACTGCAAGGACTAGGAAACCCAATGGCATAATCACAGGATATAAGACTTGGATCTTATAATAGAAATGGTCACTTGGAGAGCTGGATTTCCGCTGGGTTTAAAAGGAATGTGGCTTCATCTGTGCTTAAATTTCCGCAGAAGTCACAAGAGAACCTGGGTGGAAGGGAACATCTGGAGCATGATCCCAGTGCAGGCAGGATCACCTGGCAGCAGGTGAAACACAGCACACTTCCAGGTGAGCTTGGGATGATCAGAGAGGGAGGCCTCACAACCCTCCTAGGCAGCTGCTCCAGGGCTTCATGGAAAAGAATTCCTCATGTGGAGGTTGTGCAAGACAAAGCTGGATTGCTTTAACTGCAGTGACAGTGGCTGTCACCATGCAAATTAAAACAGAATTCCATTTCTGTTTGGCTGATCCCTAGGTTTGATGTGCAATGACGATTTTGGAGGTAAAAATCAGATAAATTCCATACTATGCTTGAACAAAAGCCCAGGAATTTCCAATGTATTTCCAGCACTGTCGTGGATTGGAAATTTCTCTCCAACTGGACAAACTGGGCAGGAGCTGCCCCCCAATTTTCAGTGCAGAACTGAAACCTAATTTCCACCACAGCGAGAACAAACACCAAACAGTTCCAGATCAGAGAGGAGACCCCAAACCTCCCTGGGCAGCTGTTCCAGGCTCTGCCATCCTCATGGGAAGAAATTCTTCTCTCATGTGGAGGTTGTGCAAGACAAATAGCTGCAGTGACAGTGGCTGTCACCATGCAAATAAATAAAATTCCAATTCTTTTGGCTGAACATCCCTAGGTTATATAGCAAATGACATTTTGGAAGAGAGAAATCAAGATAAATTCCAACAAACTCTGTTGCTCCCTGAACAAAAAGCACAGGACTATTCCAATGTATTTCCAGCATTCAGTGGGATGGGAATTTCTCTCCAACTGGACAAACTGGGCAGGAGCTGCCCCCAATTTTCATAGCACATCCCTGAACAAAGCCTAAGTTTACCATCTCCATCAACAACAGAACAGTTTCATTCTGTAAAACCAAGGTGGGGTTCTGCTCTGCAGCTTTACCTTCCAGAAAGAATTTTATATTCTTATTTTTTATTCTTATTTTTCAATAAACCAAGCATCCCCTTGCTCCTCAGCAGAAAAAAGGGAGGCTTTTGACACTTTTGACAAGGAACACACTTGGACTAAATTCCCAGCAGTGCTGTGGTGGTGTCAAACAATGTGGGAGCAGTTGCTGTGGGTTCCTACCTGCAGAGCTTTCATCTTTGCTGCCAAGTGCTGCCATCAGGAATTCCCAAAGACCAGGGAAAAGGGAAATCAGGGAAAATTCCCAAAAATCAGGCACAAGCTGAGCTCACGCTCCCCACCCTGGTTACCCAGCTAAAGGAAAGATTCCAATGGATATGCAGCTCCAGCATGGGATTTAATAAAAAGGACAATATTTGGGGTTAATCCCATTTTCCATCACACAACAGGACAGAAAAAGCAAGAGGAATTTTAGGGGAACACAGTGGGAATAATCCAACACATTCCCACAGACCCCAGGCTGTTCAAAACCAATCCCAGGCACCTGAGGAGCAGAGAAAAATGATTCCTGAGCAAATGAAGGAGGAGAAGGCATCTTTGAAAGTCTCTTTACAACCACCTACCAGAGCACTGAGGGCTGTTGAGCAGCAAAATGGAGAGAGGGGAGAAAAAATCATAATTAAGAACCCAATTGTGTTTTAGCTCCCAGCAAAACTTCCCACTTCCAATTAATTCCTGCACATTTGAGCAAAGGGGAAAAAAGAACAAGTGAAACTGTGGCTTTCAMCAGATTTCACCTCTCATGCAGAGAGGCAAAATCAGGGTTTCTTGGAGTGTTTGTGCCCCTGGCAAATGATTTCTTGGGAAAGGCAACCTTGTCCTAATCCCCATCAAACAGAGCTCAAAACAACACAGGGAGAAAGGGCCCAAAAGAGAGATTTTGATTTGTGCTTCTTGCTGTGTTTTGGTGAGAAATGATYGGATTTGGATCACCTGGCACATTTGGGCTATCCATGGGTTCCACACACATTTTTGGATTCATCACAGAAAATATTTCTTATTTGTTGTTTTTAATAAGGGGAGATGCCAAACCSCTCCTGCCAGGGAGCAGCTTCCTTTCCTATCACACAGCAACTCCACTTCTGAGGATATTCCCATATATTGATGGATATTCCCCACATGGCCCAGCTGAAAGGCATCCTCGGAATATTGATTGCCATGAAAACCCAGGAAAACTCAAATTTCAGAAGCTGTTATTTACACAAGTGGAATGAAAAGTGTTTTCTGTTGTGGTCACGTGCAGCAATTACTCCCAAATGGTTTGGAACAAACAAATAAATTCCTTTTCTCTTGGAAAAGCTGGTTATTCACACTGTCAGTGCTGATCTGCAGATTGGCATTTGTTTCCTTCAGAAACTTTTGTGAGAAATTCTAAAATACAAAAGCAAAATCTCTCCCAACCCTGTTATTTCCTGTCAGYTTCCACCTCCCCAGCTTTTCCCTGCACGCCCCATTCCACCCTTACATTCCCATCCTTCAATTCCCACCACTGAGGGACTTGAAAAAATGACCCTTTAATGAATGCTGCCAAGAAATAAACAAGGAAAAAACCCAACTGACAGGAAAACCTGAGAAAGGGGTGAACTGCTACTCCTGAGACATATTCCTGAGATTATCCCTTTAATTCCAAGTGAGGAGCTATCCAAAACACAGCCCAATACCCAGAAATTTGTAGAATACACAGAATTAAACCCAAAAAAAATCCCCTGTGTGTTGCCAGCTCACCAACAACTTCATTTTGTTTKATTAACCCAAAAGCTTCTTGCAGTGACTCTCACCTGAAAAARGTTTCCACGTTTTCTTTCCTTCCACCTTCATCCCTTCCACAGCCCCTGGAATATCCCATTCAAAATGGAAAGCTCTCCTCTAAAATTCAGGATTTTCTCCCCCTCTTTTTTTTCTTTTAAGTGTTGTGGGGAGAAAGAAATATTATTAAATGGAAAAAAAAAAATCTCCAGGAAAATGACTTCCAGATCCGAAGATCAAAGTCAAAGTTCTGCATTTGCCCTCAGGAAAATAAATTAGAAACTTTTATTTCAGCAATAAGAGCTGCTTTTGAAGGAAAAGCATTTTTATTTGATGGTTTCAATTCCTGTTTAATAGAAAATTAGAATTCTACCCTGGAAGTTTGAGCTTTGCWTTTCCATATCTGCTGTTAATGAAAGAAAGGGAATAGAAAAGGAGAACCCAAATTTTGCTGCACCTTCCCTTCTCTAAACAGAGAATTCCAGCAACAGAAACCATTACAATATTTTAAATCCTGGACRCTTCCTGTCCCAAAAATCATTCAAACAATTATATATCCCAAATATCTTCTTTTACAGAAAACTTCATTAATTAATGAATGAATTAATGAAGCTCTTCATTATTTATTAAATCCAAGGCTAGTGGTCTTGAAASAAGTGCAGCAATGACTCAAAAAATAGGAAAACCTCCCATCTGTGTCTAATAAGCCTCACAGGGATTAAAAAATTTGGATTTTTCCAGTCTCCAAATGTGTCTCAAGAAGGCAATTCCACCTCACCTTGCCTGGGGCTTGGTCAGAAAAGGAGAGGAAAAGCAAAGATCTCCAAGGAAAGGCACTTCAAGCTCAGCCAGAAATAAACTCCCAAACCCCCCAAGTGCACCAGGAAGGGAAATTTGGGCAGTTCATACTCAGGAAATGTGGATTTTTTGTTTCTTTTTTTCTGCCAAGGTTAGGATTAAATGTGTGAGATSGTATTGCTTGTTTGTACTTAGATGTTTKTTAGTTCTTATTTATATTCCAYTCTGATAAACTCTGGGTTTTACAGWACTTTATTCTAATAAGCTAAAAATGGAGCTGTATCTTTCTTTCTACAAGGCTTTTTAAGGATAAATTGTCTAATTAAGAAATGACACCTAAAATATTTTTACTTTTAATTTAAAAACTAATTACTTGTGGACTTTTTTATCTAATTACACAATACTACTTAAACTCATGAAGAAGAAGATGAAGAAGAAGGATTAGCTTCTGTCTTAAAACTTCTATRTTGTTTTATATATATTACWATATTCTAAAATCTTAAACTCRAAGTTTCCCACCATGTGATATTACACACTTCTATTCAAACTCCACACCCACAATCCCAGATTATGGCAAGAATTGAATTCTACCATTCATTCAGATAGAARTGAATTCTATTATTCAATTTTGGAAGCTTTTCCATGGCCTCAGGTCAAATGCAGTGTTCTCTTGGGGGTCAGAGCCTGGCAGCACAGAAAGTCCAAAATTCTCAGTATTCAGGGTTTTAACAAGCCACCTCTGTGAGAYTTTGGAAAATGAGGTTGGACCTAAATCCTGGAATCATGGAAGGGTTTGGGTTGGAAGAGACATTGGAGATTTTCCACCTCCCACTGTCCCAGGCTGCTCCAAGAACCTGGCCTTGGGCACTTCCAGGGATCCAGGGGCAGCCCCAGCTGCTCTGGGAATTCCATTGCAGGYCTCCCCACCCTCCCAGGGGACAATTCCTTCCCAATGTCCCATCCATCCCTGCCCTCTTCCAGCCTGAAACCATTCCCTTGCCCTGTCTGACCATATTTTACCAAGTCCTGTCAAAAATGAATTTTAAAATTATCAAACAGTGCATTTAAAATAACCAACTGCACTTTGGGATGAAAACCCCCAAAAAAGATGGAAAAGCCTCAGGTGGGAAGAACAAGGCTCTTCCCTCAGGGCTTGCCCAGAGCTCTGCACATTTTGCTTGGTTCAGGCCAAATTAACCCAAATCTGTTCAACAGCAGCAGCATCTCRTCCAAGGAATGAGGCTGACAAATCCCAAATTCCAAAAGCTGCTTCCCATTCCAGCTGGAATAAGGGCACAGAAGTTATCAGGATGAAAATATTCCAGAATGAAAATGGAAGAACATCTGGGAATTCTGGGGGGAACATCTCAGCCCTGACCAGTCAGCTCCAGCCTTTCCAGGGGTTTTCCAGCCTCTGGACACAGCTGGGATCAGTTTCTTTCCCACAGGATTTAGTAAATAATCCTAAATATTTCTGACTGTTGCTGTTCCATCCAATCCATGAAAAAAAGGGATCTTCTCAAATTCCTCAGCTTCCCCATCATTATAATTATCCAGTTCAAAGCAAGGTGGGTATTGCTGTGGTTTTTCCAATTTAATTCCCAAAAAAGTTTTAATATCCTTCATTAAACATGAATTGAATTAAAAACACGAGTTACCACGGATGGCTCTGCTATATGGAGCACACATTCCATGGAATTTGTTGCCTCATTCCACAGGAATTAAGAACCTACAACAAACTGAAAGCTGTGATCTTGTTTTCCTTCACATTTCTGTACAGTTCTGGCACAGAGCTTGCAAGTATAAAAATGTATTTATTTCAATTTCAAAAAGGAAAATGCATTAGAAAACTTGCCAGGACTTTCCTAGAGATATTTAAAGATCCTATAGAAATCTCTGTTACTTTTCTGGCTGTTTATTATTTATAGACAAAGGGAATTTTTTGATCCTGCACCAATAAATTTATTGTGGTTCTTTCTCACATGGAGTTCTGGCCTTTCCTTGACTCTTTCAGTGTAGACAAAGAAATTCACTTTCAAGAAAAAACAAAACCAACCCCAGTGCTGCTGTCATTTGCAGGAAAACAGAGAAGATGACAAAGGCTTGGCTACCTCAGGTTTTTTAAGAAAAGAGATGAAAAGAGGAAAAAAATCTTTGCAGCAACACTTCAGGAAATCAGCCCTGGGAAATGAAAGGATTTTGGGGTTGTTTTTCTCCACGTTCCACAGCACCTCCAACAAAAGCTGAGGTGGAAACAAGAGCATGAGCCACTTATCTCCAAAGAATTAAAAAAAATACCAGTGTATTTCCATCTCCAAATCATTTTGCCAAGCATATTTTCCTTTGTCAAATGATCAAATAACTCCCTGGCTGCATTAATGGAAAAATAACTACAATAATTCCAAATTACAGCTGCTTTTCCTGGGGATATTGTGGGAGTAGGTATGGATTTACACAAACCTGTGGTCAAAATATTRCCTCAAGAGCTTCTTGCTGCTGGTTCAACTCATTAATAAATTACATAGAATTATTTCTGGTTAATTTTTCATTCAGCCTGGCATTTCTTTGAGTACAATTCCTACCAGGAATTCAGCACATTCCTTCAAAAACCCCACCCAAAAAAAAGTGGGAGTCAGGCATATGTTGGACTTTGGGAGATCTTTTGCAACCTCAGGAATTCTGTGATTTTGATTGTTAGGCAGATGAAAGAAGTAACACACAAAAATCAGGAAGCAGTGATAAAAATGGGGATAATTCCTTAGATTTCTGTGGATCCCTGCCCCCATCTCACACCCCTCCAGCAGATCCTCCATGTCCAGCATTAAAGCCAGGATTTCTCCAGGATTTTCTTCTGTCTTCCAAGAGGTGAGGGCAGAGCCACACAAACCTTTCACAGCCCAAAAATACTGAATTCCCCTCACGCTCCTSTCTGGGTTTATTTCCCTCACCTTCACACATCAGCTAAGGATGCAATATTCCTGTCTGAAAATATTGAAAAATAAAAGAAAAGCAGCAGAGCTGCAAAAATGTTGTGGTTTTGTGGGTTTTTTTTTCCCCCTGGATCTAAGCAATGAGAAAGAGTGATGGAACAAGAAACTCCTCGTGCTCTTGCCCACATGTTCAGGACTACTTGAAAAATGAGGGGAATTCTAGGAAAAAATGGGATTTTTCTTGTASAAACTGCACTTTATGGAACAGAAATCAGAAATCCAGCCCTGTTATAGCTTGTTTAATTCTGGATTCATGCACCCCCTCAATGTAACCAGAGGATGGAGAGAGACAGGAGGGGACAGCCCAGGACACTGGGTCACTAGTGACATTCCAAATGTTTAGAGAAGGGGAGAGGTCATGAAAAGAAACAAACAGAGAAGATCCAGCCAGGAGGACACCCCTAGTGCTAAGGAATGGACTGTGAGATGCTGTCAWGTGAAGGTGGTCTCCACCTCATCTCACACATCCATAAAAACACAGAATCATGGAATGACACTTAAGATCATCCAGTCCGCAACCCTGCACTTCCACTGTCCCAGGCCTGCTGCCAGCCTGGCCTTGGGCACTGCAGGATCCAGGGGAGCCAGTGCTCCTGGGCACTCTGTGCAGGGCCTGCACCCTGCCAGGGAACTTCTATCCAATCATATCCAGCCCTGCCTCTGGCACTGGGAACCATTCCTGTGTCTGTCCCCAGTCCTCTCCAGCCTCTCACACTCATTCACGAGCACTCTATAACGCCAGAAGTCTTCTTGTGGCAGACAACAGCTTCCACCCACAGACCCTCAAGTATCTACATGCCTCATTGATAATGGCAATTCCAGAGATTTTCTTGTGCTGTATTGATCTACCAATCTCCAGCACCTCTGCCAGAGCAGGAGAGGCAAATCCAGCACCACCTAACTACAAAAAAGCCAAAACCCAGAGGCTACTTTAGAACCATCTTGGCTGAAACCTCCTCTAAAATCATAAAGAAAGCACTGCCAAGCAGCAATCCAACATCCAAGTGCCACATCCCTGCTCTTGAAACTCTGGTGGCTTGACAAAACCAAAGGCTGGGTGCCATAACCTCAAGAGTCACTGAGGTTCAGCATGAAACAGGGGGAATAACCAACTTCCTCAGGCTGGTGTTGAAACTTCCAGCTTGGAACGCAGCCCAAAACTGAGCCTTGTTGTGCTCTGAAGGCCCTTCCTCAACCCCTGCCCAGCTGAGCAGAGAAAAACTCTCTCAAAGGAGACTCAGGGGTGACCTCATCACTGCTTTTACACTCCCGAAGGTGGCTGTGCTCAGCTGGGGTTGGGCTCTTTCTCCAGAACCAGAGGACACAGTCTCAAGCTGCAACCAAAGGAAATACAGGCAGATATTAGGAAAAAGTTTTTTCACAGAAAGGGTGAATAAAGTTCTGGAATGGTCTGCCGGGGAGGTGGGGAGTCACCAATCCTGGATGTGTTTAAAAACAGCCTGGATGTGCACTGGGTGCCAGGGTTGAGTTGAGGTGTTGGGGCTGGGTTGGACTCGATGATCTTGGAGGTCTCTTCCAACCCCAACAGAGATTCTGTGAATTCTGTGAGTTTTTGTGAATTCTGTGAATTCTGTGAGTTTTTGTGAATTCTGTGAATTCTGTGAAAACCAGCGGGAAATGCAACGGGAAGGATTTTTCTCGCTGTGCCTTTTGCTGACGAAAACAAATACAGTGAATGAAAACTCCTTAAAAAACAATTTAAGGGGGATCAGCAAATCTCAGCTGCTAATGGAGCGTGTCCCTTCAGCTGTCCTCAGTGCCTCGTGCTCCTGGGGGCTGGAAACCTCTCTGCCAAGGAGTGAGGGACAATCAGGGGCCACAGCCACATCCTGAGACATCAGCAGCTCCTCCAGCACAGGGACCACAGCAGGAAGCACACTGCGGGACACAGAGCAGTTACACAGATGGACATCTCTGCAGGTTGAAGATCATGAGGAAAATGGCTCTTCTCGGACAGCAAGGATGGAGCACAGTCTTTCATTGCTGGGGTTTGAAGGATCATGTTTGATAAGGTGATCAGAGGGATGGAGCAGCTCTGCTGGGAGTTGTGGGATTTGTTCACCTGGAGGGGAGAGCTTTGGGATGACCACATGGTGGTCTGAAGGATGCTGCAGGAAACATGCGAGAGAGCTTGGGACAAGAGGGCTCGAGTGACAGGACATACAGATTGCTCTCCTGGATGGGATATTGGGAATTAGGAATTGTTCCCTGGCAGGGTGGGCAGGCCCTTGGCAAGGACGCTGTGCTGCCCTGGATCCCTGGCAGTGCCCAAGGCCCAGGTTGAGAACTTTGGGGCTTGGAGCAGCCTGGGACAGTGGAAGGTGTCCCTGCCCATGGCAGGGGTGGAGACAGATTTAAGATCCCTTCCCAAACCATTCTGGAATTCTGTGACCCCATTCTGGAGGAGGAAGATGAGGGTGAGCCAGCACAGAGTGTAGGGACACTCAGGATGGCCCCAGGAGGGACCAGTCTCCCCAGAGCCCCAAGCCCAGAGCTCAGGGCCAAGGAAAACCCTCTACCCTCAGCAGGACCCTGCCCTGCCCTGAGCCAGGGAAAAGCAAACAGCTTCTCCCTGATGCAATTTGGTTTTCACTCTCCCCCAGGGAGAAAACAGGAGGAAAATTATTTTTTCCTCCAGAATCTGGGGAAAATTAATCTAGATTTGATTTTTGCCTCTAATCCCTTGTATGTGAGCCRTTCTTCAAGTAGAACAGATGCCTTGTGCTGCAAAATTATTCCAAACCAGAAATGCACATGGTTTAAACAGTGCTGGTGGGAAAAGGGCTCCAGGGTGTGCAAGGAGAAGCCTTGTACAGCCACCAACCACTTCACACCTCTGCTCAGGAACCCCCCAGGGCACAGAGATCACTGCACACCCAGAGAAAARAGAAATTAAGCACTGAAACTCCTGCCCCAGCCACTGCTCAAGCAGTCCAGCTCCTTTTTCAGAAGCTTTTTGAAGAATTCGGGCTTTTTGTGTTGTGTTAGTGAATCACTTCAATGGGAAAAAAGGAGAATTGTCAGAAGGAACACAAGGTTTGCCTCTCCCCACAGACCTGGGGTGGATGGAAGCTGATCAGACCWGGGCCACTGAAGGGTTTGCCTGGGAGGCCAACAAAGCTATGAAAACATTGCCTTGTTTTGGGGGTTTACAAGAAAAAACAAACAAAAAACATTACAAGACATAAGTACAAAGCTGCAGGAATGATCACTGATTTCTATGATTCAAAAAAATCAACTTCTGACTGGAGGGTTTTGTTTTGTTTTCACAAATAATGAAGAACCCTCTTGTTCCTATTCAAAACTGAGAAATCAACACTTCTGAAGGCTTGCTCTGGATTTCCATGGAATAAATCCTTCCCCTAGTTCACATAATGAGCTTTTTTTTTTTTCCCCTTTAATCAGCCCTGAACATCCTTTGCTGTGCTGCTGCTTGGCACCAGGCTGGCTGGTGTGCTGATCAGCCAAAAAGCCCCCCAGAAGGGCAGAATTGCTGTGTGAGCTCCTTCCTGATCACTTCAGAGGCAGCTGATGTGATTCCATCCATCCTCCTGGGGACACACAGCATGGTTGGAGATTTCTCCATGCTGAAGGACAGCCTCAGGTCATTTCCTTGGGGAATTAATGGATTTGATACAGGTGGAATAAACATCCCAAAGGCAGGGCTGTGCTCASTGTGGATGGATGTGCACAGGGGACTCCCACACAGACTTCCCACACTTCAGAGCCACAGGAGTGACAGAATCCCAGAATAATTGAGGCTGGAAAATCCCTGCCAGCCCATGGAGTSCCAGCTGTGCCCAGTGCCCACCTTGTCCCCAGCCCAGAGCACTGAGTGCCACCTCCAGCRCTTCCTGGGACACCTGCAGGGCTGGGCACTGCAAAGCTGCCTGGGCAGCCCCTGCCAAGGCCTGAGCASCCTTTGCATGCAGCAATTCCTGCTGCTGGCCAAGCTGAGCCTGCCCTGGCCCAGCTTGAGGCCCTTTCCCCTTGTCCTGTCCCTGTTCCCTGGCAGCACAGCCCGACCCCCCCTGGCTGTCCCCTCCTGGCAGGGAGTTGTGCAGAGCCACAAGGGCCCCCTGAGCCTCCTTTGCTCCAGGCTGAGCCCCTTGCCAGCTCCCTCAGCCCCTCCTGGGGCTCCAGCCCCTTCCCCAGCTCCGTTCCCTGCCCTGGACACGCTCCAGCCCCTCCAGGTCCTTCCTGCATTGGGGACCCAGGACTGGACACAGCAGAGGCAGAAGATCTCCAGATCCAGATAACAAAATGTCTTGATGCTTTAGATCCCACTAAGGGTCTGATTTTTAAAAAAAGGCAGCTCCAAACCAGCTAATTTGGGTGACAGGGCACAGCTTTTCAGGCTATTTCCCTTCCATACCACACTAAACTCATGCAATGCTCTGATTTGAAGGAAAACCAACAAGTTTGGCCATCAGACCTCAGGAGATGTGCAACAAAATGGTCTTAGGTGCTGTTATAAATAAGAGACTTCATCAAACTTAAAAAAAAAACAGCAAATTCACTGGAAGAGCTTCAGCAGGCAAGGAAAACACACTCCAGCCCCTCCAGGGCTCTCTGCCAGGAGGGCCCAGGACTGGACACAGCCCTGGAGGTGCAGCTTCACCAAATSAAATCCATGAACAGGATTTATGAKCAGCACAAGCATTTCTGCAGGAAAGGAATGGACACAGAGATTTCCCAGCTCACCAAGGGAGGGGGGCACACAAACCCTGCTGTGTGTAAGGAAAGCAAAAATGCAACTCTGCACCATGGAGAGGCCAAAGCAAGTGAATATTTTTGGAAAAAGCGAGGCAGAGACTCCAGACGAGATCCCTGCCATCCCCCAGCCTGTCTGTGCTCAGGCAGGTGGGTGGGTGCAAAGTTACACCAGATGCCAACTTATGTTCCCTCCAAATCCCCACAAAATACAGCTTAAACCTCTTTTGTCTTTGAAATCATCATGGGAGAAGTTCACATCCAGCAGGGAGCAACTTGGAATCCCAGAGTGGTTTGGGAAGGGACCTCAAAGCCCATCCAGTGCCATGGGCAGGGACACTTTCCACTATCTCAGGCTGCTCCAAGCCCCAAAGTCCTGCCAGGGATCCAGGGGCAGCCCCAGCTGCTCTGGGCACCCTGTGCCAYGGCCTGCCCACCCTGCCAGGGAACAATTCCTAATTCCCAATCTCCCACCTAAATTTCTCCTCTTCRTATTCGAAGCCATTCTCCTTATCCTGTCACTCCAGTCCCTGACACAGAGTCCCTTCTCCAGCTTCCCTTCAGARTGAAAGCAAATACTTTGGATCATTTAAGTCTCCACAAAATGCAAAACGTTGGAAATAATCCATTCCATGTTTTCAGAGTGGGTGGGCAGCAGAGCAGTGTGGAGGAGTGAGAAAACCACACCACAACACGGTGACTGCAGGGCCAGAGGAGCAGCACCTGCTTGTTTCTCTCTGAACATGAA
The DNA here is from genome assembly GCA_002167245.1 of Sporophila hypoxantha. Taxonomy (NCBI): domain Eukaryota; kingdom Metazoa; phylum Chordata; class Aves; order Passeriformes; family Thraupidae; genus Sporophila; species Sporophila hypoxantha. The sequence continues at coordinate 915,920 of NDFG01000185.1, forward strand.
GCCAAACAAAGCAAAAGATGAAAATAAAATGTTTTATAACAGCATCACTACCCAGTGAATTTTTATTTTGCGAGCCCGTGGTAATGAACTCCTATTTTGTGAGCCCACGCAAAAAAAAAAGAAAAAGAAAAAAAAATGCAATTCCCAGACAGCAGCAGCAAAAAAACCCCAAAAAACATCTTTGAAATGAACTTTTCCTTCCTCCTCGTGCTGAAGGTGGCTTCCCCAGCATACAGGAAAGGTGTTTGCTGCTCAACATCCCTCACCAGGTGTGTTCCCCATCATCCCACACCCCAGCATCCCACCCCACGTGTGTTCAACAGCTGGAAGCAGGAGCTCCATCCCCTGAAGGAACAACCAAAGCACTCCCTCCTTTAGCAGGGAGCCAAAACCAAAGGAAATTCATCCATGGAAGAATTCCTTGGAGGGGGTTTATGGACTTCTACGTATCTATAAATGTTCCCAGGGTATGAGGCCAAGGTGTCACCTCCAGGTTCCATTCAGCAGTTTTCCAGATTAAATCCAACTCAGCYTCACTAAAATCACTAAAATCCACTAAAATCTACTAAAATCCACTAAAAAACACTGGTACCAGGAGGCTGCTCTGGAGAACTTCCACAGAGCAGCAGAGCCAAGAAGCAAAAATCATCTTCCTGCTTTGGAAGTACACCTTCATCCCTGCCACCCCATGGATTCAGCTTTGAAATACCACAAATACAAGTCCACAGCTGATGTCAGGAACTCAGGAGATGCAGAAAAGCTCCTCCACTCATCTGCAGAAAAAATCTCCCCCTCTGTGATCCCTACACAGCAATTACAGAAAAGAAAATGCTTTGCTTGATAACTCAAAGCAAATTCTGGCTGAATGGGACGAGTTAAAGGGCAAAAAGTCCTTTATCAGTGATGTAGCTGAGGCTTTCTTCCCTTGTATCCTCTTATCTRAGTGATCACTTTGCACAAATACACACACTTGGGGATTTAAACCTCAGCTTCTAGAGGGGAATGCTTGGAAAAATGAATCCAGGTGAATATTGAGGCCCCTGCAGCATGAAATTCCAGCATCACCCTCTGGAGTCTGYTCTCACCAGGAGCTGTGGCTGAGCCCAGCAAAAAACAAAAAAGGTTTTGCACTCTGGATTTAAAATCATCCCCTCAGCTCTGTCCCAGCCCAGGGGCATGGCCAGGAATGTTGCTATGGATGGAGGGTGAGGAAAAAAGGAGGTTTTGCTGCAACAAAATTGTTTTAATAGGAACATCAGCACTGTCCAAGCCTTGGAAAATAAGAATGAATAAAATGTAGTGCCAGGCACCTCTTCCTCCACCAGAATAGGGACAGAAGAGACAAGGCTGCAGGATGGACTCTGGCCTAGGACAGTGTGAGCTGAACAAATACAAAGGGCACAAACACACCAGCACAGGAAAATCCAGCTCATTTGTCCAGCCTTTAATTAAACAAACTTAAAGGCAGTATTCCAAGCCCAACCTGTAAAGCTTTGTCCAAAGGTTCTTCCTGGCCAACAGGGAAACCTGGATATTTGTGCCCAGGGCAGTGGTGAGTTCACAGGACCTGGGGATGTGACACTTGGGGACACAAGTGGGTTAGTGGTGAACACAGMGCTGGTGCTGGACTRYATGATTTTAAAGGTCTTTTCCAACCTTAATGGTTTAAAGGTCTTTTCCAACCTTAATGATTCTATGACTCCATGGTTTACTCTGTAAATACAAGTTGGTTCCCTCCCCTCCCTCACACCATCCCTGGAGATTTTCTGCTCTCCCTTCCTTGCCCAATCTCCTTTCAGAATCCTTATCTTTCTTTTCCTTGGAGTGCTGAAAACACTCCTGCAGCACAAAGCAGCAGGGGAAATGCCCTTTCCAGAGTAAGGTTTGTATTTACACCAAAGCTGAGGCTGAGGGCATGCAAGAGCCCTAAAATCTGTGTTCAGCCTGTGTTAAGTGCAGAGTGAGGAACGCTCAGCCCTTGCTGCCACTGTGCAATTTTCCACACCGATGTTTTCCTCCTTCCCTCCAGCCAATTCCCCAGCCCAGGCAGGAACATTATCTCCTCCCATTATCTCGGGTCCTCATTAGCATTCCAGGCCAGGGGAGCGTGAGGGAATTTTTAAACAGAGCAATGTTCCTTTGGGCCGACTTCTGCACAGAACACCACRGGGCTCCCATCTCCCCGCCGTGCTCCAGGCCCAGATTAGCAAAAATGCTTGGTTTTGTGATGAAAAACAAGATTAAAATAGGGTACAGAGCTTTAACTAAGCTGAACAGAACTGAAGCATCGATGGAATTCACTCAGATGGCAAAAGATGATCATAAAACACTCAAACTACCAACAGGCATCACTGTGTGATGGCTTTCACCAGCTGAGCCAACCCTTGAGCAATGGGCAGGGACAGAGCCCAGCAATTGCCCTGCACAGGAGGCACAAGGGCCTGGGCAGAGCAAGGGCCTGGAGCATGTGGGTGCCCAGGCAAGGCTGAGGGAGCTGGGGCTGCTCAGCGCGCAGAGGAGCCCCAGCTGAGAGGGGCCCTCAGGCCTGGCTGGCCCTGGCTGCAGGGAGGCGCAGAGCAAGGGCCCAGGCTCTGCTCCGGGGCCCAGCAATGCACCAGAGCCACGGGCAGGGCCTGAAGCCAGCAATTGCCCTGCTACAGGAGGCACAACTTCTGCCTGGCACTGCCCAGCCCTGAGCACATTGCCCACACAGCCTGGGGGCTCTCCTGCCTGGGGCTGGGGCACAGCTGGGTGCACACAGTGCTGTGCCCCTGGGCTCTGGGATGGCCCTGCTGGAGGCAGGAGGGGACACCAGGTGCCTACTCAGCTCCTGCAGCCTCACACAACCCTGGCATCCTGGGATTTTAATTCAAAGTGTTCAACAATAGAGATAAATCACACTAAAGGACACTGGGGCTCTCAGTATCACCAGGAAACCTCCTCAGAAGTGCAATATCCCTGGTAAGATTCCTGGGGGAGACATTCTGGATGTTGCTCCACTAAGTGCTGCAATCCACACACAGGTCCAAACTCAGTGTGAAGAAATTCAAAATCCCAGAATCACCAAGGTTGGAAAAGCCTCCAAGATCACCAAGTCCAGCTTTTAATCAAATCCCTGCGTGCCCAGAGCACTGAGTGCTGCATTTACTCATTTTTTGAGTGTCTCCAGGGACTGTGACTCCATCACCACCCCTCCTGGGCAGCCCTGCCAAGTGCCTGAGCACCTTTATAGCAGAAATTTTCCTGCTGCTGGCCAAGCTGAGCCTCCCCTGGCCCAGCTTGAGGCCATCGCCTCCACCCTTTGAGCTCTGTATCCACCAGCAGAACTCGACTCTAATTTGATTCTCCTTTATGTGCATTATAACGCACACAGGAAGGAGCAGAGCAATCCTTTGCGATCCAACATGGGCTGTGCTTTTGCAAATTAACATTAAAGCTTGGTTTTGCTGATACATTTGACAGTGTGGGTCCCTTCCCAGTTCAGGATAATCCATGATTCTCCATGTCAGGACAGCAGCTGGGGAGCTGCAGCCCAAAGCCAGAGATGGCAGCCAGAATGTTGCCCCTTTTGCTCATTGCCCTCACTGGATTTAAGCAGCACAGGCCATTAATGAAGCAGAGAGATTAGTCCTGGCTCTCTGAAATTAAAAAAATATGCTAATTATTGGTTGCTACCAGCTGGATCTTATCATTTTCCTCAATTGCAGTGTAAAACGCCTGCTCCTTGAACAGCACACAAATCCCATCTCGTGCGCTAAGCTGGAAATATCTCATATCTTGCATTCCCCACTAAAGAAAGTTTTCTGAAAATGAAAGCTCCTGGAAGCTGAATAAAACTTTTACACTAAAGTTAAAACGAATTTCAGGCACTGCAGACATTCAAGAAATCAGTGGCCTTGAATTCAGGGCCTTGTTAACAACCTTTCTCTGCCATAAATCAATTATGTCTGGCAATTAACCTGACATTTTTCTTCAAAGGATCCTTTCTTTTAACAGCTGAAGTGAAAAAAAAAAAAGGCTGAATCTGTGTCCTCCACAAACACATTAATTGCATCTTAGATAGAATAAAATGCTTCTAATCCATGGTGGGAAAAGTCTGAGAGTTCTACACGTTGTAGCAAGCTTTTTGGGACTGGTTCCTTCCAACCCAAACCAGTCTGGGATCCTAAAACACCCTGAACCCCTAATTTAGAGCTGAGCCTCTTGTTATGCCTTTAATGATAATAAAGGTTRATCTAAGGCTGTTGACAGATCCCACTCCTGAAGAAAGAAATCAAAACCTGCAGAGCTTTGCTCCTCAGCTCTGCTCTGCTCTGCTGGAAGGACCTGGAGCTCCTGCAGAGAGCCCAGGGAGGCACCAGGATGGGCAGAGGGATGGAGCAGCTCTGCTGGGAGCAAAGGCTGGCACAGCTGGGGGTGCTCACCTGGAGAGGAGAAGCTCTGGGGTGACCAAACTGTGGCCTAAAGGAGCTGCAGGAAAGATAGAGACTCTGTACAAGGGATGGAGGCACAGGACACAGGGAATGGTTTTCCACTGCCAGAGGGCAGGGATGGACGGGATATTGGGAATTAGGAATTGTTCCCTGGCAGGCTGGGCAGGCCCTGGCACAGGGTGCCCAGAGCAGCTGGGGCTGCCCCTGGATCCCTGGAAGTGCCCAAGGCCAGGCTGGAGCAGCCTGGGACAGTGGGAGGTGTCCCTGCCCATGGCATGGGATGATCTTTAAGGTCTTTTCCAGCCCAGACCATCCCAGGATTCCGTGCTGCAGCACTGAGCCCATCCCCAGCAATGCCACACAAACATTTGACTCTGCAAACAAGGTGGGCAAYGTGTTAAATGGCACAAAACGCTCTGCCAGGGGGGTTTGGGGACTGGCTTTTTCAAGTGAGCCTTCCCAGGGGGGCACAGGGAGGTCAGGGCTGCTGCTGGGGAGAGCYGAGGGGGAAAGGAGCCCACAGACAGATGGGAGCACAGGAGCTGTGACCCAGGCAAACACCGCTTCATTTTAATGAGCTCTTAACATCCCAACCTGCTTCAGCAGCCACCCTGGCATGTGTCTGCAGGGTAGAGGCAGCAACAAGTAGCAAACAGCCAAGCCCAGCACTGGGGTTTTACAGTATTCCTGTAATTACTGTGCCTTCTACTGTCCTCTTAATTGGTGTTTGCAGAGCTGGGTTCCTGCAGTGCTGTCTGAGGGAAGGCAGGACCCAAGCCAGCAGCAGCAAAGTGAATTGAATTGAATAAATAAAACCACTGCTGCCACTGCCCAGACTGGCAGACTGCGGGAGTGAGCTCAGGTACCTCGTCTGGGATAAAAACACCATGAAATCACCAGTTAGTCCCGCATAGAACCATGGAATCAGCAAGGCTGGAAAGGATCTCCAGGATGACCAAGTACAGCCTTTGACAGAACAGCATCTTGCCCACTAAACCACGTACCAAGTGCCACATCTCTGTYGTTRTTGAACACTTGCAGGGATYYGGACTCCACCACTGCTCTGGGGAGCCTCTTCCAATGTTTAACCACCCTTTSCATGCAGKAATTCCTGCTGCTGGCCAAGCTGAGCCTGCCCTGGCCCAGCTTGAGGCCCTTTCCCCTTGTCCTGTCCCTGTTCCCTGGCAGCACAGCCCGACCCCCCCTGGCTGTCCCCTCCTGGCAGGGAGTTGTGCAGAGCCACAAGGGCCCCCTGAGCCTCCTTTGCTCCAGGCTGAGCCCCTTGCCAGCTCCCTCAGCCCCTCCTGGGGCTCCAGCCCCTTCCCCAGCTCCGTTCCCTGCCCTGGACACGCTCCAGCCCCTCCAGGGCTCTCTGGCCAGGAGGACCCAGAACTGAATACAGCAGAGGCAAAAGATCCCCAGATCCAGCTAAAATGATGTCTTGATGCTTTAGGTCCCACTTTTAAAAGTCTGGTTTTTAAAAATGGCAGCTCCAAACCAGCRAATTTGGGTGACAGGGCACATCTTTTCAGGCTATTTCCCTTCCACACCACACTAAACTCATGCAGTGCTCTGATTTGAAGGAAAACCAACAAGTTTGGCCATTAGACCTCAGGAGATGTGCAACAAAATGGTCTTAGAGGTGCTGTTATAAATAAGAGGCTCAGCAAACTTTAAAAAAAAAATCAGCAAATTCACTGGAAGAGCTTCAGCAGGCAAGTCAAAAATGTGCTGCACATCCCATACCCAGGAACCCAGGCACTTCTCCTTTGTCCCAGAACACTTCCAGCTTTTTCAATTAAACTGATGGCTTTCTACAAARTACCTGCAGTGATGCCAAAGCCCCTCTCTGCAGCAAAGCTGAGCTGTCCATCTCTGCCCKATGGAAAACTGGATTTTTGGGGGTTTTCTTTTGTTAAGGTTGGAATTAAATATTTAAGATGGTGCTTTTTGTTTGGATTCAGATATTTATTATATTRTATTTATATTGTAGTCTTTTTAAGTGTGAGTRCTATAGCACTTTTTAATAAGGCAAAAATGGAATTTTATCTTTCTCTCTGTAAGTTTTTTTTAAGGATAAACTGTTTAATTAAGAAATTACACTTAAATTATTTTTACTTTTAACTTAAWAAGCAACTACTCGTGACCTGTAATGTGGACTTTTTTATCTAATTATACAATATTACTCAAACTCGTGGAGAAGAAGGTGAAGAAGAAGGATCAGCTTCTGTCATAAAACTTCTGTCTTGTTTTATATATATTAGTATATTCTAAAACTTTAAACTCTAAGTTTTTTTACTATGTGATATTACACACTTCTATTCAAACTCCACACCCACAATCCCAGTTCTGTCATTCAATTTTGGAAGCCTTCTCCACAGCCTCAGGTCAAATGCAGTGTTCTCTTGGGGYTCAGTGTTTGTAGCACAGAAAATCTAAAATTCTCAGTTTCCAGGGCTCCAGCATAAAACATTTTGTGCTGAGAGCAAATTCCAGTCACCAAGTCCCAAAGTGTCCCCCCATGAGTGCTGCAAACCCAGTGCCCTCATGTGGCCCCTCCAGACCCTTCCCCATCCCTGTGTCCCTCCTTTGGTCACTCTCTGGCACATGCAGATCTCCTTTTTACTGTGGTGCTACAAAATGGAGCTCCATCTCTCTCTCTGCAAGGCCTTTTAAGGATAAACTGTCCAGTTAAGAAATGGCACCTGAATTATTTTTATTTTAAACCCAATAACCAACCATCCATGGTCTGCAATGTGTTTTTTATCCAATTACACAAAACAACCCAAACCCATGGAGAAGGAGGTGAAGAAGAAGGTGAGGAAGGAGAAGAAMAAGGACCAACCAGCCTCTGCCCTAAAACCTCCATCTTGTTTATATATTTTACTATATTCTAAACACTTAAACTCTGAGTTTTCCACCATGTGACATTACACACTTCTTTTCAAACTGCACACCCACAATCCCAGTTCTGTCATTCCATTTTGGAAGCCTTCTCCATGGCCTCAGGTCAAATGCAGTGTTCTCTTGGGGGTCAGTGTTTGTCTAAAACCTTAAACTCTAAATTTCCCACCATGTGATATTACACACTTCTATTCAAACTCCACACCCACAATCCCAGATTATGGCAAGAATTGAATTCTACCATTCATTCAGATAGAACTGAATTCTATTATTCCATTTTGGAAGCCTTCTCCATGGCCTCAGGTCAAATGCAGTGTTCTCTTGGGGATCAGTGTTTGTTAGCACAGAAAGTCAAAACTTCTCAGCAACCAGGGTTCCAACAGTGTTCAAACTTCCCCCAGCACTCTCTGGTGAGGAGATTCTCCAAATTCCAGAGAGAAACTGGGCCTCACTGAACATCACCCTGCTTGGAGCAGCAGTGAGCAGCAGAGCTCCTCCCTGTCCTGCCCTGGGGAGCTCTCCAGCTCCTTTCCAACCCACACTATTCCACCTRGCTGTGATTAATCCCAAATGTGCCCTTTCCCCACAGCACACAGAGGGTAATTAAAGCCCCCTGCTGCTCCTGTGTTCTCTGCCCTCCCTGCTCCCTTCTCCTGAGCTCACTGCAGAGCTTCTTTTGTATTAAATCCAGTGATTCTTGCTGGCACAGGTAACTCAGGAGCTTCTTTTGTGTGTCTGCAGCCAGTCCGTGACCTGTCCAGCTCAGAGAGGCTTTTGTACCCCGAGGTGCTCTGACTGTCCCCTGGCCACCTGCCTGTCCTGCTGAAATGGCTCTTTGCATTTTCTTATTTGAAATCTATGCATTTGTGCCCTGTCCCTTCCTTTTTCCCTGAACAAAGAGTTGCCAGTGAATTCATTTCTGCAGAATATGCACGGAGAGTTCCCCTTTGGACACAAAAAGTTTCCCTTTGGACACTCCCCTCTGAATCCAGACCTTCAGAGGCAAGGAGAGATGAAAAGATGAACTCTTGCCTTGTCACCTCCAGCTTTAATTATCTGAGGAGCCTCTTTTCCCAGCCTGCCCAAAACTGTGCCCCACATCCCCATTCTCCTGTTGCTCGTGGTGTCCCTGCTCCAGCAGAAACCCTGAGGCTGTTCCTGATCCCCCAGCCTTCCCAGGCTGCTGCTCCATCCTCATCATCATTCCAGCAGCTCCATCTGATTTGTTTTCCCCTTCCACCTGTTGCTTATCTCCCTCTTCTCCATCTTTTCCAGGGAAACAGCTCCATCCTGCCTGTCCTGCCCCAAAGCCACTCCTCAGCCACACAACAGCTGCTTTCAACCTGCAAATTTGTACTGGAACATTATTAAATCAAGCTCTAAATACTTCTTTTTACAATTCCAGCTCCACGTGGACTTTGCCTAAAATCTCCCCTCCCAAATTTCTTTYGGACTGGGTGATTAACTCTTAAATCTCCTTAAAAATCAGCCCTCGTCCATGGGCACAGAACAAAGGCAGAGTGGAAAATCAGCCATTCCCAGGCCAAAGAAACCATTTGCACACAGAATTTTTGCACTCCAGAGAAAGGGAATGTTCAGTAAAATCTGTTTTCACCCCCAGGCCACCGTGAGCATCCCCTGTCACTGATCCTGAGTCACTCAGTGTCCTGCCAGGGCCAAAAAATCTCACAGAGGAGCTGTGGAGGAAGGTCCAGGAAAAGCCTGAGGAGCTCAGATTTTTTATCAGGAGCTCTGTTTCAGCAATTGCAGCCAATAGTGTGGATGTCTCAATTGCAGAACGTGTTTTGGGGTTGTTTTTGGAACAAATCAATGCCTTAACAGCCCTAGTCAGCCCTAGTCCACAGGCACAGAGCAAACCACCCCAGGGCAGAGTGGAAAATCAGCCATTCCTAGGCAAAAGAAACCATTTTCACACTGAATTTCTGCACACCAACACTTCAGAGAAAGGGAATGTTCAGTAAAAGTCTGGTTTCACCCTCAGGTCACCCCTGTCACTGATCCTGAGTCACTCAGTGTCCTGCCAGGGCCAAAAAATCTCACTGAGGAGCTGTGGAGGAAGGATCCAGGAACAGCCTGGGGAGCTCAGATTTTTTAACAGGAGCTCTGTTTCAGCAATTCGCAGCAACAGTGTGGAATGCCTCAATTGTAGAACGTGTTTTGGGGTTGTTTCTTGGAACAATCAATTACTTTAACACATCTCAGAGCTGGATTAACAGGCTGATTATCATCATCTGTTGTAAGCCTTTGGATCCTCAGGTCTTGCCCAAACAAGATGCTGCTGACGACAGGATAAAAGCTGCCTAAGGAGCTTTCTTAACGATTAAAAGCAGCAATTAATAAGAAAATTGATTTAATTACACTCTGATCTACGAAATGCAAATCAACAGCTCCTTGTGAAAGCTTTAAGGCCTTGTGCTTTCCTTGCATGGAAGGAGGTGAATAACCTCAGTAATGAGTTTTCTGCTCTCAATTTTCCTCGTTTTTTTTTTTCTTTTTCCCCCTCAAGTTCTTAACCTTTATAGTGGCTGTGCATTAGAGACTGTTAGAACAAAATAATTCCCTTCAGACAATTGATTTGGCGAGAATCAATTGGCCAGGCAATGTGCATTGGCAATTGGCTATTTCCTGAGGAGAAACAGAAAAGGAAGAGCTTCCATGAATCCAAAAATGCAATTCCGTGGCACCCCTAGGACACAAGCCTCTGTGTGCACAGCCACATCCCCACACTGGTAAATATTCCTGCTGTCATCTCCTACTGCTGGAACCCTGGAAACTGAAAATTTTAAACTTTCTATACTAACAAACACTAACCCCCCAAAAAATGCTACATTTACCTAAAACCTTAAAAAAATCCATTAAAAATTAAATAATAAAACTAAAATTATAAATATATAATTTAAATAAGAATATATATCACATAATAAAAACCTTTACATTTAAAATATTATATAAAATTTATATAATATTTATATATATTTAATAATATATTTAATTAATTTAATTAATATTTATAATATTTACATTTATATTATATAAAATAAAATAGAATAATATATAATATATATAAATTGTAAATGTATTTTATATATAATTATTATATTACTATAATTATATATAATATTTATAAATTACATCTATATATACAAATATAAATATATTTGTTTTATATACATAAAACAAAAGGTTTAAAACAGAAACTAATCCTTCTTCACCTTCCAGGCTCATCCCACACATCTCCCTCACACGCTGCTGGGAATGTCCCCAAGTYTAGAAACAAAGCCTTGGGGGACCTTTTGGGGCAGATTTCCAGCTTAGTGAAGGGAATTGCTTTAATGAGCTCAGGAAGGGGTGACAGGTGGCAAATCTGAGCAATTTGTCTTCACAAGTATTTGGGACAACTGAGCTGAAGGCAGCAGCAGCACTYCAAACCTCGCCTTGGAAGGAATATCCCACCCACATTCCACCCCTGTTGATTCTTTGTCTTCTTTTCTGCTTCTGCTAAGGTTGGGGTTGAAGTGCTAGAGACAAGTCTAGGCTCAAATGTTTATTATTTCTTATTTATGTTACAGTCTTACAGGTCATGAGTTRAACAGCATTTCACTAACAAGCTACAAAAAGGCTAACTGTCTTTCTCTACAAGGTCTTTTAAGGCTAAACTATCTAATTAAGAAATGACACCTACATTATTTTCACTTTTAACTCAAWAACCAATCTTTKGTMCCTCACAYTGTGGACTTTTCTGTCTAATTACAAAACACCACCCAAACTCATGGAGAAGAAGGTGGAGAAGAGGGACCAGGCACTGCCTTAAAACTTCTGTCTTAGCTTTATATATATTACTACATTCTAAAACCTTCAACTCTAAGTTTTCTACCATGTGACATTACACACTTCTATTCAAACMACACACCTGTAATCCCAGTGTTATCAYTCAYTTTTGGAAGCRTTCTCCACAGCCTCAGGTCAAATGTAGTATTCCCTCGAGGGTCTGTGCCTTTRAGCACAGAAAGTTTAAAATTCTCAGCARCCAGGACTCCAACACACCCCCACAATGTGGCAATGCCACAGAAAATCATGGCACAAACAGGCACAACAGCACAGCCAGACATTCCACTTGCTCCAGTTTAGCCCCCCTTGCCAAAATCCCAGCCAGGGAGACTCCTGCACTCAGCAGCTCCAGGGAGCACAGGCAGAAAGGTGCAATTCCAGCCCAGGAACCTTGGGGAGCTCCRTAGGGAGGACCTCTTGGCAGAGCTGACTCCGTGGCAATCCATATTCATGGCAAGAAAAGCTGAATCCACGGGAACAGCCTTCTCCTGGGACACTCCTACCCTGTGTGCATTAATGAGCTTTCATAAGTTTARCATCAAACACTCAGGTTTGTTCCAAGGGATGCTCCCTGTGCAGCTRCCAGGTATTTATTCAATTAGACATCCTGATATCTGAGCTGTTTGCCATCAGTTTGGTGTTAAACTCATTCCAAAGGTTGTTTCCATGCTCACTGCTCCCTTCCTGCCCCATGTTCCTGCAGCATCTCCAGGCATTTCCCACAGACACTTCTAGGGGATTCTCTCAGCTGTCCCTCAGATGGATCTGGCCAGGTCAGCCTGAAGCATCCCTAAGAAACACCACACGGCTGAAGTTGACGAGGAACCCAAGTTTTCCACTAAAACACCTGCACAACTTCTCAGCCTGGTGTCACCTCATGCAGCTTGGAAGGACCAGAGAGCATGAACCACAGCAAACTCCATGGAAAAAAAAAATTCCAGATGGACCAAGTGAGGCTTGTTTGAGCTTGAAAAGGCTTCCCCAAGCACTTGAGTCCTTTGAGATGTGTCTAGAATGATAAACTCAACCTAGCCATACATGTGAGGTCACAGCACCAAAACCTGCAAGACTTGAGCCATCCCAGGGTTGTAATCCAAGATCAATCCAACCTCAAACACTTCAGAAAGAAATCAACCTCCATTTGCTGGCCATGGAGTAGGCTCCATTCCCTAAAAAAGCCCAGGGAGCCAGCACTGATAGGAAAAGCAAGTTCCCACAGRTCCCAGCAAGGAAGGATTGCCCCATTTTGTGGGAATCAGCAGCTGTGACAAACCCCAGGAGGGGRTGCCTGCACCCCACAAGACCCCTGACACACAGAATGGGTTTTAAAAAGTCCCCCACTCTCCCAGACCATTTGCACCTTTTCAAAACAGGACCTCAACTCCTCATCTCCAATAGACAAAAARACAAACATGTTTCTAGGGACTCATTTCCAACAGTTTGCCAAGAGAGCAGGAGCTGAGCTCCAGCATTTAATGCTCCTGTCTCACTTCCACTTGCTTCCAGCAAACTGCCTGCGTGAAAATTCATATCCTGTCTGATATCTTCAAATCCCTAAGCAGCCCAAGGCCAGCTCTTTGCTTCTGGTTCTTGTTTTTTTGGGAGGAGAAGGGAAATGAAGAATTTTGTGCACGCAGGTCCCGCCAGCGGCGTGGATCAAAGGCTCTGCTCCACATATGGGCACACAGGGGATGCCAGGGAAAGGCTGCCAGGATTGCCACGGGGCAGGGAACCCAAGAGGGGAAATCTAAGTCAGATCTAAACACCTGCCTGAGCTTCCCTGCCTCCACAAGGTTATAACTTAATCAGAGTTTCAGAGRGAAGGTGAGCAGAGCGAGGGTACTGAGCTCCCGATCAACACCGAGAGGGATCCACAGGATTTGCCCTCTTATCCTGGGATGAGGGAGCAAAGGACATCCTTATCAGCCTCATCCTTATCAGCTGCACAGCTCTGCTCCCCCAYCCAGCATCTGGAACTCATCACACTTCCAAGAGCCATCCTGAACCCTCAGCTCAGCCAAAGTGGGCGATTCCCATCCCTGGCAGTGTCCAAGGCCAGGCTGGACATTTGGAGCACCTGGAACAGTGGAAGGTGTCCCTGCCCATGGCAGGGTGGCACTGGATGGGCTTTAAGATCCTTCCATCTGGAACTCATCACACTTCCAAGAGCCTTCCTGGACCCTCAACTCAGCCAAGGTGGGCGATTCCCATTCCTGGGAATGTCCAAGGCCAGGTTGGACACTGGGGCTTGGAGCACTCTGGGATAGTGGAAGGTGTCCCTGCCCATGGCAGGGGTGGCACTGGATGGGCTTTYAGGTCCTTCCATCTGGAACTCATCACACTTCCAAGAGCCWTCCTGAACCCTCAGCTCAGCCAAYGTGGGCGATTCCCATCCCTGGCAGTGCCCAAGGCCAGGTTGGACATTTGGAGCACCTGGYACAGTGGAAGGTGTCCCTGYCATGGCAGGGGTGGCACTGGATGGACTTTAAGGTCCTTCCAGTGCCAGTTTGGGAGTCTCTGATTCTTCACCTGGGACCATCGTGTCCCTCCAGGAAACCCAGCAGGGGAGGAGCCAACTTGCAGCTCTCAATGCTTTTTAAAGATAACAAACAAAACCAGTCACATTTTCACTAGCAGAGCCAAGTTCTGCTTCTACCCATCCCAACAATACCCTGGGTTTTAGCAAAGCTTTTAAAGGAYGGAAAAATATGTGTGTAACTGGCTCATGAGGCCTCTGGGGGGTTAAGAAGAAGATGGGAAAAACCAAGAAATTCATGCCTCAGTGTGGAAGTCATTTTCATGCCCCACTTTTTCAGCTGGGGAATATTTCTTTTGGAAAATAGTCACTTACAAMTAAACTCCTGGGGATTTTTTTCCCCCTTAGAACAATAAATATTTCCCGTGAAGCAGTGTTCTGAAAATCTCAACTYGTTCAGAGGTCCAGTTTCATACACATGAGCATCCAAGAGCTCAAGGCTCCTTTGATCTCCACCCCAGACTGGAAACCCTAAGAGAAAAAAGCTTTCCTGCAGGATTTCCTCTATTCCTAAATTTTTTACCAAGGTGTAAACAGCTTATTGCTTTTTATTTTCACCAATAAAATGAGACACAGGAACAATTTCAAGGGAGGAATTCAKCTCAGAGTCAGCTCGGACATAGAAAATACACTGGAAAAACACTCCTTTCTTTGCACAATGATCTTATAGGAAAAGCTGGCAAAAAGCAGGGCTTAGCCTCCTTAAAGCAGCCAAGAGCACAGGGATTAGCTCAGTCTGAGGATAGTGACCTTGCACAGGCTCACACCTTCAGATCAAACAGGAGTGAGAAGTAAATATTTGATCCCAAGCCTAGAGCCACCCTCAGGCCCTTCAGCCCTGGCTGCTGCTGCACCACAATGAGTTAAACCAAGATGTGGTGAATCAACATTTCCAAACATGCAGAAAAAGCCCTGAAAATGAGAGAAATCCTCCTTTTCAACATGATTGCTGCTGCCAGGATTCTGTGTGCTCCTGAAATGAAGGCAGAACTTAGTGAAGGCCCTGCTGGTTCCTCCCTGCAGCCACCAACCCTGTGAGAGCACTGATGGGGACAGCAGGGCCCCAGTGCCACATTAATTAATGTCACCCATGGGCTCAGAAGGCCAGAGACACCCTTGGAACTGCAGGATTAAACAGTGGAGAAGCTGCACGCATTCCAAAGCAGGGAGGAAATTTGTGTCCCAGTCCTGTRCTCCAGGAAGGGGTGGGGAAGGGAATCCAAGGGAATCCAGAGACAGGAGGATGAGATGGGTGCGAGCACCCAGCATATCTGCTCAGAGCAGGAGATGAAAGCCCAGCCAGATGTGGGTCCTGCTCGTTCCAAGTGCTGAGGCGCTTCCCACACCCCTCCAACATGGGATTTGTCTGCAGTGACCAGGAACGGAAGGCTGGGAGAGCTGGGGGTGCTCACCTGGAGAGGAGAAGGCTCCAGGCAGAGCTCAGAGCCCCTGCCAGGGCCTAAAGGGGCTCCAGGAGAGCTGGAGAGGGACTGGGGACAAGGGATGGGGGGACAGGACACAGGGAATGGCTCCCACTGCCAGAGGGCAGGGATGGATGGGATATTGAAAATTGTTCCCAATATCCCATCCATCAGGTGGATCTGGAATGAGGAAACCCAAACCTGACCCTGGCAGAAAATCACAGAGCAGCTGGGGCTGCCCCTGGATCCCTGAAGTGCCCAAGGCCAGGCTGGACTTTGGGGCTTGGAGCAGCCTGGAACAGTAGGAAGTGTCCCTGCCCATGGCAGGGGTGGCACTAAAGGGCATTTAAGGTCCCTTCCAGCCCAAACCAGGCTGGAATTCTGTGATTTTTTCATGTGGGCCTCAGCCCTGCTTTTCCTATTGTAGAAGAAAACACAAAACTCATCAGATGGATCTGGAARGAGGAAACCCAAACCTGACCSTGGCAGAAAATCCACCTTCTCAGAGCTGCCTTGCAGGAACAGGAACTGGCAACACAAAGACCTAATTTCAAATATATTTTAAAAATTATTTTTTATCATTTCTACTGTTCTATACTCGCTGTGAGTTAACACATTAATGGGCATGATAGATTTCTCAGCTGGTGGGTGTTACTGGGAGCTGGCACAGCCTGGGGGCAACAGAGACAGCCACCAAGTAGCCAAAGCTGCTGAATTTACCCCAAAGCAATCCCTGTCTCTCTCACTTCTCCTCAGTGAGAACACTGCCCTTCTCTCTGGCTTTAATTAGGGAGGTGTTCATAGCAGGGGTGTTTAGATACAACACAAACAAAGACTTTTTAACCCAGAAAMTTCACTATTAAAAGAAATTATTCCTGTAATTTTTGCTATTTAAACTGCCTTTTTTATCTGAAGAAAATAATCCCACTGGGGGTGTGCAAACATTGTTCCTTRAGTGGCTCCACAATTTAATAAACCCCTCACCACTTTGAAATGTCCTCTTGGCTCTGCTGTGCCAGCTGGGGTTTGCCTCGTCTTTGCTGAACTCTGTGACTCAAGGCCCAAAAATACTTAAAATTCACCTTATACTTTTGGCCAGAAGGCCTAAAAATATTTAAAATTCACTTTATTTTCTCTCACACTGCTGTGTCTGGGGCTGCTGCTGGCATTGCTGCCATCCCTCTCTCTCTTCTCCATTCCAAGCTCTGATTTCAATCCTTCCTAACCACAGAGCAGAGCTCCTGCTGTCCCAACCTTCCCTGAGGCTGGAAATGCTGCATCCAAASCAGAAATCCTTTCAGGCAGCTGGAATGTTCCATCAGAAAGGAGCAGAAAAGCACAGCAGGAACCTGCAGGAGCCCACAAAGCCATGACCCAACAGGGAGGGACTTTCTCCCACCCCACAGTCTGCACCCTCCACAAGTTCTGCAATTTTTTGWGTGTATTTTTCAGCCTAATGTGTGTATTTATGTGTGTATTTTTGAGCATATGTGTGCATTTTTGAACTTTAACATTCATGGACATTCAGCCATTAAATAATCACTTTTAGGATTGAGGTCTTGAGGCAAAAATCCAGTCCTTGGAGCAACACCCAAGCCAGGAGCTCATGGAGGAGAAGGGATGGAAAAGGACAGTTCAGTGTCTCTGAGCACAGCCCCTCACAAAAGACCATTTTGGGAGTAATTTGGTAAGCTTTGGACTTCAAAAAGCAAATTATTTTTGCAAGTCCAGCAATTTCTGAACTCATGGTTATTTTCCAAGAAAAATGTGGAAATGCTTTAGGTTTACAGGTGAAAATATTAAAAACAACTGCAAAGAATCCCAGAATCATTAAGGTTGGAAAAGACCTCCAAGATCATCAAGTCCAACCAGCCCCACCACCACTAAACCATGTCCCCAAGTGTCACATCCCCACAGCTTTGGGACACATCCAGGGATGGTGACTCCGCCATTTCCCTGTGCACTCTGAAGCCACCAGGGGAATAAATAAAATTTATTTCAGTATTTCTTAGAAAAGTGAGATACATTTGGAAATTCTAAGTGCAGTAAGTTGAGAAGGGGGTTTGGTGCTCACACTTTTCTTTGGTGCTGACTGTTTTACATCTGTTTATCCAAACCTACAAGGTGACAGCAGCCAAGGTGTGCAGATGCCTTTTTTCCTTAGCTGGGAAATGGATATTTGATGTACTGGGATAACATTTCAGCTATGAAGGCTGATTGGCACAGAAATATCCACAAATGATGTGACATTCCTGCCTCTCTCTGACCCTTCTGCCTAATGCTCCCAGGATTTTTTTAATCCCCTTGGAGCAATTTAAAGAATGGGAACAGAATGTGAATGTGGCTTTTTACCTGGTGCCTATTTCTGGCTGGTCTGGATTTGGTATTTATTTCATTTGGGTCGTGACTAATTGCTGAGATGCCACACCAGCATGTCCAATCTTTACAGAGCTGTATTTTCAGCCCTTCTTCAGCAGGGCCTCTTCTTCCAGCTCAGGAATGCAGCAAAATGCTCAAAACCAAGGAAAAAACGCAGAAAATCACTTGAAATAATCCCAGCAATGTGTCAACTAAACCAACAATCCATCATTTTCTTGCTTAGAAGCCTCACTGGTGTTCAAGAAGTTGAAAATTCAAGGAGAGGCTGAATTTGATTTTCCTTCTGAGCTGTGGGCACTGTCCACACTGATATTTCTGACTATTGTACTTATTACATGTGACATGTGGAGGAATTTAAGGGCTCCTTCCCTCCACCAGCAGAATGGGAATATCTGATGTGACACTCTCCCCACATTCACATTTCTCTGTGTGCAATTGGAAAACACTTCAAATGGCCTTTGTATTTCCTCTGGGATKCCAAGTACTGCTCTAAGATGCTGTTCAGAAAGGTTGTGGATGCCTTTTCCCTGGAAATGTCCACAGCCAGGCTGSATGGGGCTTGGAGCCACCTGATTTAGTGAGTGCCATCCCTGCCCATGGCAGGGGGTYGAAGGAGATGACCTTTAAGGCCCTTCCAACCCAAACCATTCCATGATTCTGTTGTGGTTAGATCTCCTTAATGTTTTTAATTTCATTCACTACAGGTCCCACAGCTCTGGACCAAACACAAAACCTCATTTAATATGATTTTTTTTAATTTATTAGCTTGTTCAGGTGCTGATTCTGGAAATATTTGGGGTCCTGAAAGGKAAGAAGGGAAGTACTGAGAGCAGCCCCCTTTTGGAGCCCCCAACCTGACCATGCCTYGGGGGCACTGCTGAGGGAAGAAATGGCAGAAATCCTTTGAAATCTCTTGGATTTGGAGCCTGTCAGACAGGAGCAGTGCTGGGAAAAGACACAAGGCTAATAAACCATGGGAAATGTTGGCTTTTCTYGGGTCTAAAGATGCCAGCCTGCCTAAACTTTGGATTTCACAGAGAGCTGTTTGAGCTCTTTGGGAAGAGCTGCATGTCAAGACAACTTCCTTTTGAAGCCACATCTCTGTGTCTGCTCTCATGAGGCGGCTGAGGCAGGCTGATCCCTGCCCAGACAATGGGAAACACCAGCAGCAGCATTCTATCCCATGGTTTATCCATGGTTTTTATCCATGGTTTGTCCATTGGTTTGTCCATGGTTGTCCATGCGTTTACATGGTTTGGCCAATGGTTTAACCACAGAAGGTGCTCCTGGCCCGCAGCGAAGCATCGCTCTTCAATATTGCACCTATCCCACCCAGACAATGGAGACAACACAAGCACCCAGCATTTTATCCATGGTTTATCCATGGTTATTCATGGTTTGTCCATGTTTTTCCATGGTTTACGCATGGTTTTACCATCGGTTTATCCACGGTTTGTCCATGGTTTATCCACAGGAAAGTGCTCCTGGCCCGCAGCAAAGGATCGCCTGTTCAATAATTGCACCCTGATCCCACCAAGACATTGGGAGAACACAGCACCAGCATTTTATCCATCGTTTATCCATGGTTTGTCCATGGTTTAGCCCCAGGAAAGTGCTCCTGGCCCACAGCAAGGCATCGCCCTGTTCAATATTGCACCCTGATCCCACCCAGACAATGGGAGAACACAGCACAGCATTTATTATCCATGGTTTTCCATGGTTTGTCCATGGTTTTTGTCCATGGTTTAGCCATGGTTTATCCACAGGAAGGTGCTCTCGGCCCGCAGCGCAAGCGCATCGCGCTGTTCAATATTGCACCCTGATCCACCCAGACAATGGAGGGAAACACAGCAACCATTATCCATGGTGATCCATTGGTTATTCATGGTTTGTTCCATGCTCTTTTCCATGGGTTTACGCCATGGTTTTAGCCATGGTTTAGCCATGTTTACGCACGTATTGTTCCATGGTTATCCACAGAAAGTGCTCACTGCGCACAGCAAGGCATCCCCTGTTCAATGCACCCTGATCACACCCACACATTGGATGGAACACTAGCACCAGCATTTAATCTATGGTTTTTATCCAATGTGTCCATGTTGTAAGCCACAGGAAGGTGCTCCTCGGCCCACAGCAAAAGGCATCGCCTGTTCTAATCTGCAACCTGATCCCACCAGACAATGGAGAACACAATCATCTCAGCATTTATTTTTATCCATGTTTATCCATGGTTTGTCCCATGTTTGTCCATGGTTTTAGCCATAGTTTATCCACAGGAAGTGCTCCTGGCCCGCAGTGAAGGCATCACGCTGTCAATATTGCACCTATCCTCACAAAGCTAATGGAGACTAGCACACCAGCATTCGTGTTATCCTATGGTTTATCCCATGGTTTATTCATGGTTTGTTCTTGCTTTTTCCATGGTTTTAGCCGCAGGTTTAGCCCATGGTTTCAGCCATGGTTTAGGGCCAACGGTTTGTCGCATGGTTTATCCACAGGAAAGTGCTCCTGGCCCACAGCAAAGGCATCGCCCTGTTCAATATTGCAGCCTGATCCCACCACAGACATTGGGAGCACAGCAGCACAGCATTTATTATCCATGGTTTATCCATGGTTTGTACCGTGTTTGATCCACAGGAAGGTGCTCCGGCCAGCAGCAAAGGCATCGCCCTGTTCAATATGCAGCCCCAGATGGATCCTGCAATCCATGAGTCACCCCTTGTTCCTGCATACTCCAACAAACATATTTATTTCTGGGAGCCTGATGGATATTGGAATTATAAAGCACCTCTGCAGGTTTTCAACTAAAAATCACCAGAGTTTGGAAGCTTTGAATTCACTCTGGCCCCAGCATCCACCATGTAAACTTTTGAAAGCTGGAAGCTGATCCCCAGTGCTCCCAAAATACAAGATTTTAATCCATCTTGGGCCAAATCCCATTTTGGTGTGGGATGAAGTTTCACCCACACACCAGGGTGATGCAGTGTGGCAAATTTAAAAGGTGTCATGGATCAAAGATGTAAAGCTCTCACAAATGTAAGATCCCAAGCAGATCCCAGGGCAGCTCAGATCCTTCCAGACACTAAGGGGGTTCACAAGAGGATGGAGAGGGCCTTTTTCACAAGGACCCACCAGGACACAGGAACGGCTTCCCACTGCCAGAGGGAGGGTGGATGGGATAATTGGGAATTAGGAATTGTGTCCCTGGCAGGGTGGGCAGGCCCTGGCACAGGGTGCCCAGAGCAGCTGGGCTGCCCCTGCATCCCTGGCAGTGACAAGGCCAGGCTGGACTTTGGGGCTTGGAGCAGCCTGGGACAGTGGAAGGTGTCCTGCCATGGCAGAGGGTGGCACTGGATGGGATTTAAGGCCCTTCCAACCCAAACCTCCAAGGAACTTTCATTATTCTATATTATTAGGAAGCTATAAAAGCCTCACAAGAAAGTTTAGGAATGCTCCTGAAAGGATTCTCTTGGAGAATAAAATGCACTGTTGGGTGTTTCCCAGGGTGTGTGCTGGACCACAGCAAGCACACAAAGAGAAAAGGGAATCCCCCTCCTCTAAAAGCTCCAATCAGGAGCAAATCCAATRYCTGGCACCTGCTCCAGTTCCATGAAAATCTCATTTTGTGCAAAGTCCTTGCTTTGGGCCTTGGGARACTTCCAYGGATCCAGGGGCAGCCACAGCTGCWCTYGGCACCCTGTGCRAGGGCCTGCCCACCCTCCTAAGGTGCAATTTCTCCCCAATATCCCATCCAATCCTCTGTTTAAAACCATTCCCCCTTCTCCTATCACTATTGGCCCATTTAAAATTCCCTCTCCRTTCACCTCACAAAATCTCATTAGTGACCCTCAAGTGCTCCATCAGAGGAGATGGATAAAAAAGCAATAAATATAAATATAGATAATATAGATATACATAGACACCAGCTCCTCCAGGTCACAGCCCTYCCAAACACAGCCATATGTTAAATGCAACCACAACGAGCATGCCGACAAATTAACGAGCTAATTAACACCAGCACAGAAACACTGAGCAATCACACCCTGTCCTCCCACCTCCAGAGGAAGCAGAAGGAGAATCTCATCTAGASAAACAGGGGACTTGGGTGGAAAACTCCATTGTGACTGTGGCCCACAAAGGAACCTCAAGAAGCCCTCGTTAATTAGGAAATAGAACCACAAAAATGCCCCCAAATCCTTCTGACCTACCTCAAAATCTACCAAAATAATACCCCTTGTGTTTAATCAAATGTAGTGTTTTAAATATGAGCTTCATTTAGCTGGTTGAAAACAAAATATGAGCTTAATCACTCTGGGCAACTCACCTCTGCCATGCCAAAAGAAAAAAAGGAATTGACCCCATTGTACCTCCAGAAAAAAAGCAGTTAATTGCTTAAAATACACAGACTGATGTTTAGGAACAGCTTGAATCTGCACTGCAAACCATCTGTTCTGCATGAYAGATTTCATGACTTCCCAGGTCCATTTCTAAATTGAAATGGATGTTTTAATGATGAAAAATGGGGAGAAGCGGTGAATACTTCATTAAAACACATTAMTTCCCTGTCAACTTTCTATTCTCCTGACTGTAAGCAAAAATAATGTCTGAGCAGAGTTAATGTCTCGGGTTATCAGAGCTGCAGATGCCTCTTGGCATTTGCCTGAACAAATAAGCTATTTCATAAACCTGCAAACAGAAATGATTCAATAAATTGGAATTTCTTTCTCTTCTAATGAAAACCAGAGTTCTCCAACTCTTTCAATTACCTCCACGGAATGCAAAAGACACTAAAGAGAGGGTTTTTCTCCCTGRTTGCTGCATTCTTAGGACCATAAAAGCACATTAAAAACATCAATACCTTTGCAGGGGAGACTCATCCACACTTCCTCTGGCAAACTGTATTTAATTATTTCAATAAGATGCAAGGATATAATTTCCTACCACCACGATGAGGAACCAAAATGTCCAAACCATTTGTATCTGTCACACTTTCTATAGCATTTCTCAGTGTATTTGCCAATTACCTCGTATTTTTTGGACTAAAGCAAGAGTGTTTGCTGAAGCACAGAGAAATGATAACAGAAATACCCAAGCAGGGCTTGCTTTTGTGCTGAGGCAATTTATTAAAGCAACAAGACATTCCAACATGCCATTAAAAATGAAAAACAACAGGCTGGAGGAGAAGGATGGCATTGGAATTCTGAATAAACCACCAAAAGCCTTGAAGGCATCYTGCAGCAGGGAAAACCAGGCAAGTCCCAAGCTGCTCTGCTGTCCCATGCTCTGCTGGTGCCAAGACTTCCCAAATTAATCTGATTTTCAGCARGTCTCCTTCTGAAAACACCCAGCAGGAGACTTCTTAAAACCTTTCAATATTGAAAAGGTCTCCCTGGCGCCTTCCCCAYTCAAATTCTTCTTCAGCCATCTAAAAAATCAATGGATGTTTCTYCAAACCTGAACATCTTCACCCAGCCTTAAGTTTCTTATTAAAGTAATTTTATATTAAGAGATTCCCAATGAAATAAAAGCCAAACCCAAACGGTGAGGGCAGCTACCTCAACCCTTGGAAATGACAAGCCAAAATATTTGGGATTTTCCCTAAGAATCTCCAGTCAAAACAATTCCACACAACCTTCTTGGTACAGATTCCCTGATCCTCAGAGAGGCTTTGACAGAAATAATTCTGCTGGTTGAAATGTCAAAATTAAAATCATCCAGGCAAATTAAAGCAAATTCACTTTAGGCATCCAGATGTGGGACACAAAGCTCTGCCCTTGAGTCCTCCTCCCTGAAGGTTTAGGGAACAGCCCAATATCTGGAATTATTCCTAAATAATGAACAGAGCAAGAGTTCCATGAAGGTACAACAGTGTTTCTGTTATTTAAAAACAAAATTCTACAATATGGCACAAAACTCCATTGAAAATCCTGTATTTTAATTAGAAATTTGATTTAACCAGGCAAATTCCAGCTTMCCAGCAGGCACAGGAACCTTCCTGGATTTCTCCATGTTCACCAGAGCAGGGTATGAAGAGGAAAAGGATGACAGCAGAGACGTTGGGCAATCGATCCATAATGAAACAGCTRTAAAGCAATAATGTTTGCCTTGCTCCGTGCCTGCTTCTTTTCTCCATAARTGATTTTGCACTGAAGCTCTCAGATTGCATAAGCAGCCTCAAAATCACGCCTGTGAGAGCTGCCAGTTCCTTTTATTCCTCCTGTATCTTCTCCCAGCGAGTTAATCCCAGGTGGGAAACACTGCCCTGATAAAACCCAACAGTCCCAGCGCTGGATTTTAATGAGCCACTGCATTTTTGCTCTGTTTCTCCAGCACAAGGACTTCACAAACAAGTTCTCTCTGCTTATGGAGGTGGGCCAGGGGAGGTTTGGGTTAGAGATCAGGAAAGGTTCTTCCCCCAGAGGGTGCTGGGCACTGCCCAGGGAATGGGCACAGCCCCGAGGATGCCAGAGCTCCAGGAGAGCTTGGACACTGCTCCAGGGATGCCCAGGGTGGGATTATTTGGATCAGGAGTGGGATCAATGATCCCTGTGAATCCCTTCCAGCTCAGTGTGGTTCTCCTCACACCCTCAGCAGAAGTCTGATATTGCCATCTGCACCTCTGCTGGATGAAAACCCCGTACATTTATTTAAAATATCCCATTTCACACACTCTTTAAAGGAGGGGTTACGAGGGGATTATATCAAAAAGAAGAAAAATCCTTTCATGGCASTGAAAAGTACCATGGCAAGTGTACAGGTCATTGCCAAATGGGATCTGATTCCTGGGAGCTGCCAGCAGCCTTTGAAACCAGTTTTGGCACTACTATAAAACACATTTCTGTTGGTTCAGGYAAGGAGAAGCAACAATGGAAACTCAGCTTTTGAACCAGATCTGAAAGAACTTGAGGTAAAACATCTGTCTGTCATTAGAGTTCCTCTGCAGCAGGAATCCTCCAGGCAACCCCAGATGTGTATGTTATGTTATATTTATTATATTATTCACATTACAGCAGTCCCTTCATACAGAAACTGCTGTGTTTCTCTTGGATCCAGACCTTAAACTTTTTCAACATGGAGCCAAAAGGATTTTCAGTTTGGGTTTATTTTCCTTTTGGTGAGTATATTCCATATATAGCCCTCCTTCCAAACTGAGAATTCTTCCATATGTAATATAAGAAGAAAGGCAAGATTTAGAAATACACCAACTATGCACAAAAGAATTCACCAAGATAAATGCACAAGCACTATAAATTCTATCATTTCTTTTCAAAAAAAAAGAGAGCAAAACCAAGAATAAAATATTGTCTCCAAACCAGATTGCTTAAAATATTTGTTTTTAAGCCAAGAAACCAGCGAGTAGAAGTTGTTACTCAACCTATTCCATCACTTTAAAAAGCTGCATACCTAAAGGCTTCCAGTGCATCAGGTTTTCAAATGCCCTTTTCACAGAGCTGCCTGCCAYCATTTTGTCTGGATTCACATTGCAGACAAACTGTTCTTCCCCTGGACAAGTCACGGAAAAAAATCCATATAAAAGCAGAGGAGGCAAGGACAGCTGAGACATCCATGGTGAAATCCTYCTTAAATCACATTGTTATTAAACTTTAGTGGAGAAACAAGAGGTGCTTGAGCCCCAGCAATGGGAGCAGCCGTGTTTGCTGTGACAATGCTTGAGGAAGGGATGGCCCAAGGTAACCCAGCTCCTTTCTCATCTTCAAAAACAAGACAGAACAAGATAAAACAAGCCTGGGATCTTGGAAGTGAATCCTGAGCACTTCCATTAGTCACTGGCTAGTGTCACTCACTCCCCTAGCAGGATATTGACTTTAATTCCTAATTACACCAGATTTGGGTGTAAGGTTTTGGTGTTGCCGCTTCTGGAATCTGCAGACKCAGATTCCCACACTGGTTTGGGATGAAAGGGACTTAAAGCCCACTCAGTGCCACCTTTGCCATGGGCAGGGACACCTTCCATTGTGCCAGGGTGCTCCTGGTCCAGCCTGGCCTTGGACATTTCCAGGGATCCAGGGGCAGCCACAGCTGCTCTGGGCACCCTGTGCCAGGGCCTGCCCACCCTGCCAGGGAACAATTCCTTCCCATATCTCACCTAAATCTCCTCTCTTTAGTTCAAAACCCTGTCCTGTCTCTCTGTGCCATGTAAGAAGTGCCCCTGCTGTTTTTCCAGGCCCTGAAAGGCTGCAGTGAGTTCTGCCCTCACTCTRACTGGAAAGGCCACTGTGATTTTTCTCTCCACAAGTAATAAAAGAAAATAGCCAAGAGCCAGAGGCCACAGGGGAGGAGCAGAGCCTGCTCTCAGCCAGCTCCCACTGCAGACAAGTCTTCCATCTTCAAAACAAAAGAGAGAATGAACCATTGTCTCCTGACTGCAGCAGCAAGACCACACTTTTCAGATCTGCGTGGAGAAAAGCAACACCACTATTCCTAAATACATTCCAGTGCCTGGGGTGTGTAACCCAGCCCTGCAGCCTGTCCTTCACTGTGTCAG
This sequence comes from Sporophila hypoxantha, assembly GCA_002167245.1. NCBI lineage: Eukaryota > Metazoa > Chordata > Aves > Passeriformes > Thraupidae > Sporophila > Sporophila hypoxantha. Next base: position 941,948 of record NDFG01000185.1, read on the forward strand.
CCTGAAAACCTGAGAAATTCACCCTTATCCAGCACCTCCTTGTGCTCCTGCTGCCTTTCTGGGGAGGAGGGCTGGATTTCCATGGTTCCYGCAGCTGTGCTGCTTTTCTCTGCCTCTACAATTGCATTTCTACAATTACCCAGACCTGGGATTCCTCGGGATTGATTCCCCTCAGGATGAGGATTTCAGGATCCCAAAAAAGGAGGAGAAAGGAGTGTCTGAAGGGAGCCTACAAGGAAGATCAAGAGGGGGTGTGGATGAGGACCTGGAGTGCCAGAGGACAGGGATGGATGGGATATTGGGAATTAGGAATTGTTCCCTGGCAGGGTGGGCAGGCCCTGGAATGGATTTCCCAGAGAAGCTGTGGCTGCCCCTGGATCCCTGGAAGAGTCCAAGGCCAGGCTGGACCAGAAAGGTCCATGGAAGMTGTCCCTGCCCCTGGTTGTAACTGGATGGGCTTTAAGGTCCCTTCCAACCCAAACCATTCCACAATTCCATAATTCCATAACCTTTACCATCAGCAGTTCTGTTCCAACTGCAGACCTCTGAGGAGATTTTTTATCTCCTCACAAAATTTGTTACACCAACATTATTTACAATAATATTTCAGGCAGTGCTGGGCAAAGCCATTACTGAAGTAATTCTTTTCCAATCCCAGTCTCTGAGGTTTGAAGGAAAACACACATTTTGCTGGGAAAGGAAGATCAACAGGAAATATTCCCAAATGCCTTTCTCTAAGACTGGTAATTAGCATCAAAATCCGTAACCTTTAGGGAAATAGGGACACTCCCTACAGAAAAATCARTCCTTTAGGGACACTGGCTCTGCCTTTTTGGGTTTCTGAGACCCTGAATCCCTGGAGACTTCCACCGTGAGATGATATCAGTGCAAGACACYGCCAGGCAGGCCTGGTTTCCAAAAATACCAAATTGAGATTACATAAAACGAGTGGGAAGACTGACAAAAAAACAAAAAAGCAGGGTTTTGATCAAACAATTTATGGCATTTCAGYCTGGGAATGCAAATGAATTAATCTSAGTGACCTTAAAAATGAACTGAAGCAAGGGGTCCTTGGAGGCACGGAGTGAGAATAGGAGGCTTTTTTCTCAGAGAGTGAGATAATGCTTGGACTAGAGCTTTTTAATACATTGTGCTCAGTAAATTCAGCTCAGGGACAAAACTCCTGTGGAATATTTGATTTCTGGCTTGGAAACTACTACACTGAATTCCTAAATCAGTCTGAAGTWAGTTCAGTTGTGGAGGCTCCAGAACATTTATTTTCTGGATTTGTACTCCTTCACTAATCACTTTCATTGGCATTAAGTAACAAGTAAAGGCAGTTCTTCTGAAAAGTTATTTTTCTTTCTTATGCAAGAGCCACGTTCTGTTCCCATTTTTTTCCCATAGGAAACTGCTGATCTTAGCAGTACCCAAACTTTGGAAGAAATGTCAACAGAGGAGATGTGGAAAAAATTCCCACCCTGAACGTAATTTTTTCCTGTCTCACATAACATGTTCCCAAGAAACCCTGAAATATAATACAGCCATATTTACTTTTGTTGGGGTTATCCAGCTTCTGCAGCATTCCCCATGGAATGAGGAACCAGTGATGTTTTATCCCAGTCTGTGGCTGGATCCCATCTTCCAAAGGAGTTTGGGCWGGTGTGGGAAATGGATTTGTAGAGAATTCTTAAAGTTTGACAGAAGGTTCACATWGTGTGTATTTGTATGTAAATTTTGAGATAAGAAATGCTGACTTAGAAATCCCATGGAATAGGACAGATATTGTTGAGAGAGAAATGGAATTAGYAACAAGTTTCAAAGGATGGCCTTGCAAATCAGACTAGATACTTTGGWGAAATAGAATTATGAAAAATCCAAATCCATTTCCCACAGGCAGGAAGGAGGAAATTGAGCCCTTTAGCTGGCAGGTGCTTCCCAAAACAGCACTCCAGGGTTTTTCCCCTACCCCTGCCCCAAAACTCTCCTCCTTTACACACCACCTCACTTGGGCTGGCTTTGAGCTGCTAAATCCTGGAAAACCCCTGGGATGGAGAGCCCACAGCCTCTCCAAATATCCCAGCTCTGGTTGTGCCTGGAGCAAGAGCCCAGGGAGCAAGGGATGGAAATCCACCTCGCCTTGCTTGACTTGGCCAATCCTCATTTGCCCTTCCACTAATTAGTGACCGTGAGGACCAGAGATGTACTGAGGTTGGAGGGATGAAGGAGAAGGAATTTTTCTTCCCCTTGRCCAGGATGGAGACAGGCACTGGAGATATTGGGAGTCCAAGCCTTTCCTCAAGCTACCCCAGCAGTTTGGCACAACAGAAACGCCTCCRAGCAAGGACAGAGGGGGAAATCCCTCCTTATTTCTTGTCTCTATCTAAATCCTCCTTCAGCCTAAGCTCACCAACAACTCTGAATCACCCCCAGTTRGAGTGAAACATAAAAAAAGAAACCTCAGGACTGCAAACACAGACACAGAATCTAAAATTAACAAAAGGAAAACCTCTAGGCTGCCGTGGATTTTCTCAGAGCTCAGCAGCCCCTTCTCACCACCCCAAAGTGCTGATGATTTCCTCTCCCACATCCCTCAGAACCGTCTGCACCCCAGACAGGGCCTGCTCTGAGCCTCCCAGGGGCTGTCCCTTCCCTTTCTCCAGCACTAACAAACATCATTTTGAAAGAGCAATGGGATGTGTCATCTCCATGAGCTGCTGCAGCCATCCCACGGTGGTTCAGTGATATCAGACACATCACAATTACTCCTTCTGCTCCCTTCAAACAGGCTCCTCACCACAGCTGRTCTGCTATGGAAGTGCAACTGGCTCAGAAAACAGCTGAAAACTCATCCAAAATGGGATTTTCACAGTGGAAACACTGAGGTTTTACCCTCTGAAGCCTCAGCAGTGGACAAAGCTTTCCTTTCACGCCGCTGTGTTTTTGAGGCGTGGCTGCTGCCCTGTTTCTGCATCAATCTGGATGCCAGGGGAAGAGTATTCCATTAAAACCAGCAGTCAGGCTTTGGCAGCTGGCACAGCAGCTCTCCAAAGCACGGAGGAGTTTAAGGAGATGACAGTTACCCAGTTGCTTTCCAGCAGGGAAGCAGCAAAAATCATCTGRGTGCAGCGGGCAGGCTCCCGGTGCCAGCTGCAAATCCCTGCCAGTTAAGGCAAACAACCATTTAATGTTCTAGCAGAGAGGGACAGGATTGACTTCCCATTGGCTTCCCAGGATTGACTTCTCAAGCAGCCCTGAGAAAGGTCAGCAGACACCAGGAAATACTGAAAAATTGTGTCAAAACCCAAGCCAAGATGGGTTTCAATGCGCTCCAAGGCAGGCGCTGAGGGATTTGACACCACCAAAAATCCAAAGTGCAGAGGAGCTCCAGGAAATGGTCACAAACTCCATCAGGAACACCTGGAATGCTTGTGATGCCCCAGCTCCACAGCTGCCACACAATTCCTGCTCCCAGATAAACAGCTTATTCCTCTGCTCACCTTTTAAAAGGGATTTCTTTAGGTAAAAGCACTCTGTGCCCTCATTGCTAAACTCCTCAACCACCTTTTTAGCTTCTCATGGCAAGGGATTTTGGACAAGTGCTGCTGAAATTATGATAAAATTTACACAGGAGCTCAGGGAATGTCAGCAATTACCAGCATGACCTCAAGGCTTAGAGAGGAATCGAGATTAGAGGGAGACTTGTTTTTCTGCAGTGATTTGGTAGCAGATGGTGACTTTTATTTAGCCCTTTTGAAGAAAAGTAGCCTTGAAACGGGCACTTTCCCAGCTTCATTAACATGATATTGAGAGAAATATCAAATGTCTAAAGCAGGGACAATTCCCAGAGCCTCATGCAATCCTTAACAAATCCAAACTCTCGCGCTGCAATCTGCTTGGTGGCTTTTGGAGATGTGAGCCTCCAACTTKTGCTGCTTCTTTCTCTGTGCTTTCCAACTTTATTCTGCTGTGAAACCAGCTCAGCTCTTTTTGCTTGTAAAATTCTGAGTGTTTTCCAGCTCTCAGCAGAAGCTGAGACCACTCAGTTCTTCCACTTGCATTTTGTTTGCTGACAGGTAAAGCAAAATATCTGGCATTGTAACATGAGCATCTTCTCAACCCACCCTGAGCAGCCTCTGGGCTTGCAACAGGACTGAAGTGACCCAAAAACTTCAAAAGTTTAAAGTAAGAGCAAGGAAAGAGTCAAACAAGCCAAGGTTGAAGAAACCAGCAAAAGCCTGAATTTAAAGTACTTTATGAAGGGTCAGAAGACACCAGCATTACATTCAGGAGAAAAAAAACTGTGGCTAAATAGTCAAGATAAACAAGACATGGCTACAAATTTAAGAAAATATTGCCATGTTTTGGCCTCTCTGGATTGAAAACACTCTTCTGGTTGGATAATTCTATAAGAAGTACCTGAAGAAAATCCGTGTGCTGGCTGCTCCTGTGCCTGAGGCTCAGGAGGATGTGTTTACACCGGTGACATTTCACAAACTGTGTCCCCATTCCCCTCCCACTCAGTGCTTGACAGAGACAGCACCAAGCCTGGACTGATTCCTGCTAACAGGAATAAAAATGTTCCCTTTCAGCTGATAAATGGGCACAGGTCAGGAGYAAATCAATTACAGACAGAAAATACACATTTCTAACCTGTACATTTAAGTAATTCCTTTGCAAGTGCTGAGATACAGCTGAGATATCTTTAAATCTTTTTTACACAGCTAAAAAKCCTGCACTTCTTGCTGGCTTGCAGCAGCACATATGGCATGCCAGAAAGCACATGAAGGAATCATATGAACAAACAGCTCCTGCTACATAAATGAAGGCAAAATCGATTCTCCCTCCACTTATTGTTGAATGAAAACCATCCAGAGCCATTAAATATTACAGGGGGGAAAAGGCCCTAAAAAGCTGAACTCAAATAGTGTATTTTTATTTTGCTGCAAGGTTTTTGGTTTGATTTCACTGATCATGGAGTCCCAGGATGGTTTGGGRGGGAAGAGACCTTAAGGACCATCCAATCCCATTATTCATATTCCCAGCACTCCCTCACCCACCCTGCAACTCCACAGCTTTTTAAATCTATTACCTTGTGTTTATTTATTCTGCAGTGCAATCCATAATAATGTTCAGGTTAAAACTGCCCTATCATAAATTCCAAGAGGCAATCTCCGGCTGAAGGAATTAGTTACTCAAAGTGCTCTCAGCTCCCAAAACGTGTGTATAAAACAACTCAGCCCAACTTAAATCATATCAGATTTGTACCAAAAAAACCTCCCAATTCCTGTGTGGAGCTGCCAGCCCTCATTAATCATGTCCTGATGAATGAAACCCTTGCTAGTGCTGGCAACAGAGATTTGCTCTGAAATGGAGGAAATGTTTCAGGTTAATCTTTTTGACAAGGCAGTCAATTCCGTGAAATAACTTCCTCCACATCTCCTGCATTCCCAGCTAGGATAAATCCGAGGAGCTGGGCTGGAGCAGAGGAATCCAGGCTGATTTCTATCAGCTGCAGAGACCAAGCCAACATTTTTTCCCCTGTTTCAGTGCCTCAGTTAAAATCCTCAGGGAACTTTGGGACATATTTTCACATGTTCYGCCGATGATCTGCTTGGAGAGGCTTCCAGATGGATTTGGGAAGACAAGCTGAAAAATGCATGGTCATGTTCTCCTCTAAAATGGTGCTGTGAGGGGCTAAGCTGACCTTTGCTGAAGTGTATTTTAAGAACAAGAGTCACTTAGGGAATACTTCATGTCTTGGGGTAAATATATTTAGCTGGAAACGAGACCTAAGAAAGAACAAGATATTTCAAACTGGCTGTGTGTCACAGCCTACTGTACTTACAGTAGCTTTTCTTTACAAAAGAGGAACACAAAAATGAGAACTTTGGTCTTGAAGTTTTCTCTGACCCTTTTAGAACTGAGCATGGGAAGTGCAGCATCACAGCACCAGAGTAGGGAATGTTGAATCAAAATGTTGTTTCTGATYGGAAACTCCACTCCTCATTTTAACAGGCTCCAAAAGGCATTTTTAACCACTTGYTGCTGAAACTTTATTGTACAYCARYTGTTTATCCTGAATTAAGTTTTTTCTACCTTTCTGAAAACACTTCACAGTAATGGTTAAGGTTTGAGTTTTTTTCTTAACCTCCAATTCTTTAAACGBGCCTGGGACAGAGGCATTGGGAATAGGAACAGTTTTTGAACCTTTCCAGGGATGGAGATACCACCACTGCCCTGAGCTACTGAAAGTGAGGGCCAGAYCAGAACCTTATATTTTATCTGCTCTCAGATTTCAAGTTAATTCTTTGCTGTTCAACAATCTAATCATCTGCTTCCCAGAATCTTCATTTGCAGGATTCTTCCTGAAAAGATCACTTGACATACACACCAAAAAAAAAAAAAAAAAAAATCAAATTATAAACTTCTCTTCACTGCAAGTAGAAAGGGAAGTGTAAGGAAGGTCATCCCTGAGTGGTGCTGGCTGAAGGTCACTCTGCTCCAGCTGAGCTTTTAAATATCAGAAAAACCAACAGGGATCAGCAGCACAGAGTCGAAGGTGACACATATTAGTGAGACACGGGATTGCAGTGAGTGGAAGGGGAGGTCTGGCTGCAAATATTTACACAAACTGGAACAGATTTAGGACAGGCTAAGCCAGCCCATCCAACCACGAGGCAAAGCAAGGCTTACAGTGAATGACCCCGAGTTTGATATTTACTGTGTCRTCTGGGGATTCAGGCCTGGCTTAGGCTAAGTCAGGTCAATAAAAATGAAGTCCAGCTCCTGAAGTCTGGTAATAGCTCAGCAATTGAAAGGATTAGGAAGAGGAGGTTAATCCTGCGGCTAGATCTAGAAGCAGGGTGCTTGTGRTGAGACCAAACCGGACAGTCTGGGCTGCTCAGCACTCCAGGAGCTGCTGGAGCTGAGCAAGGGCCTGGAGCATGTGGGTGCCCAGGCAAGGCTGAGGGAGCTGGGGCTGTCTCTTATACACATCTAGATGTGTATAAGAGACAGGGGCAGAGCAGGGCCCAGGCTCTGCTCCGGGGCCCAGCAATGGCACCAGAGCCACGGGCAGGGCCTGAGCCCAGCAATTGCCCTGCACAGGAGGCACAACTTCTGCCCTGGGCACTGCCCAGCCCTGAGCACATTGCCCACACAGCCTGGGGGCTCTCCTGCCTGGGGCTGGGGCACAGCTGGGTGCACACAGTGCTGTGCCCTGGGCTCTGGGATGGCCCTGCTGGAGCAGSGAGGGGACACCAGGTGCCCACTCAGCTCCTGCAGCCTCACACACCCTGGCATCCTGTGAATATTCACTACTCAYATATGAATTATTCACTGCTACCCCAACCTGYCCTGTGCTAATGATGCCTCAGGTTTTAGCTTTTGTATTTTTCYGATTCTGTGCTGCTTTAGTGTGCAGTTCTGAGCTTCACATTAAGGGATGGTGAGCTCTSTGCACAGAGCAGGGAGACAAAACAATTCCTMCTCTAGCTGYGGACCAAGGACAACCAAATTTCAYGCCCAAGAGCARAAACAACGTYGKCTGAGGAGAGAAAAACAAGCAGGATGGGACTTCATAACCTAAAGCTGTAATMYGACAATTAACTCCAATATGCWAATGGAGCAGAACTTATAAAAGTGACAGACCCCGTGACTGGTCATGCATTTTGTGCCCATTTTGGTTCARCTTGGGTGRAGCCCTGGCTGGGCTCTTGTGCTGCCCAAGGTGGATCCATMGAGGCCTTTTAATAAATCCCTGCTTTATTCTTTAYCTCTGTCTGGTCTCTGTTCTAGGTCAACCTTCACAAGGCATCAATGGAGCCACCACCATGGACACACAGCACCTCCAGTCCATGGAAACCTCTCCCAACACTGCAGAACAGCCATGTCCATTCTGCCTGACCCTGGCAGATCTGGAGATGGCCTCTGCCTCTCCCACAGCCCCAAGTCCCTCAGGGTCTGCAGACCTCCAGGKTACCTGAACTAACCCATTTCTAGGTAGCTGCTACTTTGCAGACTTTTACCAAAACCTCACTTTGTGGGTGAAAGAAGACAGCAAGAAGAGCAGAAACTTGTACTGCTTTGGAGATTATTAAACATTTCCCATCCTGTCTCAATAATTTTGTGTAACTCCCAGCTCACCCCAAACAGGAGAGCTCCCTGAGCCAGGCAGGAACCAGGGCTAAAATCCAGCTAAAATTCATCTTAACAGCAATACACACTCACTGAATAAACTAGCTGGGCTTGTCACAGCAAATCCCTGCACCCAGGGCCCCAGGGGACAGCAAGGGAACACAAACACTCTGCCCTTTACCCGCTGCTGTCCTAACCTCTGGCTGGGAGCTGCACATCGTGGGGACAGGCTGCAGTGGATTCTGTGACAGCAAAATACCCTGCCAGAGCTGMGCATCCAATGCTGTGGTGGTTTGGCTGCTGCTGAGCAGGGCTTGCCCTCCTCAAGGACTCTGCAGTGTCCCATGGCACAATCCATGTTTTACTGGGAATGTGAGTTGAAGATGGAGGCAAAGAATGCATTGAACACCTGAGCCTGGTTTCTGTCCCTGTTTGTGAGGTGACCTTCAACACCTACCCATCCCATCCCATCAGTGATCACCCTCTCCTTGCCCACTTTCCAGACTCAGCAGGGACTTCTATGGGCTCAGCCCTGAGGYTGCTCATGGCCAGAAAAAGCCTGGAAGTCAAAATGGGAGCCCAGCCCARGGCAGTGYAGCATTCCCAGGAGCAAAGGGCACWTCAGGGACAAGCCTGGTGCCACCAGTGCCACCCCACGGGGCCTGAGAAGATCCTGCAGACACAAAAGGAGCTGAGTTCCCCATCCCTGAGCTGCCTGGCAAGAGGTTTCTGTTTCCCCAACTCTTCCTYTTCTAAAGAAATCAGCATTTCCCAAGGAAATGCTCCCACTGCTCTGGTTTGCAGTGGGATAGGGCTCCTTTCTTCCCTAGAGCTGGCACAGGCTGAGTTTGAAGCCAGGATGGTTCAGGAAAAAGCTCCTTGGGAAAAAGTGCTCACCRCTCAAAACATCAGCATTACTCACACAGTGCAAGTAAAAACATTGGGCTGGGTCCTTCATTTCTGGTATTAACAGCAGGCCCCTGTCACACAGGAAGATAAAAGCACCAATTTCTAAAAATACAACATCCTAGCAACCTTGTAACATTCCAGTACRACAGAGCAGTTTAATTTCTAGTTAGAAGATGACACTGGGAGAGATGAACTTCATGGATTTCGTGGTACACAGCAGCAGTGGAAAAAAAATTACATTTTTAATATTTATTRCTAGAAATGCTGCACAAATCAAGAGCAAACAATTCCACCACCTACACAGGACATCTCTTATCCTGACAGCACACTCCTTGCCCAGGAAAAGGAGGGCAAAAAGGCACCATATAATGCTCAGATTGTTTCTCCATTTCACCTCCCAGTCAGAAACCACACACAACTGGTTTTCAAATCTTTGCCCCCACCAAAAAAAGAAGATTACCAGACCTCCAAGACAGAAAAAGCCATGAAGAAAATCCCAAAGTCAAACCCCACTTGCAAACAAATTCTTGTGCTATCTAATACCTGGGGTAAACAGAAATCCAAGGAKATTCAAGCTGCCATTTGGTGCAATCCAGACACAATCATCACCTGAAATGCCARAATTCCTTCTGGGTTTCTGACTTTTCTGAGCTGTAAGCAGAGCAAGCCCTGGGAGTTTTTTAATAGAAGAGCTMACTATTTTCCCCAATATTATTTTACCTGATAGCAATTAATTATTCTGATTTATAGGAGGATAATCAGAAGTTGTGTTGCCAAAATGACYCCTGGGCTGGGCAGAAAAGCACAGGCACAGCCTGGTTGTGTCCAGCTCCTCCTCACTTRTCCCCAAAAAACCAACAGAAGGACTGCAAACCTCCAAGCAGAGCAGCCTGTTTGCTGCCTGAGCATTCCCAGATCAATCCCACAGGAAACACTCCTGCTCTGTTCAAACAAGTCTTGGAGCTCTGGGGAACATCACTGTGGCAGGCAGTGGGGCTGAGGGATTCCAGAGCAGCCATCCCAGCAGGGATTGCCTMCCCAAAAGGGATCTCTCCTCTGTGGGCAGCAGCCATCCTTCCTGCACACCCTTCAGCCGAGTTTCAGCTCSTCCAACCCAACCCTGGCTCTTGCTCTCTCTGCCACACACATCCCAACACTCCTGTCATTCTGGAAYAACAAATATTTGCTTGGTTTTATTGTCTTTTTCTTTTTTAATGTATCTTTTCCTTTTTCCCACTTGCACTTAGAGGCTACTGCTTAATGAAGAARCAGCAGAGGAAATCCCAGAATGATTTGGGTGGGAAGGGACCTYAAAGCCCATCCAGACATCCCTGCCATGGGCAGGGACACCTTCCTCTATCCCAGGCTGCTCCAAACCCATTCCAACCTGGCCTTGAGATGGTCCTGATCGTTCAGCCTGGAGAGGAGAAGCCCTGGGGTGTCCCAGTTGTGGCCTTCCAGTGCCTGAAGAGGCTACAGGAAAGAGAGGGAGAGACTTGGGACAAGAGATATGTGGGACAAGAGTGCCAGGACACAGGGATTGGTTTCCCACTGCCAGAGGGCAGGGCTGGATGGGATATTGGGAATTAGGAATTGTTCCCTGGGAGGGTGGGCAGGCCCTGGAATGGATTTCCCAGAGCAGCTGGGGCTGCCCCTGGATCCCTGGCAGTGCCCAAGGCCAGGTGCTTGGAGCAGCCTGGGACAGTGGAAGGTGTCCCTGCCCATGGCAGGGGTGGCACTGGATGGGATTCAAGTCCCCTCCCACCCAAACCATTCTGGGATTGTGTGATGTGCACACTCCAACAGGATGGAGCTCCCTGGCTGCTGCCTGCATCCCAGASTCAGTGCCTCTCTCTCGTGTGCCATTTCTTGTGCCCAGCACTCAGGAGGCAGCACAGACACATCCTGAGGAGCAGAGAATGAGTCCAGCCAAAACTGAGTGCAAGGAGACCTTTTCAGAAAGGACTGACTCAATGAGGTGATGAGAAGAGCAGTGCCTGATGACCTGGCACATACACCCCAGGCAAGCAAGAGACAAAAACAACTTTTCCTTTAGAGCTTGGAAACGTACGGATTTTTTTTGTGCTTAAAATATCAAAGCAAACGAATTCACAATATGCCCCTGCACAAAGGATGCTGGAAAACATTGATTTCAGGATTATTCAATAACCCTTCTCTTCCCTGTTGTRCTGATGAATGAGAATTTGAGCTAATTTGCTGGAGTTAATTATTTATTGTTATGGAACCTTACAGCTCGCAGATGGTCACTGTTATTGCAAGAATTGCAGGGGACCTGCTGCATCTTGCTGGGGCCTTTCCTGCTTTATTTAATTCCAGAAGAAAACAGAACTATCTGCCAATTCCCCCCAAAAAGTCCATTTTCTCTGTATTARCACTGGAGCTATACCCTCTTCCCKCTGTTGGCTGCTTCCCTTTRTCCAGTAAGAGGCATCAAGTGCAGATTGGTTTCAAAGAGAGAGAAGTAAACTCCTTTCGTGGAGGAAAATGAACTCTCAGCAAGGAAACCCTGCTGTAACCAATATCACTCAAAGATTGTTCTTGACTTTTCCAGCAACCATTACCCTCAGTCCCAAGGACAGAGAATGRAGCACACTCCAATAAATAAATCTAAGATAATAAAGCCACAATTCTGCGCCCCAGATTCCCCTAAAACTCTGAGCCATTGAGCTCACTGGCCCCATCCACCTCAGGTTTGAGGCTTGGGCTTTGCCAGGAGGTGAAGAAAAAAACAGAGGGCTGAGGAGTGCAGCAAACACTGGAGGTCTGTGACCCCTTCCCCAAACAAAAATATCAARAGCAGGAGAAGAACAGGGCTCTGGTTTCACCCTGCAAGAGGCCAAAGTGCTGCTCCTTCTGTTCCAGGAAGGGAAAAAATGAGTGAGTGAAAGAGCAGAGTTTCTTTGTGAGGTTTTGGAACATTAACCCTGACAAGACAAGMGCTGGGATGGAGACTCAGGCAGCTGGCTGAGCTTCAGGAGAAGTGGGAATCACTCAGCTTCCCTTAAAACACTCAGTGACACAACATAATGGTGATATTCTTCTGTTAAATAAAACAATTTGGGTTTTTTTATATAAAACATTTTGTTTCTTCACACGTAAATCTGATTATCAGCTATTCCAGCAGGAAAAAAAAGGAGCAATTAGATTTGGAAAAGTGTAGCCAGCAGTGAATGTGCACACAGAGTGATCCTGGAGTGTAAACAAAGCTGGTTTAAACCATTCTGCTTTATTCTTTTTCATTAGTTTGCAGAGATTATATTCAACTATTTGCTTTTTAATCACATTTGAAAACATTAATTTCCTATCAACAGTCCTGATTTCAAGTGCAAACATTGCTTAATTAGAACTCGTGGGGAAATGATTTTAGGTCTTGTGGAAAATGAGCCTGCTTTCATTTCAGAAAGAAAACCACTCTCAGCCCAAAGGTTATTCCATTTATTCCTGGGGAAAATCCAAATGCCAAAGATGAAAACCAAAAATGGAGGCACTGTTTGATGAGCATCAGGGTGCCCTCTAAATCTCCAGGACAAGGTAGCTGGAGAGGTGTAAAGGATGTTCCATCCACACTGCATGGAATCACACCTTTCACAAATTCCAGGGCCTAGAAAAAGCAAATCCCCTGGGTAAATAAAATTTACTGATAGGAAACCAGTTTTAAAGGGGAAAAAGCCTGCAGCCACAATAACAGGATAACCAGAACCTGAGGATCTGAAAGCTTTTTTAAAAAGTCAAGTGAGGATATAGAATCTCTCTCTTCCTTCCTGTGCTTTGTTCTGCTTATGGAATCACAGAATATCCTGCACTGGAAGGGATCCCCAAGGACCATCCAATCCCACTCCTGGACAAACACCCCAACAATCCCAACCTGGGCATCCCTGGAGTGTTGTCCAAGTTCTCCCTGGAGCTCTGGCAGCCTCGGGGCTGTGCCCATTAAACCAAGACACCATTCCCTGGGGAGCCTGGGCAGTGCCCAGAAACTTCTGGGGGAAGAACTTTTCCCTAATTTCCAAATTAAATCTTCCATGGAAGGGAAAGAAGGTTTTAAGTTGTGAATTACTGAGCTCTGCCTCAGCAGAACCAAGTAGGAGACACAGGCTCTAAAAAGCTGAACTTAATAGGACTGTAACAGGTAACCTCAGTTGGTGCAGAAGGTGGACACAGGGAGGAGGTGATTAAATCAGCCACATTTACTTAAGGAAGTCAAATGAGAAGTTATTTGGAATGAAAGGAAACAATAGAGGAAGTAATGGGAGCTTTGAGGGAGACATATCCATAAAGCTCCCTCACCAAACAGCCCCTCTGGCCATTGGAGACCCCATTAGTGCTCCTTAACCACCTCAATTACTGACTGCTGGGCTGGATTTCCTAGAAATTCCCAAAACTGCCAAGCTGGCAAAGCCTGGCACTAACACAGCCACAGGWTGCCAGGGTGTGTGAGGCTGCAGGAGCTGAGTGGGCACCTGGTGTCCCCTCCCTGCTCCAGCAGGGCCATCCCAGAGCCCAGGGCACAGCACTGTGTGCACCCAGCTGTGCCCCAGCCCCAGGCAGGAGAGCCCGCCCAGGACTGTGTGGGCAATGTGCTCAGGGCTGGCAGTGCCCAGGGCAGAAGTTGTGCCTCCTGTGCAGGGCAAATTGCTGGCTGCTCAGGCCCTGCCCGTGGCTCTGGTGCCATGCTGGCGCGCCCGGACGAGCAGAGCCTGGGCCCTGCTCTGCCCCTCTTCCATGGCAGCAGGCCAGCCAGGCCTGAGGGCCCCTCTCATAAGCTGGGGCTCTCTCTGCAGGCTGAGCAGCCCCAGCTCCCTCAGCCTTGCCTGGGCAGGAAGGATGGCAGCGCGAAGGCTCTTTTATCCACTAGGATGTGTTGTAGTTCTCACTCTCTCCAATTAAACAAACTATTTCTCCTACAGATTACCAAAATACCCACTAGGAGCATCCAGCTCCAAGCACCCAGAGCAGTGTGGCCACAATATTTTCTCTTCAGCACAACCAACTTATCCCCTTGGCTTTCCCTGCCCAAGTTTGACAGGATAATCATTAATGGAATGGAACAAAGGGGTTGTGTGATTCAAACCCTCTGGAACTTAGAGAAACAGAGGCTGTTTGATCTAAGGTTTGTGTGGGAACACAACACCCAGGCTGATACACAGGACAAAAGAGTGATCCTTGCCACCCAAATTCCTGATTGTTCCTTAGGTAGTCCCAGCTGTCCTCATGCACTTGGCCATTACTTTGTGGTCTTGTCCTGTCATTTCTGACTCTGGGGTTGTTTTGAAGAGCACAAATGAAGGTGCTACAGAGCACTACTTGCTCACTTATTCTTTGAGTGCTCGAAAATGCTGTATTCTAAGGCTACGAAACAGCCAGGAAAATTTTTCATCTTTTATTCATCTGACTAGCTCTTACTGCAAAGGAATTGGGAATTAGAGAATTAAGAAACTTTGGACAGACCTGGGAAAGCAATTCAATATGCAAATACCCAGCAGCTTAGTGAAAACAAATGAAAATGACATTCAACCATGGAGACACCGAGTTACAATCAAAAAAATGATATAGGACGGCTGTCAGACCAGAACAAAAAATACAGTAACCTGGTTCAAATCACGATGGCAGAGGATTTCAAAAGGCCTGCTTTACAAAATAACCAGGAAACTAAATAATATTTAATGGAAAAGCTTCAGCAGACACCTGGTGTGAAGTGTAAGGCTGGGGCCATGTCCTGGCTCTCCTGAGGTTTATCCCAGTTACAAAACTGTTTTCGTGCCCCACAGAGGGAATTTCTGTGCATCTTTCACTGGGAACACTTCACAGAATTCACAGAATCTCTGGGTTGGGTTGGAAGAGACCTCCAAGATCATCGAGTCCAACCCAGCCCCAACACCTCAACTAAACCCTGGCACCCAGTGCCACATCCAGGCTGTTTTTAAACACATCCAGGGATGTGTTTAAAACTCCAACACCTCCCTGGGCAGACCATTCCAGAGATTTATCAGCCTTTCTGTAAAAAACTTGCTCCTAATATCCAACCTATATTTCCTTTGGCACAGCTTGAGGCTGTGTCCTCTTGTTCTAGAGAAAGAGCCCAGCCCCAGCTGAGCACAGGCACCTTTCAGGAGCTGTACAGATTGACAAGGGCACCCCTGAGTCTCCTTTTCTCCAGGCTGAGCACCCCCAGCTCCCTCCGTGGTTCCTCACAGGGTTTGTGTTCCCAGCCCCTCTCCAGCCTCGGTGCCTCCTCTGGACGCGCTCCAGCGTCCCAACGTCCTTCCCAAGCTGAGGGGCCAGAGCTGGACACAGCACTCCAGGTGTGCCCTCACCAGGGCCAGGGACAGGGGCAGAGTGACCTCCCTGCTCCTGCTGGCCACASCATTCCTGARCCAGGCCAGGAGCCCTTGGCCTTCCTGGCCACCAGGACACCCTGCTGGCTCATGTTCAGCCGGCTGTCACCAGCACCCCCAGGTCCCTTTCTGCCTGGGCACTGCCCAGCCACACCTGGACTTCAGGCAGTTAACAAGGCTCTCATTTCTCTCCAAACAAGTCTGAGTGGGTGAGACTTCCACCAGCACAAAGCCTCTGCAGTGCAGCTCTCCAGCTGCTCAGCTCCCTGCTCTCTCCACTCCAGGGTTATCAGTCCYTTCCCGAGTGTCCTTCGGGATGAAGATGCTATTTTGGCCTCCATCTCTCCACACTTCCTCATCCACCCTTGCAGAGCTTGATGAGATCATTGTCTTGAGTGCTGTGAGCAGTGAAGAACACACCAATTTCCAGCCAGGACTGCAGGCCCTGCATGCTAAGGGCTGGCTGGCTCAGGGGATGGTGTGCCCAAGAGCTGCTAGGAACAGCAGGAAGGAAGGAGAAATTGCTCCTTGGATGCCTTGGAGTCAAAGTTTGGAAACTCTGAGGTTTCACAAGTACAGTGTGAAATATGATTTAACACAGGAGGTGTTATTCACAGCAGTGTGAGGACGATCCAAAACCCACACTTGTCCCTGAGTGCAGCAAAGGCACCTGGCACAAGTGTCCCAGCACGACTTGGGGTGACAACGCCTGGTTCCATCAGCACTTGGGATAACTCAGAGGGAAGTRAAAATAGAAGTTGGCACAATCAGCAAGATCAGAGAGCTCCCTGCTCTGCTCCTGTACAAAAATGTGGATTTCATTCCTGGCAAAGCCAAGGTTTGCCAGCTGCCCAGCACTGCTGATGAACTCYGCACATCAACTCTGGTGACTTCTGACTGTACTCAGGCTGTTTGCCCCAAATGCATTCCTGACACCCCTCCTTCCAAATTCCAGTCACTTTTTACCAACCTGGTACAGAATGATAGAATTAGGAGAATATCCCAGAATGGTTTGGGTTGGAAGAGATTTCAAAGTCCATCCTGTCCCKAGSCCTCCCATGGGCAGGGACACCTTCCACTATCRCAMGTTGCTCRAAGCCCTGTCCAGCCTGGCCRTGGGCACTMCCAGGGYTSCAGGGGCAGTGAGTTCTCCATGTCTGGGATGTGCAGCTGTGCTGCCCCAGGCCTTCCCCAGAGCCCAGAGCCACCCAGCATGGCCTGAAGATGCCATCAAGCCCTTCAGACAGGACACACATCCAAAGTTCTGCAGGAAACGCCAGCTCCTCCTTTGAGGAATGCGGGTAAAGCTAATTTGGGTCAAGGATTGATGATTTTCTTGCCTCATGTCCACATCAGTAGCCAAGTATTTCTCCAAATGATCCTTCCTAAGTCATGGGTATTTAAGAGCAATAAAGAAGAAAAGGGATAAGGATCTCGCTGTACAAACATGATCTCAGCTTCATCTGCCCTCCTCAAGGACCTCCAGCCAGAGTGATCTCCACAAGGATGAGATGTTTGCCATCTCTCCCCCCCAGACCTGCAGGCAGCTCAGCAGCCTCCCTGCTGGCAGCAAAAATCCACTCAGTTTCAGTTAATACAGAAGAGAGGAGSCCGTGGTTTCTGAGAAGCTGAAAATGAGCATCTTCCAGAAAAACAAACCCATAATAAACAGCCCAGTAATGCCTGACTGCTTTATCTCCATCACACACAAGCAAAGCACAGATTTTCTGCTAGATCACATACACAAATCTATTTAAAAACAACAGCTCATAAACACTCTTGCCACAAGTTTTGGAGATCGGTTTTGTTCGGGGCGTTTTTTGTTGAAAGGACACAAACCCAGCAATCCTGAACGTCTGAAAGGCTGCAATTGCTGCCAAATCAGAACTGAATCAGCTATTAAACACCTCTACAAATTACCCTGATGTCGGGAAAACAAGCCATGCCCATGTTAGCCAGAAACATTGGAGGCTCTGGGATGAATCACAGCAGTGACGTGGCTGCCATGCTTGAAAGGACACAGTCATGACTTGGGGACGTCACCAGACGGCCCAAAACAATCACCCACCAAGACATATTTTTTCCTAGGTGCTCTCCAGAGCTTTTTCAGGTGCAAGGCTGGTGTGTGCTGTGATTTATTTTGGGCTGGGAAAGCAGCAGTCTCACCTTACTGGATACTTTATCGACCCTTAAAGTAGCAAATTCCTCTTAAATCTTGCTTTTTCTTTGAAGTACCTTCCAAAAAGTAAACAAAGGCACTTAAAAGGTCACAGACAGGTTTTCTTTCCTACACATGAGAGAWGGAGGCATTTTTAAGCCTGCCAATATTTTCAAAGCCTGTATRGCCTCCAAATAGCTGGGAGAAGAGAAAATATCTTTCTGCACCTGTATTTTCTGCCCCTAAATGAAAGGGTTGTTTAGTGATCCACTGAAAATTATGAAACAGATCAAAAATGACAGAAAATGTTTTCAGGCTGAGGGAAAAGGGACTCCTGTGGGCAAATGTAATTCATCTGAGGAGAGGGGATGGTAGACTGGATCRGAAATAAATGAGGTGCTGAGCGATCTCCCCGAGCTTGGAGCAGCAATCATGTGAAATATTGCTGTATCCAAAAAGGGAGGCAGATGTTGGCATCTGCTTGTGTGCTGTGGGAAACCAGAAGCTGCATCTCCTCAGGAATTACACCCCAGGTGAGACCCAGCAGGTGCAGAGCCATGAGGGAATGGGTTGGGAAGGAAAGGTGAAGGAGAAAAGCATGACACTGCCAGAGGGGTGTTCCAGCACCCAAATGTCCTAAAYCACCACATGGCCCACACTCCCTCACACAGAAATGGAAGCCAAGATAATGGCAGAAAATGGAATTTCTGCACAGCAGAAAATGGGATTTCTTTCCAAGAAAATCAGACTTYGAAGTACAACAAAACCTTTAAAACCTTTAGCCACTGGTCCCTTCCACAGGGTTTGGTCAATAAAAGACACCAAAACAAACAGGATTGTTTTTCCCTGGATTACTGATGATTATGGAATTGCCCAATATGGATTCKTTTAGGAATATTCAACAAAGGGAGCCAGTGCCTAATTGTTGYTGTGTAACCTGCTGGGAACAGCTGCTTTGAATACTGATCACCTYAGCAGATTAATTCATAATTAATGTCTGCATGGAACCTGAGGGCTTCTAAAAATAAATGTCTCTTCCCAACCAGAACAATTGGGATTTGTTTTGCTCCTTTGGAGGTGAAACCCAGCTCTTTAGGAATGTGCTGTGCTTTTCCAGGCTGAGAGTGTTGGGGAGACCCACAAAAAAAATAGAATCCCTCAGATTTTGTCACTCTGCTGAATCCTGTCAGACTCTGCCTTGGAGACCCGGCCTCAATCTGCTTGCCAAGGTGATATTGGCTTGTTCACAGCACCGAGTGCTCCTCTTTCACCCTGCTCAGGGTTTACTCCATGCTTTGGGCAGGTTTACAGCTCATCCCAGGGCTGGGTGTCCARACYGAGCACACACTCCATCCCCATGCTTCCTCTAACAGGGAATTTCTCCTCCTCCAAGCCCTGCCTTCATTTCTGCCCCAAGCAGGTAAAATGACTTTATTAGCARGACCACTCTGCCATTCCATTGCAGCAGTCAATAAATCCCTTTCTGTCTGTCTGTGCTGCTTTTCCTCAATTGCTTTATCTGTTTGCTGATCGTTCTTCCCCGTTCACCGAGACACAAATCCCACAAGCTGTTACTCCATTCCCCAGGTTCCCATAGTGCAGGAATCGATATCTTTTGAAAGACAAACCTAAACTGCCTTTTCCTGAGGCCAACATTCCCTTCCCCTCCCCTCCCRGGGAGCCTTGGCTGTGAAACAAAACCATTTTTGAGGTTATTAACCTGCACAGGGGAGCTGAGGGGAGAATTCCACACATCCTCTAAAACAGATTCCTCTGGATTGCACAGCAGCCCAAGGAGCTGTTCCCTGGCAGGAATAATAGGCCAAACACACCAGMGGCTGTTTTCAGCCCACGTTTTAGGTTGTGGAATTGCTTCTTGCTGAGGTTATTCTTGAAATTAGGAGASTTTCAGACTGCCTGGGAATGCAAATTCTTAGGGCAGCTTAGCAACAACAGCTCAGGGGGTGACTTGTAACAATGACAGAAGGAAGAAAATTGGAAGGATTGGGGAAAAAAAAGCCTCCTGCAAGACCTTTGTTAAAGCTTGTCAACAAAAGAATCTGGCTGCTCTTCCTCTGTAAAAATTAGGTCTAACTTTGGTAAAGACCACAAAAAAAACCCTTATTTTGTCAGCTAAAATAATTTCATTTTCACACACAGTACTTGGGTTATTTTGGGGAAAGTACTTAACAAAGCAGCCCCTGATCACATAAAGAAATTTGGGATGTATCTTGAGATCAAGACAAACCACACAGGAAGGACTGGGTGGCAAACTGTGATCAGGAAGGTTGCAGGAGAAAAATACAGATATTTTCAAAGACACAGAGAGATRATTTAGCCAAAGAGAAGAAAGTGCCCAGTGATGGTCGGGTTGGAGGTGCTTCRACCCAGGCTTGCTCCAGGACAGCAGCCTGGCATATTTGGATTTTCAAAGCCTTAARAATGGCTCCATTATCCATATTTCAATAATTAATCAATAAATAATCAATATTTTTAACTGGCAAAGTACCTCCAGCTGAACTTCCCACAGCAAAGACAAGCTGCAAGCACTTCTTATGCTTCAAGAAGCGGCCCTTTGCTCTGGAAAGCACAAAGTTTTAATCTCAAATCCCAAATAATGCACTGAAGGGGGAAAGTTCRGTTAAAAAAGAACACAGTGAACCATTTCTGACAAGGAGTGTAACAGAAGCACAGTGTTTATATTCCCYTTTACCAGGAAGAGCACTTGTGTCCCAGTTGTTTCCTTTTGGTTTATTTCTGCTGCCATTAGTCAGCCACGGMGGTGTGAGGCCTGAGGGGTGCAAGTGTTCTCAATACTCCATCAGCAKCTCTCCAGACTCCCTAGGACTGGGACTTTTATCCAATGTGAGCTGCAGGAAAKATCACTCAGCTTCCCTGCTGGATGACTTGAGGCTTTCCCAGCCAGATGTTCTACCTGAACATCCCTTCCCACCACAGAACCAGCAAGGAAAAAGCTGAGACACTTRGCTTTAGTCGCCTTCATTAACAAACCAACCATTAAAGTTTAATTTCTTCACCTGATAATAAATTCAGGTGCTGTTTTCTCCCAGCACAGACCAGTTTTCAGGGATGTATCTTGAGATCAAGACAAACCACACAGCAAGTGTGGCAAACTGRGATCAGGAAGGCTGCAGGGGAAAAATGCAACCTTTTCTTTTCAAAGACACAGAGAGACCKTTTAGCCAAAGAGAAGAAAGTGCCCTGAGCTGTGGTGTCCACTCCTGCAYGCAGCACCAAGGCATCCCAGCAAACCTTTGTGCCCAGCTCACCACTGGGAACAGGGAAGGTGCAATTGAAGCACTCAGGGAARTGGATTGAACCACTGGAGCTGTGACACAAGGCAGCAGGGCCTGATTTTGGAAAAACTCAGTCATTTAACAAACCCCATTCTCTTTTTTCTGCCTGATTTTGATGTCCTGAAGAACTTGAGCCCCACAGGGAGAAGCAGGGTGTGCTCCCAGGTCTCAGTGTGASGGGATGAGGTCAGAATTCCAAGCAGGCTGCAGCAGCAGCAGCAATAATATTCCAGCACATTAGCAATCATCTGCCATGGGGAGAGCTAATTTTTGCCTCATTAGAGCCTGATATGAATCTGTGATGTTGAGCAGTTCCGTTTGCAGCTGCTCCCAACCTGTTCTGGCCAGGTTTTTGTGGTAATCACTAGGCTGAACCAGAGCAGGGATGTTGGGAAAGAATTTCTTTCCAAAGAAACATGGTAGCTGTTAACGCACACCAAAATTCATGAATCCTTCTGGTTCTTTAAAGGGTGCCTTTTCCATGCTTCCAATCTTTCCAGGGATCAGAAAGGACATCCAGGGATGAGTGAGCACAAGGTCTCACAGGCCACCAGGGATATATTCCAAATATCCTGCACATAGCAAAGCTGACAGAACAAATGCCATGGAAGGAAARAGCTAAGTCAAATTAACAAAATTACACATTCCCTTAGGAAGGGAATCATACTTGAAATGTAAAACTGTCTACATTTCCTAAGGAATTGTTTATGTCAAATGTGTATCCTGTCTTTTACCACTGAAAAAAACAAACAAACAAACAAAGTATTTTTTGCTCTTAAGACTTGTTTGGGTCTGCAGGTGACTCCTAATTCCCATTCCCTATTCCCCCTCTCCACAATACAGAGGACCCTGCTCTGGTGGAAGCTGTCCCTGCCCATGGCAGGAGGAGGAACTGGATCAGCTTTAAAGCCTTGTCCAGACTGGTCTTGGACACTTCCAGGGATTGGGAACCCACAACTTCTTTGGCAACCTGTGCCAGGACCTCCCCATTATGGGGAATAACATCCTGAATAAACACAGGGCAACCCAAATCAGGCTGACAGAGAAACCCTAAAACTGATGCTCATCACTCCCACAGCACTGTCACTGCATTAACTTGTTTATTCTGAGCTTTTAAAAACCCTGATTCTTTCCACTKCTTATGGAGCTCTTAAAATCACTAATTTGTAATATTGGAGTGAATACTCCCTGATTTCTATTCTGGCATCAGAGCCATTGCTGATGCAGATATCCCACAGTCTGACAGCTGATCTGCATAATGTGGTGAATGTACTTATAACTCATCTCCAGACAGGGAAATAAATCTCCAGCACCTCTTTTTGCTGTGTGCTGCAGCACAATGCACAGCTCTGGAAARGCCTCCTGAGTGCCAAATCTGACTCGTAGGGTTCAGAAAATTAAACCTGTATTAGGAAACAGATCATTTTCATCACCTACTCAGGGGGAACAAAAGCCCAGAGAGAGTTTTTAACCCTTAACCTGTCCAGACATCAGTAACCCTGAGGAAGGGGATTTATCCATTCCATGGGGCCCAGCAACAGGAGGGACTTGGAGAGAGCCCAGGGAGGCACCAGCATGGGCAGAGGGATGGAGCAGCTCTGCTGGGAGGAAAGGCTGAGACAGCTGGGGTTGTTCAGCCTGGAGAAGAGAAGCTTGGGGTGACCAAACTGTGGCCTTGCAGGCCTGAAGGAGCTACAGAAAACTGAGAGAGACTGGGGACAAGGATGGAGAGACAGGACACAGGGAATGGGTTCCCAGTGCCAGAGGGCAGGGCTGGATGGGATATTTGGGAATTAGGAATTGTTCCTGGCAGGAGGGTGGGCAGGCCCTGGCACAGGTGCCCAGAGCAGCTGGGCTTGCCCCTGGAATCCCTGGCAGTGCCCAAGGCCAGGCTGGAGCAGCTCTGGGACAGTGGAAGGTGTCCCTTTGAGTCCCTTCCCACACTCCTTCCTGCCTTGGCCCAGTCAAGCACTGATCAGTCTCAGTGGAAGTCCCAAAATCCATCCCCATTCCACCACTCCATTGCCTCCCATCAGCTTTCATTTAATGAGAGATTTTATGTTCTGCTTTGGCCCCAGCTCTCAGTCTCTTTTTTCAGCCTGCTTGTTTGAGGCCAGAGCACGAAGGAAAGGTTTTCACTTACTGCTCATCCCCTCTGGTAAATAACAACATTAAACAGAGCATGGAGACAGCAAGCTCGGTGACAGATGGGGCTGTGCTGGTTTGTGTGTCACCAAGGACCTGGCTTGGATGCTAACACATGGAAATCACCCAGCTGCAGGACTGGGAAGCAAATCTGGGGAGGGGAAGAGGGATAGAAGACTCCAGCCCTGGTTTTTTTGTCAGCTAAATCAGAGGCTTCCCTGGAAGTTTTCAAGGGCAAGTTGGAGCAACCTGGGACAGTGGAAGGTGTCTCTGCTCATGGCAGGGAATTAAATGTTTCTTTAAGGCCCTCCCAGCCCAAACCATTCTGGATCTAGGATTTATTTTGCCAAAGTAAGACAGAAACTGAGATTAAATATTAATATTTAAAAGGCAAAGCGGACAAGAAGCTGTTGGACTTCTCAGCACTCCCATCCCTTGATCTTCCCAGCTACCACCCAAAGCTGCTCTGAGGAAACCCAAATGCTTTTGTTCAGTCCACAAGAGCACAAGAGCAGGATATAAATGATCCTCCCAGCAGCAATGATGAGCAAAGTAGAGTGTTATAACTGCAGTGTTAAATTATAGTTTCTGCAGTTGGTTAAATATGGT